>CM076088.1:42608817-42928817 GCA_038088585.1 Chrysina gloriosa | reverse complement strand
TCTAGTATACCCAACAGTATCTTAGGTGGAAATTGAGTTTCAGCCAATTTCCATTTTTTTATGTGTTCTTTCTAACCATAACCATATTTCCCGTCTTGCGGAATTCTTTGATATCCCGCACACTAGTTCTCGTCTTAGGAAGTTTCCTTTAGAGCTTGGCTAGTTCATCGGCAATTAAGTTGCTTTTAATGTCCTTATGTCCCAACACCCAGGACTAACGACACCACCTTTTCCCTTACCAGTCTATTAAAAAAGGCTTAACGGCTTTAATAGTCGTCTGATTATCAGTGGTATCTTCTTTTTAGGGCACAGTCCGTAGATGCCAGCTCGTGTCCTCCGGTTAAATTGTGATCCGTCCGTAAGCCAGACGCAGGAATTCGAATTTCTCAAGTAATTCCTCATCCAGTCCCTGATCGGTATTAGCGTGATTAGTTCATATGTGACAATAATTTTTGGCTCCATGGTGTCCATAGGCTTCTGTAATAACGGTTCGTCCCGTATGTTTCGAGTTATACCTGCGTGTCCGTCCATTACATTGTTAGAACATAAGCAGTTAGCTGTTAGTCTGAGGATCGGGTCCATGGCCTCCGCTTTGACGAGTACTTCCAGCATAGCGAGACCCACTGTGGCCTCTACGGTAGCGGTTTCCGTACTGTTCATTACTCTAGTGATTTCCAACACAGCTTATCTCTGAAGAGTAGTAAGCAGTTTTACTGCCGATGAGGTTCCTGTCCTTCTTCACTAGATTACTGTTCCAAAAGCAATCGTCGATCTTAGTATCACAGTGTGCAATCAGTGTATCGTTGCTTCCCTTAGTAAAGGAAATTATAGTACATATAATACGCATATAATGCACATCATAAACGATAGTTAGAATTTTGAAACCTTTTAATCAGTCTGTACTAATTAGAACTAACGACCTTGCCATAATTTTTTTGTTCATATGCGTTTACACATCGTTTTAATTCTAGTAAGTTTCAAAATGATAATTTATGCTAATGAAAAGGTGAAATCTAACAGTTCATAAAAGATTTAACTCCAACAACTCCTAACGCCATGACATGGTAAATACTACAAACCATGATATAGATACATATGTAGAATCCAAATCAAACGAAAACCAAATGGTCGCCACATATTTTGTATTATGTTTGTCTCTAATTATCAACACCATCAAGTTAAAAATGTGAAACTTAAAATGCCAAAGGTCCTAAGATAATCAAGTAATACGCGGTTGATGCAATACCCATCTCACGAATTCTCAGACATTTGTTCTGGTAAATGTCAATTTCACTCTGAGCAAACATCTAGGATATTGGGTTGCTTCAACATTTCCTAACTGCCAGGAATAAGCTGATAAAATGCATAAATTATTTTATTATTTTATATCTTACGGGACAGTATATTTATAAGAAATAGATCAATAAGAACGAGAAGATTGTGGTTAAAATAATATACAAAAGATTATACGGAATAAAGGGAATTTTCATATGTATGTCTATTTGTTATGGCAGATATCAAAATCGAAATAATGTGTCGCATTACAGGAAAATAATCTTTATTGAAAGAATGGATGCGATCGATAATTGGAAAAATAACATTTTCTTAATTAATTTGATTAGTATTGATATTGAATGATGGAATACTCAAATTGACATGTTCAACAAAAGGGTACGTTTGCATAAATGTATATTCTATTAAGGCTATTGAATAAATCACTATGCTAGAGCAGGTCCCCATACTTTTTATATACTGTTATCACGTTCTGATTAAACTTTTTGCTGGCATCCAATGACGTTAACAATTATGTTAAACTGTTTTACGATAGTATGTATTATATTTTAAATGCCTGTGTGTCACAATTCGCTGTAGTTCACAGGGAAAGTAAAAAGTGTATTAATAATTAGAGAATATCATAGGAATAGAAGGAACAATGCCTTTAAGATTGAACATCGACAAAGTTGATCTGACTTCATGTTGATTTAACTTCATACGTTTGGATTTTTAAGAAAACATACGAAAATCTCTATCTTCCTACCTTTGCAACAGAATGCAATTTGTTTATCACAGCGATGCGTATTCATACCACTTTTAGTTGTGTCCGATGTTCCACAGGGAAGCAATTTGGGCCCTCTCTTCATCAATATTATGGTTGTACCACACACTGCTAAGTATCTACTACACGCTGACGACTGCAAAATTTACAGAGAAATTAAAATTCTTTTGATTGTTCATTACTCCAAACTGATTTAAATAATATAAAAGTTTGGAGTGGTAAACATAAACTTCTCTTTTAATATTAATAAGTGCGCTGTAGTAGGTTTTACAAGATATTTTCCGTATATATTTGATTATCAACTGAATATTCAATCAATTCCTCAGAAAATTTTAATAAAAAATCTTAGATATTATACATATCAGTTAGAACATTATACAGATCAGTTTTCTCTTCTCACAACATATAGAAAAAGTCGTAAGCAAGGCATCCAGAAATTGGGCCTTAATTAAACGTGTTGCTTCAGGCTTTACTAGTATAAGGGCAATTTTGTTATATAATTATTTTGTGAAATCTAAGTTAGAGTTTGCTTCTAGTTTGTTTTGGTGGAGGCAGTCCAAAGTAAATTTGTTAAATTTCTCTACTATAAAAGATACAGACGTGTGCCTCCATGCCCTCATGCATAGACTCGGCAGATATGCAGTATGATGAGTCACCTGTCCTTTGTCTTCCGTAATATAATATTACATTGTGAAAAGGACAGATGACTAATCATAGCACATATTTTCCCAGTCTAATCATATGAATCCATTAAAAGAATGTCTACCAAAATTCAAAGAAAGACGACAGGTTCTAATGCCATACGCTGCTAGTTTATGTGTTTATTTGAGGTTATGTGTGTCATTCTAATTTTCATGTGTGCACTCGACACTAGCAGTTTAATAATGTGCACACGTATGTACAGTAAGTTAATAATTAAATGCGAATCAACGCGGCGTTAGAGGTAGGCAGCCAATTTAACAAAACCGTATATATAATGATGAGTAATCTCTAATTTTTGTTAAATTGTTTTTCAATTTTTATTTCATGAAGCAGTTCTATTTGTTTTTTTTTACTTACAATAAAATATATGTAATTAAAGCGTTACAAGAAAGAATTACGTATATATTTGAGAAAATAATAAATTTCGGCCATTATAACAGTGTGTGTGACAGAAACAGACCATCGCTTGAGAAAGCCAGGTATGGAGGTGTATTTGGGGTGATTCGTAAATACAGCTGTATGTTTCTATATCAACACCAATACTGGTTTAAGTGTCTCCTAAATACATGCGTAGTTAATGGTATATAGACAATATTAAGTAATATTGTATCTATTTCAGTTTGCTACTTTGTTTTTGATATAAACATTATTGCAAAATATAATAATGAGAGAGATAATGGCGTAATATTAAAACAATACCTGAGGGTCTATTTTGTACACTAGTTTTAGCTACTATTTTATTGGTTTACGATAAACGTACTTAATGTATTTTTATTACTGCTTTGTTTTTAAAGGAAATAATACATATTTAAAACAAAACAATGATCATGTTATTAATTGATGTTCTTTTTACAAAAGTACAAAATTTATTGTAGTATAAAAGTAGTACATAAATAATTTAAATGTATATATATATATATATTTCGTGACCTTTTATACTTATCTTATATGATAGAGATCTACCACTAATAGGTCAATAAAACAAGGCTGGTTTGAGCGATAGTTATATTTTTTTAAAATATAACTATTTTTTTTAAAATATAACTATCGCTCAAACCAGCCTTGTTTTATTGACCTATTAGTGGTAGATCTCTATCATATAAGGTATACATAAATAATCAAAAGTTAATCTAACAGTAATATTACAGATAATATACTATAACGTGTTACAATAGAATGTTTATAAATCACCCAATTTTAAGGATACTTTTTCTGAGGTTTTGATGTCAAATATATACCCCTCATAGAAATATAGAAGTACAAGTTATTTTAGACAAGCTGGTAAAATTATAATCCAATAAAAACATTCTAATTACAGTTACAAACTACTACGATCAATAAAACGTGAAAAACCAAATCAAAAACAATTAGAGGAAAACAATTAATATGTATTTGATCCAAGAGCCATTGCCAGAGTTCTGAAATGCTCCAAAATTCTAGTTGCATGTTGATATAGCTGTTTTGCATTTCGTATTTGAAAATCACCCCATAGATTTCCAATGTTGCCCCCAAAAATTTTAGATCGGATTCAGATCTGGGGACTTTGGTGGCCAGCCCAAACGGCTTATCACATACAGCGCTCACTTGGCACTATAGTGGTTTCCAAAATATCGACATATTCAGCGGTATTCATCCTAAGTCCAGTTCTTATTAACTCATCTAGGTTTGTTGCCGATAACCAGCTCCACATACCTAAACATTTTCGGCCGTTTCGCTTTCTTCTAAGGACATTTTTGTCTTCATATTTCGTATTTGGATCATTCCATGTCAAATCAATCAGAAAAAAAGCAAAAATTTTCTTGATCCCCTACGATTTCGATGAAATTTGGTGTACTTGTTATACTAACTGAAAAACTGACAATTACAAATTTTTAGCCCCTTAAATCGACAGGGACCTAACATACGGAGGGTCATAATCTCCCCCAAAATTTTAAAGTCGCGACACTTGCAACTTCAAAATTCAATATCTTCGATTCTATTGTAGCTACAGAGCCCAACTTTTTTGTTTTAAAGCTGGTAATATGGTCTACAAGACTACTATAACAAAAAAATTGAAAAAAAAAGTAATGGGTGCTTCCTTAATTTAAAGGTCGTGGCAAGGAGTGGGGAAAATGAGGGAGAATGTATCCCCCGATCTTTTAAACTTAGGAATTTTTATCTTGGGACAACAATGGGATCGCTCGCAACGTGCTTGTTATTTATAAAACGGGAAAAATAATTTACTTGTGTTGCCTAATTTTTAATATGGTTTTATTGAATTTGAAAAAACCAAATTCCCCATCTGCCAAAGAGATGTGGCATCTAAATATTTTTATCGGGTAATAATGAAAATTTAATAAACGATGCAGTAAGAAGTCTGTTCTATATTAGCAAAAGAATCTCTAGTTGAAGAAAGTTTGTAAAACACTGACTTTATTATTATTTATTTATAACTATTAAAATTATCATTTATAAAACTATTTCCATTCAAAAATAACTTTCAAAATAAATTTAACTTGATGTCTGATCCTCCACAATAATGCATTCAATAAATTTAACAAACTATACTGCACTACGTGCTAAAACGCATCAAGAGGTACATAAAGATAATGTAAAAATCAAATAGGGAGAATGTTAGCTGAGGGACTAATGAAACGTTCTACGTCACCATAGTTGAGTCAGCTTTCCGATAAAGATCTCTTTAGGGAAAGCTAAATGGAGAGCCGTCATTGACTTCACACAGAAAAATCTTTTCTTAAAAGAAATATATACATTTATTTGAATATATAATTTTAAATCAAATCTTAGTCTTCCTTTAAGAATACTTTGCTTGAATATAAAGTATGTGTTTAGTTTAGATATATATTTTCTGTATGATTTTGAGATAGCCATGCGGTAGCCATAGTTACCAGCGGTAATAACAAAATTTTGAATAATAAAGAATTACAGTCCACATGTCAATGATTAAATATCGCTGAGAAATTCGTGTGTAAAACACAGAAGCAAAAGGTGGTCCAATCGAACTGGATTGGAAAGCAGTAACGATAAGCAGTAGCGATAATCGATTCCATCCCTTTCAACTATTCTAACAAGCAGAAAATAACAAAATATAGTGTGGTTAGTTCCTCAAATCATTAACGGGCTAGGTTCACAATGAGTGAAAATAAACTAAAGGGTGGTAGCATAAGGGGGCAATTAATGCGATTTTGTAGTTTTCTAAACGAATGCAGAGAAGACAAAATCGGGCAGTTGCAAGCTAGGTTAGAAAATATCTATGGTCTTTTGGAAGAATTCAATGTGGTGCAATTAAAAATCGAACAAAGCGATGAAAGGGAGGTAAATTCAAATACTAGAGAAGAACTTGAAAACGATTACTTTAACATAAGGACAAAGGAAATAATTGATACATATTATGCGAAACAGGCAGAAAGTTTAGGCAGAGTTGCGATAAATAGGTTAGAACAAACCAATAATGTAATTGATAACGGGCCAGGGTTAGAATTAAAAAGGTTTAGTTTACCGGTGTTTTATAGGGAGTATGATAAATGGTACCAATGTAAAAATACATTTAATTCATTAGTAGATAAAAACAAAAGGTTTGATAATGTACAAAGATTTTATTACTTACTCGATTGCCTCAAGGGTGAAGCGGAAAAAGTATTGCAAAATTGAGAGGTTTCTAATGAAAATTATGATGAAGCGTGGAATCTTTTAATAGAAAGATTCGAAAATAAACCGGCAATAATACAAAATCATTTGAAAACGTTAATTGACGCTCCAATTATATAAAAAGAATCCATTTCATTATTAAGAACATTTGTAGAGATAACTTAAACAAACACGTAAGAGCATTAAATTCACTCGGGGAGCCAGTTGAATCGTGGGACGGAATATTAATTTTATTGATGTCGAGAAAATTAGATTTCTGTACAAAAAACAGCATGGGAAAAAGCTAGAATAGAACAATTTAACGAGGTACCGAATTTAGGGGATTTTAAGAAGTTTATCGTAAATGGATGCAATGCATTAGCAGCGTGTGAAGTAACCAGCAAATTTACAAAAATAAATCGTGGTGATAATTATGGCAACAAGGTAGTATCGAATGTTGCGACAAAGAAAAGCGTATCATGTGGGTTTTGTAAAGGTTTGCATCACATTTATTATTGTAAAGACTATTAGCGCTACCAATAGCAGATAGATGGAAGCAAATTCGAACATTAGAGGTTTATACTAATTGTTTGCGTAAAAATCATTTTGTCAAACATTGCTATGCAGCGGGTTGCAAAAAGTGCAGGGCAAAACACAACACATTATTGCATGAAAATAATAACGAGTAGAAAGGACGTGAAATAACAAACGATGCTTTAGAAAACGATAACTTTAATGTCAATTTACACAGCCACTCAAAACAAGAGAGCCAGGTCTTGGTATCAACAGCCATTGTGCAGACTGCCGACAAAGACGGAAAGTTTCAGACATTGAACAGTTCTGTTTTATAACAGGAAGGCTACTAAATATATTAAAATTGCCTGCGGTAAAAGTAAATATATCTATTTTGGCCGTTACTCAAGTCCAAACAGAAATTAAATTAAAAATACAATCAATTATAAAATCAAGTTATAACAATTTCCAAGCAAATTTAGAATTTCTTGTGTTGGATAGAATCACAACAAGAATTCGTTCAAAATCTTTCAATACAGCAAAGTTAAATATTCCTCCAAATTATAAATTGGCAGATCCTTACTTTAATGTGTCAACGGATATTTATATCATGCTAGGAGCAAACATATTTTTCGACATATTGTGCGCGGGTCGACTGAAATTAGGGTTTGGATTACCGACTCTACAGAAAACTTTGCTAGGTTGGTCCAATGTTTATGGGCGCTCAAGATGAAAAACCAAGGCGATGCAATTTGTCGAGCAACAACGATTTCAGCCATCAATTAGAAAAGTTTTGGATGGTGGAAGAATGCAATGCCACAAAACACTATTCTCGGGAAGAGATTGAATGCGAGTACCATTTCCAGAAAAAACGTACCGGGACGAAACCGGAAGATTTGTAGTTAGTTTACCAGTAAGAAGTAATATTCATGAACTGGGTGAGTCAAAAGATAAGGCTGAAAAACGATTTTTGATATTAGAACGAAAATTAGAGAGGAATAAAGAATTGAAAGATCACTATTCTAAGTTCATGAACGAATATTTAAGCATAGGCCACATGAGTATGCTCAAGTTGTCAGAAGATTTAAACACGAACACACAAGGTGAAGTATTCTGCTTACCCCATCATAGCGTCATAAATGGAGCGAGCATTACGACCAAAATTAGAATCATGTTTGACGCTTCGGCTAAATCATCATCAGGACTCTCACTAAACGATGTTTTAAAAATAAGGCCACATATACAGGCGAATTTATTTACGATTTTGTGCAGATTTAGAAGGCACAATATCGTGATATTAGAAACGAACATCTTAAACAGATTCATGCTGGTCCGCTACCAATTTTCGCAGTTCTAAGGCAGCATTATTGGCCTGTTAACGGTGGACGGGCTGTTCGAAGTGTTTTATCTAAATGCATTACTTGTTTTAGATCTAAACCTATAAATTCAAGTCAAAAACTTGGTGATTTGCCGTACAATCGAATAACACCTAACCTACCTACCTTAAAGATGGTAGAATTCAAAAGCGCGCCATTATCAAGGCGTATATGTGCATATTTATATATTTCAGCACTAAAGCTGAGTAGTAAACGATCAAGTACATACTCATTCTTGAATTGTTTCAAAAGATTCATAGCTAGAAGTGTCTTATATTCACATGTATATTCTGATAATGCTAGGAATTACATCGGTGCAAAAAACGAAATTTAACGTATTAAGGAAATTCTGGGAACATTAAACAAATTTATAAATGAAAATAATATCTCATGGCATTTTATACCACCGAAATCTCCCCACCATGGAGGTTTATGAGAATTCGCAATAAAGTCCGCGAAATATCATGCCACCCGGATTATAGGAAACCAACTTTTGACCTTTGAGGAATTAAGCACACTATTTTCGCAAATTGAAGCAATGTTGAATTTCCGACCCCTCACTGAGTTATCCTCTAATCCTAATGACATGCTCCCTCTAACACCTGGTCACTTCCTTATCAGCTCTCCGCTAACTTCGTTACCTCAAGCGGACGTTACACCTCTACCAGACAATTAACTCAAAACGTATGACCTTCTTAAGAAGTTGGCTCAACACTTTTGGAAGCGATGATCCCATGAGTATTTAGTTACTCTACAGCGACGCACCAAATGGCATCAGGCACAACCTAACAGCAAGATTGAGTCTATTGTCTTACTTTTGGAGGAAAATGTACCACCGTTGCAATGGAGGTTGGGGCAAGTGATAGAGCTTCATCCCTGAAGTGATAGTATGGTAAGAGTAGTAACCGTCCGAACTAATAAAAGTGCGATGAAACGTTCGGTTCAGAAACTGTGCGTTTTTCCAATTTACGAAAAGGAGAATTTATTAGACTAGATTTAGTAAAATATGCGAATATTCATATTCATGTTTATACTTTATATCATTGTATGTAGAATACATGTTTACATATGTTATTATATTTATGTTTTGTGTATTATGTTTGAAAGATAGATCTTCCAAGGCCGACGGAATATTTAGTTTAGATATATAATTTCTGTATGATTTAGAGATAGCAATGCGGTAGCCATAGTTACCAACGGTAATAACAAAATTTTGAATAATAAAGAATTATAGTCCACAATTCAATGATTAAATATCGCTAAGAAATTCGTATGTAAAACACAGAAGCAAAAGAGTATGTATTGATTTATGATAAAATAACGATGTATTTAAATTATATGTTCAAATTGATAATTATTCCTTTGAATCAAAAATTAAAACGCTTATTGCAAATTCATAGTTGTATTGAAATAAATGTATAAATTATATTTATAAATTTGGAAATATTGAACATAAAATCGAAATATTTACCTATTAGTGTGTGTGAATGTATAAGTGTAATTTCTTTTCCCTTGACGGTTCTTCCTGTATCTCCTCTCTTCACTTCTTTTCTCGACGCAGCTTTATGGATTCTTCCCTTTTATCAATTCTTTCTTCTTCTGTATGGTGAGGTTCTTTTTCTTACTAATACTTCTTCTTTAAACTCTTTTTCTTAATATAGTTTTCGACTTTATTGATTTTTCTATATTATCAATTCAATCGTCGTTAACCAATCAAACTTTTTATTTCCTCTTGAAACCAGGACTACACCGCTGTCTTTCTCCGTTGTCCCCGAAACGAAAACTTTAATTCACCTTGACTTCAGTTCGTCCAAATATATTGCTTTTATAGAAACCTGTACTGTACGTCGATGTATCCTTGGTTATTTCCAATAAATTTATATGAATTCTTGTAATGTAAAATGTTGTATGTAATGTGTTTTGAACGTTAACAATATTTTTTAATAATCCATTAATATATGCTTTTTTAATATTTAACAATTTTTATCTCTGGTGATGTTTAATGGGAGAAACCCATTAAACGTCTCTGGCTGTAGGGGAATAGAATGCTCAAAAAACGGTGGGCGTGGTGTCGAAAAGGTATAAATAGAACCCCAAAGCTAGACCAAATGTCAAATGAAGACCATAACCGCAACATTAAATGTGATTTTGATAACTTGAATTATAATAAATGATGAATTTTCTAATGGTAATTAAGCATTCGTGTATTATTATACTACAATATGCTTGATTTCAAAATTATATTGAAATAAAATATAGATTGTTTTTAATTCAAAAATAGGCTGAACAAAGAAATTGTCTTCAAATAAATCATAAGGTTGTTATAATGCATAGAGTATGCATAGTAAATTCAAACATAACCAATATTTCTGGTAATAGTTTGATTTGTTTTGTGGCAACCGTATGATACATTTTATTTAAATATATGGTTAGTTCGGGTGTATGTTGAACTTACCATTTGTTTCATACATACTTTATATGGTCAAATTAAAGATTTGTTTTTATGTATGTACCGTACGCTCAACTACATCATAATTGGAGATGCGTACCCGATATCCCATATTACCGACATTTTAGACCAACTAAGTAAAAGTTAAACCCAGTCCGGCAAAGCTTAACATTATTAAGGAATTTCCAGTTCTAACAAAAATCAAGTAAGTAAAGTCATTCCTGAGATAGATAATTTCCTACAGGCATTTTATTAAACTAAATCTCTTACGATCTTATTGAAGAAGGACGCAAAATTTATTTGGTCGAAAGAACAGCAACAATCATTTGGCAATCTACCAGAAGAATTAATGAACGAACCAATTCTACAGTATCCTGGTTTCACCAAAGATTTTCTTATCACCACCTTAAATAAGCCGACGTAAATTATAACACCACAAAACGGAAATTATTAGCAATAGTTTGGACAATAGATGATTTACGGGCATTCCAGCTACCGATGTTAATGATCCTCAAAATGTATTAACAAAGGAAATTATGGAAGTATCAGAAGATAAGGAACTTGTGAATAAAAATATTGGGTTGTACAAAGTACATAAAACTACGGTGTCAAATAAACCCTATTATCATTGCTTTTTAAAGAATCTACATTTCAAAAACCTTCCTATAAAAATTTATATTACCCAAGTCAAAATCTCAAAATTTGGCTTTTGAACTACAATATAAAGGAGATTGCAATTATTCAAAATCCGAGCGATAATTTTAATCAATTTAGTTTCAACAAACTTTAAGAAAGCCTAAAATATATTTTTAACAATACAGGTATAAAGGTCTCCATTAGTCTTAACAAATTAGTTAAACGGGAGACTAATGAAGAAATACAACATATTATAACGAAATTTCACGATGGTCGTATGAACGGCCGGTCATTAGAAATACTTTATAACTTACTGCAATAAAATTGAATTCAATCTTTTTTATCTAATATTTTATTCATCAATCAGAAGTTTACATAATTCTGTAAGCCAAAGAGTTAACGAGCACTAGTTGTCCTAGAGGTTAGTGCAATGATCAGGTTGATATCTAGCGATATCGTCTATATAAACTTAAATTATAAGTACACATGAACATAAACTTAAATCAGTTCAATTAACCACAATTTTTTGTCTTTTATTAATCATTTTTCTACGTATATCTTATTGCATTATTGGAACATGGAGGTCAATATATAGTGTGCGATTTATTAGGTACCATGGTGTGTCTGCAATCTGAGGGAGCGCTTTAGATTGGCACAGTTGAATAATAGCAATATTTAATTTAGAGGCACATCCACGTAGTTAAAATAAATAGCAAAAGGAATTATTATTCATAGCAATAGTAATGAACATATTTTATAAAAATAGACTTTTATAAAAAAGGTAATTTTGTTTATCTCGAAAATAACTGTACAAAGAAAGGCTTAAGTAAATGATTACTCCTATTGGTTAGGGCCATACAAAATTATAGAAATTTATGATAACCAAAATGCAACAATTAAAATAAAAACAAGTTAAGTAAAGATCAGTTTCAGTTGCTGTTGGACGCGAAAATGTCTTCACTTTATAGAATAGAATCTATTTTTACCGGTAACGGCTTTCTTGCGAACATTCTGCACAAGTGAGACTAGATTCATCGTTCTGGCAAGTATTAATCTTATAATAACGTTAGTTTCAACGATAAAAGTTAGACTTTCTACAAGTGATATATAAGAAAATATCAGCAAGCAAATTCTAATTATTGTTGGGAAAACCAAAACTATTTCTTACCTTATTAGTCATATACAGACTCATCGATTTAAACGCGAACTATTTAACGGTGTAGGAAATGTTTTGCGTGATGCTAGATAAAGTCGATTACTACGACAAAATGATTAATAAAATATGTGAAAACAAAACAAAGATTGCCACGTTAATGAAAGCTCAGAGTCATGTCGGAAGGTCCACTATAGTAAAATTCAATGAATCTTAAACACTTTTAAGAAGAATTACAAGAATTTAAATAATAATATTGTACTATTGAACGTTTAATGTTTAATGATTTAATGATGCTACGCTCGACAAACTAAAATCCTTGAATGCACAACTAACAATCTTAACACGTCTAAATCTTCTGACATATCTAATTAGTGAGCTTAATACCAAGTATTATCAACAGAGTTTGTTAAAAGGTGGATGACGTGTTATCATTAAGTACTGTATCAATGATAACTTATCATTGAATAATAAAATTCGGAGGAGTGACAGCGTCAGTCCGATTTACACCAGTTAATGATAATACGTCATCCACCTGTTTAACAAACTCAAATTAAAATTTGTAGACAGTATTCTATTTGCAAAAAGTAATACAATATTGTTTATCCTTCAGTAATTGCTCCTCTTGAACTGCTTCATGAGTTAAATACTAAAGCAAATTGTTAATCGAAAATGGTTAGAAATTGGTAGAAATCGATAAGTTTTTATAATAAAGTTAAAACTGTCAGATCTACGTGTAGTACATCGTAAATTATAACAACTGAATTGAAGTAGCAATCGTATGCATGGTACACCTACTAGTACATACCGAAATTCCTTCATGATTACGCTCATTGTCAGTGTAACCGATGTCTTTCCATCATTGAAGCCAAGCAAACTAGTGAATTGTGCTCTTCCTTTACTAGCTACAAATTGAGATGGCAGGTGTCTTTTATTTTTTCTAACGGTTCCAACATAGGATAGTTTCTTTCTTTTTCAGGTTGTTTAGCAGTTGTACAATATATTACTAAACTAATTATCGGCAGCTCCAAATAAGGGTTCAACCATCGTTTGTTACTGATCGAGAAAGGCCCTTCTAGTTGCTTTCCAGCATAGATTTCCATGTTATATACATAATTAATTTATGCGTCAAAGAGAGCAAAATATTGATACAACATTTGTTTGGTTTTATTGGTAAACCTGAGAGCATTTCGTCTATTGTTACATTTTCCCGAGGAATTTAGCTCTCTTGGCAGCTTTCCACAAAATTATGAAAAATGTTTCGAATTGCTCCTGTCAGGTTTAACAATATAAGGGCTTGTGAGCTTAATGTTCCTATCTCCAGAAAATTGATTCCTCATGGTCTAAATATGCTGGTTGGTATGTATTATTATCATCTTTAACATTTGTTCGGTAAAGAAATTATTATCTAGCTTTGAGGCAGTTATCGCAGTAACTCAAATAATTTAGTTTTGTTGTCATCGAAATTGATTGGCATTTTTTCAACTAGTTTTAAAGAAATTGACATTTTGTCGGCTTCTATTTCGTGTGTTACATGTAAAGATCGTAGATTTGGATAAGACGTCAAGATAGAATACAGAATTTGGACTTACAGAGATATTAGTTAAAGCTTAGTATCGGTACACGTGTGTTTTAAAGAGCCTGGTTTATTTATAGTTTTTAATGACTTAAATTTAAATTTAACCATAAAAATTTATATGACATTGTAGTGGCGAGTGTTCCTCAGCTACACGTCTTATTTTCGTGTATCGAACTTGTCGGTTAATTGGTGAGGATTGATACTTTATAATATGTGATCCGGTCTATGAAAAGGTGGCTTATGACTCAAAAAATTATTTTTCACTTTTTTTTTGGCTCGGATGGTTTTGAGGCTCTCTTTTATATGGTGAAAAGCAGAAAGTCCTAACTTGCTTGGAAGTGTACTAAAAATGTAGAGAAAGAAGAGCACAAATGAAAGAAAAACAGAATTTTATTGAAAATCGAGAATGAAGATAATACATGGAATTGAAAATGAAAAAAAAAAAAAAAGGATTAAACGCTACAAAAATGTTTTTACCAAAAAGAAAAAGCTATTTTGCACAAAAATATTTATTTAGCAATGTTAAGTAGTTTTCCTCGTCGCCATCCTTGTTGAAACCTTTGAAGTTGCTCGTTTTTTTAATCTTCTTCTGAAGATGAGGCCTTATGTTTTCCTGACTTTTTATTGGAGTTGAATTCGCAGGTTTCTTCAGTTTTTTCATTTTTGGATCGTGATTTGACGATGAAGCTACAGGTTTCTTCGGTTTCTTTTTGGATAATGAAGCCACAGGTCTCTTCGGTTTAGGTTTTGAGGATGAAGCCTTGGGTTCCTTCGATGCCACTTTTGTGGCTGGTAAAGCATCTTCAGATTTTTTTGATGGCATTTCTTTCGATGGCAATGGACCCAAAATATCAGCATTCATGGGATCTGAAACCAGACTTCTGAGATTCTGATAAATGTACCACTGACGCTGCAGAGATAAACCAAATGGTTGGATAATTTCGGGCATGTTGTCATCTACTGGGATCAATGATAGTTGAAATGATTCAACATCCTCGCTGTCAGCAAATTTTATGGTTTTTAAAGAGTTTTTGTCCATTATAAAATGGTGGAATTGTGTAATACCAACAAGTGGCTTGTAGAATGGTTTAAAATAACTGTCCCATTCATACCAAATGACATTTTTCGACGACACAGCTGTATTATGGCCACCTGGTGACGATTGTACGACGCACTGCAGTAAATCTTCATACGTATCAATATTAGTAACAGCATACTTGGCCTTGAAAATACCGAAGAAGCGATTCGGGGCGAACTTGGTATGCCCTGTCAAAAGGAAATTCAATAAAATCGTTGTGTTGAGTCCTCGAACCAACCGCCATTGCAGATATGATAACATAGCATTATTTTTGTTCTGCCCAACGCAGTTATCACAGAAAAGGACAATTGTTTGGAGATTTTTGCAATACGTTTCCAAGTGATAATGCAGGATGCTCACTACGGTGTTTGGACCTTTGCCAATATCATGTTCCTCATCTGTCATGTAATTATACTATCGAAAAAAAATAGTCAAGATACTTTCAAAGTAAGTGATTTGAATTTCTACAATGAAATACTAACCTGTATTTTTCCTTTTTCATCTGTAATTCCAAAGACTGCGCACTTCTTTGTTGCCTTGAAGTAAGCTGTACCCGGTTGTTGAGGACTCACTGGATAATGAACAGTTTGGGCGAAATCAAATGATAAGACCTTTACAGTATCATCAGTATTGTCACACCATTTTTGATAGTATGCACGTTGATTTCGAGCTTTGTGGAGGTGATCGAGAAATTGATTCAGCTTTTCTTCACGTTCAGGGCCAGGAATGTTTTTGGCTAGCGTAATTGATATTGTGTTCACTATTGAAGAAAACGAAAATTTTAATTACAATGGATACAACTTAAAAAGAAGTAAACAATGGCTTACTTACTACGACAGTAATCACAGAGATCATTCGCTGGTTTCATTACTGTAACATAAGATATGTATTTGGCCCATATGCGTCGAAAGGAACAAATACTCATCTTCAGTTCATCATCACCGAGTGAAGCAATGTATTTTCGATAAACTGAGGCCTTTGTCTCATTAGATGGTAACTTCATTACACGATAATCTTTGAATTTGGGTAAACGTCCTGGCAGTGAAAGAGCCAATAGATCGGCTGTATACTCAATAAATTTGACAGCTTTTTGGATATCATATGGTTGAAACGCCCTCCGATGTGTAGATGGTTTATTTGCTAGCGCATGTACCCGTGTTATGGCACCATGTGTATGAAAATGTCGAAGTAAATTTTCAAAACGTTTTCTTCCACATGCATGCACAAAAAGAAAAATGAGCGGCAAACAGGTAAGTGATAAAAAGTGAACATCAATTTATGCCTTTCAACATCTTTACCTTTTTGCCTTTCATCTTCCCTCCATGTCGTCATTTTTGTGTAGGCATCTCCAAGTTTGTCGCTGCACATTATTGCTGATTCGATATGGCTCAGCATAACCAAATCAAGTTCATGATTTGATAATTCTAGATAGTTGTTTCTTGCATTTTCTATTATCTTTCACGGTATCATTTTTGGCATTTGTTATTACAGCAATCTTGCGAAATAAATTTATTTATCAATTTGTTTTCTTTGTTATCTACAGTAGACAAGCCCATTGTTGAAAAAATCTGTTCCACTTCCATTTGATCTTCAGCTTGAAATAATGATTGTAGTTCCTCATCGTAATTGATACCAACATCATCGAAAGAATCATCATCATTCTCTTCATCTTCATCTTCACCAAAATATTTTTTAAAAACCTTGCAAAATTCTTCATCGACAGACATTATAGGTATTCACGTCAAAATTTCCTAGAGTGGAAAAGGAGAAATTGGAAATAAACATTTTTTTTCCTCAAAACGTCACTGGTTTATAACGGAAAAGACCAACAGAAACAGAACAAAGGAGAACAACTACCGAGAAACTGACGAAATGCATTGTTTATCTTTAACAGCTGATTTCTCGCAATTTTGTTTTTGAGTCATAAGCCACCTTTTCATAGATCGGGTCACATATATTGTGCGTCATTTGGTTGTTTTGTTTTTTTCATTTTCTATTTTTTTATTTATATTTTTTGTTCTGCGGGCATATGTTGGTATACATTATTTCGGTTCAAATTATATTTTCCTGTGTTATATCATTGCGACACCCATCCGTTGCCCTCATAACCTTTTGTGTGTCTATTTTTTAGTCACTACGACAGGCACCGTTAGTGCAGAAGATTGTATCCCCGTCTTTTCTCCTTTCCCTCCTTCTATGTGACGGCAAATACTTGCACGTAATTTAACTATGCTTATCATAAAGTGCGCTTGTTGCAATGTGACAATCGAAGAGCATAAGGGGTGTTTAACCATTTATGTGTCGACCTTAGTACACCGGATGTACGAACTTTGAGGGCGAAGGAGGGTCTTGCATGGACCTACACTAAATGCGCTAGTATTGGGAATTACATCAATGACCTTAAATCGGCTGAAGCAAAAGTACTACGTGAAGTATAAGAAATATAAATGCTGTGTAGATATTGAGAACTTCAGAAGAGTTAGAAAGTTGGTAAAGAGGCAGATATCTGCTGCTTATAAATCATATCTATTCAACGTTGAGAACAATATTATCGCAATTCCTAAATCGTTCTGGTCTTTCGTACAATCTAAGAGAGAGTCGTCTAGAATACCGCCAAAAATTAATTTTAACGACGTCACCATTGAGGATCCCATAGCAATTATAAATGCCTTCGCAGACTATTTTAGTTCTGTGTATATGCCAAGCATTGTTAGTGATGACTATTGCAATGAATGTTTCAATAATTTGCTGACAACTTCGGATCTAAGAAAGTCTGTTCTCAGATTATCCAATGGGTTTACAGCGGGACATGACCAAATACCGAGCTTTATTATGAGGGATTGCTTGGACGGGCTCATCGAACCTTTAACTTTCTTGTTTAATCTTGCGTTGACGACATCGACGTATCTGGAAGTTGTGCCGGATATGTCCAATACTGAAGAGTGGTGATGCTAGCAATATTAATAATTATAAGCCAATAACCATCTTACCCAATTTTACCAAAGTATTCGAAGTGTGCCTCTACTCACATGTCTTATCCGTATGTTTCTACCTATATATCTATCCGACAGCACGGCTTCATGCAAGAACGTCCCACGGTCACCATTTGGCTTGCTTTACGCAGTATACATCACACGCCATGGATGAGCAGGGACAGGTGGATATCATATATATGGACTTTGCAAAGGCTTTCGACCGCGTTTGTCACCCGGTACTGTTGGCCAAGCTTAAGAATTTCGGATTTAGTGATTCCTTTCTCCGTTTTCTCGCATCTTATCTTAGGTCCAGACAGCAGTATGTAGATACAATACAATGAATTTGCCTCTCATAATTTCACCGCTCCTTCGGGTATACCTCAAGGTTTAAATATGACCCTCCTTTTATTCTTAATCTTTATTAATGATTTAGTAACGCATATTAATACCGAGAGTATTTTCTTTGCTGATGACTTGAAAATATTTAATTCAGTTACGACCCTCGATGATTGCACATATATGCAACAACAACTTAATCTAGTCGACAGTTGGTGCCAGCGAAATAATTTACTCTTGAACATATCATAATGTAAAGTTGTTTCTTTCACCAGAAAGCTCCATCCACTTCACTTCTACAGGAGCTCTGCGAATGCTATACTGTACGTTGGTGAGGTCCAGACTTGAATATGCGGCCTCCATACTACGAGGTGCACAGGTCCAGTATTGAGAGTGTCCAGCGGAAATTTCTTAAGTTTCTCTCATTTCGAATTGATGGTAATTACCCTCCGCGAGGTATCGCCCACTCTGAATTACTGTCCAGATTTAACTTGCTTTTTTGGCAGATAGAAGAGTGATCAATAGTTTAACTTTTCTCTACAAACTCCTTCATAATGAGATTGACAGTCCGTCGCTGCTATCACAAAGTCTGTTTTTCTTGTGCCACGCTTATCTTCACATCAGGATATTACTTTCTACTGCCCCACGACTAGGATTAATATTTTGCTGAGATCACCCATTTCTCAAATGTGTAATAACTTTAACAATATTTCCGGTACATGCGACATCTGTTCTACGACGTGAAATGCTGTAATATTGGCAATTCGAAACAGAAGTGAATTTAGTACTTAAGTTGTATTTTTTTGCTTTTTCTCTCTGGAAGCCTTTCTTTGTGTTGATTTATACAATTACCCATTTCTTTTATTTTGTTAATTTTTAATTCTCTTTTTTAATTTAGGCTATATTTTTAACATACGATACCTATCTGTTTGTAAATTGTTCTGTAAATGGATGTCTAAATCTGTTGGGCGAATTAAATTATTATTATTATTATTATTATTATTATTATTATTATTATTATTATTATTATTATTATTATTATTATTATTATTATTATTATTATTATTATTATTATTATGAGATGCTTCAAGTACATTTCTTGATTTGAAGTCGAAGTTTCCCCTTTAGTGGTGATTCAAGCGGCTACCTCAGAAATTTCTTGTTTCGATTAATAGCAAGTAGAGCTAAAGAATTTAAATCTTCTTATACCAACGAACCTTGAATTTCTAGATAAGGTTTCATTGTACCAAGAGGGTTCTGAAAGTTTCGGTATGTTGCCGTTTATCGATATATGTGTATCAGTAAATGTATTGAATTTTTCGCATACAATCCAACTTCTGACGCTAATTTTATAATGTTCGTCACTAATACGATAGTTTGCTGCCGAGAAACTCAATTTCGATTTATTAACTATTTAGTTATATCAATGCTACATAAGAATTTGAAGCGTAGACTGACAGAGACTCTGCTGTAAATAATGACTTGTGAATAATTTTGACGTTATATACAAGTACTAAATATACATGATAGGTTGACTAAATACAAGTAAAGTACTTGTGCAACCGTCAAGGTTGGAGAATACAAAGATGTATTATGTATTATGATGTATTACGTAACTATTTATACAACAGGAGAAAACTGGAAATTTAAGATGTATGTGACTAATGTTTATTTGCACTAATAATGTTTACAGTTCTCAAGAAGATACCAGATACAATGTTGAAATAGAAATAATAATCGAGTGATTAATACGAGAACACATTGGGGATACTTGCACATATCGTACCAGGCACCTAAATTGTAACACTACTATATTTCTGAAAGTACTGACCACTATTATGACCTAGCAACAAAAATATAAACTACCTCATCTGTTAACCATTTTGACCAGCAGTCGTCGTCCTAAAGTGTGTATTTTATTTTCAGTGATCAATTTTACGCAATTTAGCGGAATAATGTTGATTTTACGTTTCGTATTTAAAAGAGTAACACAGAACAAAGTAAGAACCAGCATTTTATAGCACTTATATTTTAAACTACTCTTTTAGCTACATTTTAAGTTATTTAAAATTGGTGCTAGATGATTTTGAACTTAGGTTTCTTTTTCTTTGTTGTCCTCACGACACAGTTACCTTTATCGTGCCACCATGCAGTTTCTCAAATTGTACTGGATCAATAAAGATACTATTATATTTATTTTACAAATTTTGATTGTTTTCTGCATCAGTGATAATTTTTTGTTCCATTCTGTTACAGATGAGTATTAGAAGGTAATACGGGAAATCTGCAAAGTGTTTGTTCATTTTCAATTATGATTGAACCAAAATGGTTAGAACACTACACTTTAGAAATATTTCACGAATTTTCTTTAAAACACCTTCACTTTTTAATATTAACTACTGTTGTGTACCGATCATTTGCGTGCGACCTCATACTTGGTGACCGCCCGCATCGTTTCCGTTGTTCGGGGCATGTTTACATAAGTCGGGAAGCGAAGCAATAGATTAGCCTGAGTGTCTGCTAAAACAAACTCTTTTCTATGTAGACAAGTGTTACAACATGAGTGCCTTTGTAAATTTTAATTAAAATTATTTCGTTTGGAACACCTTTTGGAATTCTTTCTTCATAAGTTTGTAGTATTCCAAAGGGCAAGATAATAAACCAACTTATTATTTAAAGACCAGAACTATTGTAGCTTCAGGGTAACTTTTCCAGTCGATATTTATTGCCGAATATGCGACTACCTGCAACGTCAATTTGTCATTTGTTTCATGTAACTTCCAATATAAACATTTTTGGTAAATGCCAATTGGCAAGCGTTATTATTGGACACGGGAACTGTAGTCTCCCCGATCCCTAAGTGAGATGTGGCAATCATTTTCCACATAAAACATCTTTGATATACGATTTAAAAACAGACAGTAGAAAATGAGTTACTGGAGTATCAGTAGAAATCAAGCCTCGCTGGTCCGATAGCATCGCGATCTTAGAAATCCTTGCTCAGGCTTAACTATCAATTGAGCTATATTAGGACTTGTATCATTTTGTGTAAGAAAATAAAGTGTTTTAAAAGAAAAGGCTCAAACTCTGTGTAGTTAAAATGCGTAACACTACTTTGTACCATTTTGGAAATAGGCGGTACATTGTAATAGACGTATTTCCTAAATCGTACCACTTGTAAGCATTTCGTAAAAGGAATGTTTACTGTGTAAGGAATATTCAATATTGAAAAAATACATTCCACTTTTGACAAATCGCGTTATTTCATGGCACAACATTTTCCGTATTAAGAAGGTACAACTTTTAGTTTAGATGTTTATATCTAATATATTCAATTCAAGTTGATATATATATATATATATATATATATATATATATATATAAATATATATATCTCGTATAGATATATTGTAAATGAGTTTACATATTTGTTTTCTAAATTATATTATCCCAAATAGTGTCTGAAAAACAAACAGATACTGTTTAATATATCCAACCACCAAATGAACTAATAATGAGCAGTTATTCATGAATTTGTGATTAGAAATTCACTTCTACGTATTCGTGTTCGTCGAACGCTATCCGACCTTGCGGGTAGAGGTCATTGTAAAGGCCGGCATAAATGGAAAACTTGTGTAAATATAAGTATATATAAGCGAGTATACCGTGAAGAGTTTCGGATTGGTTCAGTGTCGAGTGTTTTCTATGTCGCGCCGGGAAAATTTATAAAACAGTGAAAATTGCGTTCGGTAAGAACGGTTTTTATCGATATTTCGTGTAGTAAGCCATATTTATAAAATGCGGCCGATATTGCTAATTTTGCTTTTGCATTCGGCTTGCTATGCTTCCGAAAATAGGTATATATGCCATATAATATATAAGTTTTTCGCTTTTTACATAAATATACTTTCTTTAGTCCAGACACCACAAATGAAAAAATGTGTATGCATTTTATTATCCATTAACCGTGAGCGCTAAACAAACGGCACAAGTTTGTTTTGCAATAGAAGAACATCTTATTCCAGCAATTGTAAAAATTACGTTTGTAAACAGAACCTGCGATAAGACATGTGAACCACACACCGTAAATACAGGTAATTATATATTAACTTGATTTTAATTTGTAAATTAGTCTCAAATTTAGTTTTATCAAAGTACGGTGATCGTACCGACAGTAAAACATGTTAACTTTATATCTCTAACTTCGTAAAAAATGTTTTATGTGACAAAAGGAATTCTAACTAGTCAGTGCAATACGGTCCCCACTTTTGGTATTGTGTGAAACAACTATATAATCTTGTTTTTCAATTTCTACTAGCCTGCTATTCAAATAAATGTATAATGGGACAAACCTAAACTTGGACGACGGGCAAGCGACGAACTAGTGTCGGCACACAAATTGCAAGCGATGTTGAACCTTATCCGCATTTGTCCATACGGGCGAAATATTTCTTCTAAACAAGCCTTGAATTCGTACAGTTTACGGCGTATCGTCCAAGTTTTGTTTTGTCCCATCGTACATACAACCTACTTCAAAATTATTCTAGAGGAAAAGCTATTTATAAAATATCGAATACACATTTTACTTGTATTTGATAACTTTTAGGATTTCGAACAAGTTACATGTTTTCATTCCATTTGGTTAAACTTAATCAAATATTGAAAATAACAGTACCAATGAAAATATTTATTTAACCTTCCTATACTCACGTCAAAATGAAAGACGTATACTATACTGTATAAATCGGTCTCACAGACCGTATGCGTGAGTATAGGAAGGTTAATATCTACTAGGGGTATATAGTACGTCTCGATTTTTTAAACTTTATCTAATCTACTATTAAATTTCGAATTCAGATTTGGATACTATGATTTTGTAATTTTATGCGCTGGTATAATTTTACTCCTAGGGCCACTAGAAAGATAGAATATCACAACAATCTGCTTTCGGCCAAAGCGGTAGCGCTTTTAGTGAGAACCATATGTTCTTTTTCATTGTTATGTACAATGGCAAGCGAGTTGCAAACATTTTGATAGCGAATTCAATAAGTCAATAATAGAAGAATTCTGAATAGAATCAAATATATAAGACGGGAAACAGTTAAAGAATTATAAGAAAACCAGCTATAAAGAACAATAAAAAGTATACAGAAAATACCTAGCATATTAACAATGCATAGTTAGATTGTGAACAAGACACCGAACCAAGCAAAGAAATAAAAATAGTCGAGACAACTCTATCAAAAAAAAATAATAATAATAAAATAAAATTTGGGCGAAGATCAAAATACCTTAGCAGAAACATAAAAGTAATTGGGATATACATGTGTCACAAAATCGATAACGAAGCTTGGAAAAAAGAGATCACATTGAAGAACTGACGAAACAAGAGTAAGTCTATTGACCATGGAATGCAAAACCTATGCGATAATAATAGAGATGAGGTTAACAAACTTAGGAAGGAAAGTAACAAATGAGCAGCCAACCATTATTTTAAGATTATTTTGTAATCCATTGTTTAAATATTTAGTCGTATTTAACTAATCAGAAGTAGCAAAAGTGACATAGAGATCACTACTGGTCTAGTAACAAGAGACTGCTCCCTTGAAAAATCATCAAGATACCAACAGGGTTGT
Source organism: Chrysina gloriosa (assembly GCA_038088585.1). Taxonomy (NCBI): domain Eukaryota; kingdom Metazoa; phylum Arthropoda; class Insecta; order Coleoptera; family Scarabaeidae; genus Chrysina; species Chrysina gloriosa. The sequence continues at coordinate 42,904,701 of CM076088.1, read as the reverse complement.
TTGAATGCAAACGTCTTATTGGCGCACGGTATAAACAGCACAGTGCTCAAGTGCCTGGTCTAATGGTGACCAACCCTAAAAGAATGAATTTGACAGCTTTGATATATACATTCTTTCTCCTTTTCCTTCTTTTCCATTATCGACCCGGACGGTAAATGTATCTGTTTCTGCTATGGTCCGCTTCTTCCATTTTCTCTTAAATTTTCCAATAGGTGCTCCTTGTCTCTTTTTAGAAATATCCCTTTTTTCATATTTTTCTTGATCCTGTAATTTTTGTAAAACACTGATTTGGGTTCATTCTGATTATGTGCATATATATATACAGGGTTGCCCACCACCAGCGCCTCGGACTGTAGCTCCCAAACTAATATATATTTTTTAAATCTCTTTTGATAAGATGGTGTACGTTTCTAATGGCCATAATTAGAAAATATTGTCGTTTATACAGGCTGCTCCAACAAAGCGCTAGGTATCAAAGTTATGTTTTCTTAAATGGAACAATATATATTTTTGCTTTTCTCGAATTGTATAGAAAAAATAAAGGTGAGTTACTTCAATGTTCCATATACCTATCGTTAGCCGTTTTCGAAGTATTTGAGGATTTTCGAAAAAGTAAGATGTTTTGAAAATTGACATAACAGACAAACTAATTGAAATTTTCAAATCATGTTTTTAGCCTTGATTTGCTATATTTTGGGCTACTTATTTTCAGGTATGTAATTTTACAATAATGTACAGGGTGATTCCATAGACCGGCTTTATTTGTCTCAACTGTAATAGTGTATAACACTAGTAGTGTTATTTCAAATGGAACATCCTGTATATTTTCAGATTCGGAGAAAGGTTTTTCAATTCCTACCCAAACTGTATTAGGTTTCCCTGTACCTATCTCTTGTGATTTCGGAGATATTTGAAGATATTTTAAATTTTACCTAGATTGAAATTAAATCGAAGCTGCTGAATATGGAAATGCAATTGTTTTTTATTTCAACGATCTGAAAAAGTTGCTAATGAAACACATATGCCTTTAAATGATAAGTATTATAATAAATGTTCTAGATGATCGCCATTTTACGCTATGTATTGTATTCTTTCATTAATTGTAACCCCTTCGTACATATTTTAATAATTTTTGCGTTCCTCATAGTTAAAAAACAGCCTACTACTAGATACAGCAATTAAATTGTCATAATAACATACCTTTTAAATGTCAGCACAATTTTACTTTAGTTTAATATACTTTATTCTTTGGTAATGGTACATAACTACTATTAGAGAAATTTAAAAAAGAACGTGTGAAGTAATTGAAGTGTTATTTTCTTTTATTTGAGATATTTTTACAATGATGGATTTGTCTATCCTAGAGCGAGTGGATATGATTTTGACCATAGGTGACTGTCATGAAAACTGTTTTTTGGCTGGCAGAGTTTATGCGCAAAAGTATCCTGAACGAAGACATCCTGAAAAGCGGGCTTTTGAAAGACTTTTCGCAAGGTTTCGAGAGACAGGTTACTTCCTACTCTAAACGAAAACGAAGGAAATCAGCAACGAGGAAAATGAATTTCTAGTGTTAGGTTCAATTGCTGAAAATCCTAATACCAGTTCACGGAAGATTACCCCAGAAACCGATATAAGTAGATCTAGTGTACAGAGGATCATAAAAAACACAAGTATCACCCATATCATATGCAAATACATCAACATTTATATGGGATGGACTTTGACCATCGATTGGAATTTTGCTTGTGGGCTCTGGATCGTGTTGGAGAAGAGGAGGATTTTTCTGAATATATTTTATTTACTGATGAATCTACCTTCCCTAATAATGGATTAGTATGTAGACATAATTTTCATTATTATGATCCAGAAAATACACACATTTAAGATTGTTGATCACCAAAATCGCTGGAGTTTAAACGTCAATGTGGGAATTATTGGTGACTATGTTATTGTACCTTACTTTTTGAAGAACCATTGAATGGGCACCGTTTTTACAATTTTTACAAGGAGATTTCTGGACTCTTTTAGAAGATGTTCCCTTATTTACAAGAGGCAAAATGTGGCTGCAGTTAGACGGGGCTCCTGCACATTTCCACGTAGATGTTAGAAACTATTTAAATTCAATGTTCCCAAATAAGTGGATTGGAAGACAAGGACCCTGTAAATGGCCACCCAGGTCACCCGATTTAACTTGCATAGACTTTTCTTATGAGGATATGTAAAAAGTATTGTGTACAATTCGACACCAACTACGCCGGATGATATGAAAATTAGAATAACAAATGCATTTGCTACCATTACCCCGGAAATGTTAAGAAGGGCTAGAAGATCGTTTGAAGAGGGAATTAGAATATGCATAAAGGAAAATGGCGATAATGTAGAACATTTATTATAATACTTATCATTGAAAGGCATATGTGTTTCATTAGCAACTTTTTCAGATCGTTGAAATAAAAAACAATTGCATTTCCAAATTCAGCAGCTTCGATTTAATTTCAATCTAGGTAAAATTTAAAATATCTTCAAATATCTCCGAAATCACAAGAGATAGGTATAGGGAAACCTAATACAGTTTGGGTAGGAATTGAAAAACCTTTCTCCGAATCTGAAAATATACAGGATGTTCCATTTGAAATAACACTACTAGTGTTATACACTATTAAAGTTGAGACAAATAAAGCCGGTCTATGGAATCACCCTGTACATTATTGTAAAATTACATACCTGAAAATAAGTAGCCCAAGATATACTAAATCAAGGTTAAAAACATGATTTGAAAATTTCAATTAGTTTGTCTGTTCTGTCCATTTTCAAAACATCTTACTTTTTCGAAAATCCTCAAATACTTCGAAAACGGCTAACGATAGGTATATCGAACATCGAAGTAACTTACCTTTATTTTTCCTATACAATTCGAAAAAAGTAAAACATTTATATTGGTCCATTTAAAAAACATAACTTTGATACTTAGCGCTTTGTTGGAGCACCCTGTATAAACGACAATATTTTCTAGTTATGGCCATAATAAACGTACACCATCTTATCAAAAAGATTTTTGAAAAAATTATTAGTTTGGGAGCTACAGTCCGAGGTGCTGGTGGTGGGCCACCTGTATATATATATATATATATATATATATATGCATATGTTAATCATTATCATATTACAAAATATAAAAAATTGAAAGGAGAATCTAGCAAACTAGAACACGATGCGACGTTCTGAAAAGGACATAACAATTTCTTCTTCCTGTAGTGAAAGTTCCGATCAATATTGTTATACATTTGTAACGGTTGGTTCAAATTTATTAGTGGTAGTGTACACATATTTGACATACATATTTAATGAAGATTTAAAACAAGTAAAGTCTTTTTAATATACCTACTCGTTCCTTGTTTGTTCTATTCATGCTATTTGTTTTATATATTTGATGTTGCTATTGTCCTTCAGCTTTTCCAAATTCGTCAATGATGTCATAGTAAACTAAAACTTCCCCGAGTTTATGTATATTTCATTATTTTAGTTATAGCAGATGTTATGTAACAGCAACAATTAATTTATTCTGGAAAAATTGTCTTGCTGATTTTCGAGTTCGTCTGTATTATTTATCGCATTTGGAGAACTAAAAGGAAAACGCATTAGTATAATGGTATTTGCAGTACACACGTCACCAGTTAGAATTTAATCTTTCGTTATGCTGCATTAGAGTTACAGAGATTAGAAGACAAGAATGTAGCTATTAAACTCGAATGCAATAAAGTACTTGTTGTTCACAAATAAATCTTGAAGGTCAGTTCAGTCAATACGACGAATTCATTTAGTTTTTTTCAATCGGTTTTTGATAAACTGAATGACTAATTCTTTTAAGTTTCCTTTTCTGGAAGTTTGGTTAATTTGTTATTTGTATAATTCTAGAGAAATGCAAGCGTAGAAACGTAGAACTACCTATATTATTTATGAGTTTTATTTACGGCGTTTCATGTAGCCACTAGAATAGTAATTTCTTAGTTCTAGAACATTCCAGATTCGGTGAGATAGTATTCGTTTCCTTTTTTGGCTTCAAATCAAAAAATTCTTTTGTTTGTATTCTTCTGTCGTTTTGGGTTCCTCTGCGTATATGTGTACCTATCTATATCCGATTTGTGTAAATAGGGGCATTGACAAAAGATAATGGACAATAAAATGAGTAGCAGCATATGATTACCTGGGGAGCATAACTTGGAGAACGCAAGGATGAATTTTGATGTAGGGAACAGTGTCGATTATCTACTACCACTTAAACAAAATTATTTTTGATAGGAAGGCAACGAAATGAGATGCATCGAAAATGATTACAATAGCAGTACAATGACATATCCCGGTAGAATTTCGCTATTAGAATTAATATAGGAAAATAGAATGAAAGCATAAGGAATGAACTGTCCCTCAAAATAACATAAGAAAGGAAGATGTAAGGCAAACTATTCTAGAATCTATTTTAATAATAATAGAGAGAAACCAGCTTAATTGGTATATTCACATAATCAGTATAAACCCAGATCTCCGCTTTAAAAAAATTACAGAATCAAGAAAAATATGAAAAAAGGGATATTTCTAAGAACAGACAAGGAGCAGGTATTGGAAGCTTAAAGAGAAAATGAAAGAAGCGGACCATAGAAGAAAGAGATACATTTGGCGTGCTGATCCATAATATAAAGAATGAACAGCAGAAAGAATGTATATATCAAAGCTGTCAAATATGACTATTCATTCATTCTTTTAGGGTTGGTACTTAAGCATTGTCCTCTTTCTACCGTTCGCTAAGAAGACCCTCACTTCCGTTCAAGCAGCCTCGTGTCCTTCACAAAAACCACTATTTTACTCAAGGGAAGACTGAATATTGTCGTGGGCTCCAGTAGATCCTAACCGAAATGCTTCCGACTGAGTTCCTTCAGTACCTCACAGGCGCAGATAATATGCACGCTAGTTTCATCTTGGAATTCACATCTTCTACATCACAGTTCGATCACCATTACCATGTTGCTTAGATGCTTTTCTAAAGGGTAGTGTTTGTTTACTAGAGCGGTAATGATTTTTATGTTTTTCTTGCTACTTACGATTAGTTAAATATGACTAAATATTAAAACAATGAATCACAAATTAGTCATGAAATCTCTATAACATTATAAATCAAAAGAGTAAACATTTTCTTTCATATTTTGGATTTTACTAGTGTTCCTCCAAATATCACCTTCTGCTAATATTGTCCAATGTTGCTGTTTCTACCAATAGTAGAATAACGTGAAATAGAATGAAATTCAAATCGTATACTGTATAGGGGGTATATAGTATATACAGGTTTTGTCATAAATAATGCGTAAAATTTATTTGCAAGATTACATGAGGTAAAAGTAAGTCAATAAATGTAAAGGAAATAAAAATTTATGTCGCGTATTGTAGTTAATCCTTAACATTATACTTGACCAATTACTTGCTGTCGATATGAATGCAACGTTTCTAGAATACACTTTTATACGATGTTATCGCTTCGGTACGGTCGTTTCCAGAATATCTCCTAAACATATGACCGGATTTTTACGTTTACATTTTTTTGTTTAAACAGTCAAGATTACGAGTTATTGAACGTGAAAAATAACTTGATAATGTCTTTAAGTAATCGAATTTGAATGAACTCTGCGTTCGATGTTTATCCCACTTGCGGTTGTTCCAGAGATTACCCGTCCCACTATTAACATTAATGTTTAAACATCTAATTATAAACATTTAGGGGTTTTGTACATTTAACATAGGAAATTTTAAAAAAATAATTACAATTTTCTTGTGATAGTATGAAAGTGTGTTCTGCTACCATTTTTTTTTTTTCTGGTTTAATCTGATGCATAAGCTGTTAGAAGAACTATAGATGGTTGAATACAATGCCTTATGAGTCTACTAATCGAACTGAAAGACATTAGACTAAGCCCCTCTCCATTTACTGATTGATAGAGTCTTTTACAAGTAGTGCGTCCATCTTTTAATAAGATTATATACAACAGTAATTATATGGCGTAAAATTAAGTTCATGAGTGTACAAGCAAAACAAAAATGAAACAAACAAAATTTGGCAAGTAAAAGTTAGTGTTGGAACCGCTGATTTATTTATCGCAAGAGATCCCGATATGCACTTGGTGTTCAACGCGTACCCATAAAAACATACATATCCGCTTGACCTCGCTTAATATGTCCTAATTTTATTAGCGTTTACATTTCTTTGTCTAACATACGTTTTTATTTTACTCTGTATGCATGTCAAAATAATTTCCTTCCAAAACTTCCAAAACTCTTTCCGACTTTCCTGTGATAGTAGGAAAAAAAGAACTTTCTTGTTTTAATTTGATGTATAAATTTTGAAAAAGGCCAGCATTTTTCTCAACTGATATAAAATCAAAAAACATGCCGAGATGCACAGGTGATGATATGTTTGGGAAATACACTATCTATCACTCATCAGGTATGTAGTCGCTTCGTAGTACCCTAGATTTCCTTGCAAAACTTCATTTCGACTTTTCCGTGATAGTAGGAAAATATTTACGCTTACAAATTATGTTTTACTTTGAACTTTCTTTTGTTTTAATTTGATGCATAAGTTGTGAAAAGGTAATCTGTAAATGTAAAGAGAAAAATATTCTCCCGCCAATACAAGAGGTATTTCCAGAAAACAGAATTCTATTATTAGTCCTTCCATACCTCTCCTCTTCATGGGCGGGTGTATATATATCCTTTGGTCTTTTCAGATAAAAAATAATCCATTTTAGTTCTGTTTTACACTCTCGTCTTCCGAATGTGAACGAAAATGCCTAGAAACATAAAATTGGTAAAATTAAACAAACAGATGATGTATGTAGCCTAGAGCATTTTTGTTTCCAAATTATGCTAGAATGTATGTTGGTGTTATGGCTCCAAGGCAAAAGTGGCAGTAATCTACCTCAACAAATGGATAAAACCAGCTGTGGCAGGAGCCAATATCCAAAGAGTCTAGAATGGCTTTGTTTATGCTGATGACGATACTGACATCATAGTATTCAACAAAGCATATTTTACCGTTAATTGTTTTAATGATTTGCAGTATTATAAATCCTCCATAGTCACAATATCTTAGCCCCTACATGTGATTTTTAGATTTTTCGTGTTGGCAAATTAATATACCTGATCAACACCGCAACGACTATTCCCTAACTACAATCGTAGTGGAGATAGGTACCAAGGATAAAGATGTTAAATTTAAGGAGGAGAAGCAAATACGTATATATCCGAACGATCAGCAAATCATTCTTGAAACAGATAGAAGTGTTTACAAAATGGGAGATACCGTTAAAATACGACTGGTACTGTTCGACTTTCATTTGAAACCTGTACAGGATTTCAAGGTAAAACATAGTGCTTAACTCAGCACATAAGTATAACTAGACATACTATTTCAGATATCTTTCTTGCAAATAAAGAGTCCGTATCCTAGTTCCGCTACTGTAAAGAAATGGGAAAATATTACAACTAATCTAGGCCTTGTCCATCTTGAATTTCAATTAGCTCCTGATACACCAGAGGTATATACCTATGCAAAATTTATAGAATGAATGCAATGTGATTATAATTTCTAGGGCTATTGGTCTATTACTGGAGACAACGTATATGGAAGCTTTGAAGTAAAAAAATATATACTACCACGATTTCAAACAATAATAAATGGACCGGACAGAGTGTATAATGGTTCCAAGAGTATATCGTTCTCCGTTTGCGCGAAGTACTCCTACGGAAGGAGTGTCAAGGGAGTAGCTTTATTGGGAGCAAAAAGTAGATATGACTTTACTAATCCATCAATGAACTTCAATCAAGTGAAAGACGTAAGTATATAAGTAATGAATTTGTATATTTGATCACCTTATCTAAAAATAAACCACATATTATATTTTAATTTTAGCTGAAAGGAGGGTGTGCGAAATTTGAGGTACCTACAGAAGAACTGGGTTTAAATAAACAACGAATATGGTCAATAGATTGGACAGCGAGTGTAACAGAAGACGGTACAGAGCAAATAGAATCGGCCACTAAATACACATACATATACAACGAACCCTACTCCTATCAATGGAATTACCAAAATAGATATATTAAACCAAAACTACCATATGTTGGAACATTTTCATTAACCAATGTAGAAATTCCTTTGAATAATTCCGATGTTGAATTGTGTTATAAATTAAATTTCGATTTTGATAAAACTTGTAGTAACTTTACGTTGGATTCAAATCATAAGATTGAATTCACTATTCCACCCATACAAAATACGTCAAAGGAAAGCAGAGTTGAAATTTCGGTAAGATGCAAGCATTACTTTCTTTATACCGATTGTAATATTGATTGAGAAAATATATATGACTGCTTTTAGGCATCAGTTCCTAGTAACCCTTTAAACTATAGACCTACGCATAGTCTTGAGATTTGGCATTCGAGGAGTAATGAAGGTATTAAAATCGTGGATTCGATACGTAATCCCGCAAAATGTGGATCAGTTTTAACATACACGGTTTTATACAATTCTGGTAGATTCAGTGAAGGCGAAGAAGTGGAATTTAAATATATAGTATTTATTACCTCATAAACGTTCGATTACAATTATTATTATTTTTCTATTTTAGTTAACATCCAGAGGAGAAATATTAAGCGCAGATACTATACTAACCAAGGTGAAAAAGCAACCATTAAATTTAGAGGAATATCAAAATGTTATTGGTAAAGAAAGTTATCAATCAGAAGAAAATTCGATAGACAGATTTGACTTGAACATTCAATTGCACGCTCAAGTTTACACTACCTCCAAGCTGTTAGTTTATTACGATTATGAAAATGAAGTTATATCCGACGTCATTGATATTGATGTGAATAAATGCTCTCCGAACGAGGTATGTTTCTGACTAACTTATTTCGCAATTGTACGTTGTTAGCGCCGTTTGCCCAAACTATTAATAACTTTTGTATACTTTAATTCTAAGATTAATTCGGCAACTTACTTTTGCATTTTTATATGTAATTGCACACAGAAAATTTAATGCGAATGTTAAATGAAACAAACCAGTGAAAGTTACAAGTAGCAAATTATTATTATTAAAAACTTTAGATGTTAAGAAACAGTCTTCTCAATTTTTTCGTGAACTGCTTGCCTTGGATTCCTACCTTACGCTCTTATTCTCAAAACCTTCTTCATTAACTTATCTTCTGACGTTCAATAACAAATTTACAAACCATCTCCATTATCTCGTATTTTGTTTTTGCTTATTACCGTTGCCGCCTCTGCCTTAGTATGATATAGGTTGATTTCTAGAAGAGTCCTTAAGTCATATAAATGTTTGGTGGTATTGCGGTTATTGCCTAGGAATCGAAGTAAAGTATAAAATTTGTCAAGCACATTTATTTTTTCCTTTAGCTCCATTCTATCTTTATGTTTCTTCTTTGTTTTTGTGTTTTCTTAGATTATTACGTTAATATCATGTACATATATATAATTCGTTTCTCATATCTTCATTTTCATATTTATAATTTTCGTGCATTCTTTTATTTCTCTGAATAATTTCATCTTCTGTTTGCATCCGTTGTTCTTTCTTTTTGGAAGGTGTCCATAATTTACTGCCGTAAGTGAAGAGAGATATTGCAATAGTTCTATAAAATTTTATTTGTGTTCCTTTGTACAGTATTACCACAGATACGTAATACAAACATACAACAATCCAATGTAAAAACGACAATTCCTGCGGCATATTTAAATTATAGGCGTTTCTCCCGATATTTATTCATTGGTTATTGCCGAAAATTGTCGGATGCAACCGTTAACAAGAATAGATTTAGGTTTTTTTTTTAGAGGAATGTCTTTTATATCCGGACAGAAACTTTCAACCCAGTTGCTTATCAAAAATGAATAAGTTGAAATACACTAAGAAACGAACGAGGTAGGTTTGTGACCCTACCTTAGCTAAATAGAATTTATAAATACGCAATGTTAATCATTTTCATGTAAAAGTATAGGTTAAACTTTCATGACTCTTGTATGGTTCAATTCGAAGATTAGTTTGTTAACTTACTTTTGCATTTGAATATTTAACTGCACAGAAAATTGAATACAAATGTTAAATGAACAAACCAGTAGAAGTCAGAAACGCAAATGTTTGTATAAACTGAAGGAATGTTGCCCAATATATATACATTTATATATATATATATATATATATATATACATAAAGCTGTAGGATCAATTAACATCCGGCGAATATTAGTAGTTTGTCATCCAGCGATATACAAGGTATATATAGTGTATACAAAGATGCTCATATGTAGCATCCAGTACAGTTAACGCTGAAGATTCCATCCTTCAATATACGTTATATGTTTCTAAACAATTCTACATCCGTATATGTAGATTGTTACGCGGGCGTCTTTAGTCATGTTGCCAAAAACACTAATCGATTTGACTTCTTGTGCTGTCTAAACCAACATATGTACAATGTATGGGCGAACCTTTGGAATTATAAATTGGGCGAACCTTTAGAATTATAAATTTTAATATTGTCTTTAACCCAAGGGTAGTATTTTTGACTTATTCCTTCAACGGTGTAACACTATCGCGGTTAATTGTTAATTGAGAAAAGGGCAAAGAACGTTCAAAGAAACAACCTATAGAAACCAAACAACATTGAATTCGTCAATAAAGAAGTAGCTTTATTTATAATAAAATTATACATATACTCTAACAAATAGTGATTTCTTTTATGTTTCAATGATCCTAATATATCTACGCAGTAAGCAAGAAGTTACTGAAGCTAAAACAAATAAAATCCATCTTCCAAATCTTTAAAACAAATAAACATATAATTCATACCTTTCTATACCTATTACAGACGTATACTTTTATTACCTGCAAAGTTTTATTGCGAAATACATTTAGATGTTGTGCTTAATTAGAAAACTACTTTCATCATTCGCAGACGCGCGTTTCGCGGTCATACCGCGACTGTGTAAAGTAGTTTTCATTTCTATAGAAGCTCTATATAAGCCCGGGTGTTAGATGTTCGACCATATGAGAGTTCAATTACGACATTCGGCCATAATGTACTAATTACGCATTTTTGCAGCTATTTGATTCTACAGAAGTAGACAATTTGTTTTGCCACAAACTCCTGTAGTAGCTACAATCGCGCACTCGGCTAGCCCGCCGTGGGAAGATTGTGCTTAACCTTCCTATACTCACGTCAAAATGAAAGACGTATACTATACTATGTAAATCGGTCTCACAGACCGTATGCGTGAGTATAGGAAGGTTAATTAGAAAACTACTTTCACTATACGCAGACGCGCGTTTCGCGGTCATACCGCTCATCAGTGCGACTGTGTGAAGTAGTTTTCATTTCTATAGAAGCTCTATATAAGCCCGGGTGTTAGATGTTCGTACATATGCGAGTTCAAAACGCGCGTCTGCAAATAGTGAAAGTAGTTTTCTAATTAAGCACAATTTTCCCACGGCGGGCTAGCCGAGTGCGCGATTGTAGCTACTACAGGACTTTGTGGCAACTTCATGTTTCTTAGGCGGAATTTTTCTTTTAATATGGGATTTAAAATGTTCTAGTGTTAATTGTTTCTGTTGTGCTGTCCATGTTCGCATACTCTGATTCCGAACTGGATGGATCTAATTCTGATTCAAAACTAACCGATTCTATTTCAGATTCTAAACTTGGTAACTTTGACTCTATATTCGTAGCAAATAGTGCTAAAACAATAAATTTAGTAACTTACTAAGTTTGTAATGAATAGTACCCTGCAAAGAAATTAAGATCAAAAAATAAAATCATGATTTCTTTTTTATATTGATTGCGTAATTTTCTTTCACAGTAAATGAATTTAAAAGATGATGTTTTTATTGTATTACAATCCTTTCCACAACTTATACATCAAATTAAAACAGAAGATTCATAGCAAATAAAACAAAACTTGTAAGACAAAATAAATTTCTATAACCACAGTGCAGTTGAAATTAATCTAATTGTAGACAGTAAGCACTCAAGGCTAATGTTTATTATTTAGACGAAGAAATCTAAACGCTAGTTAAATTCGTCCGTATGTCAAGTAGATACTAGGATAGATTGAGGTTGAGTCATGCGAACGGTAACAAGTATACATATACGAGTACTGAGGTGGATTAACATTAAACATTTGTTGCGTTAAATAAGTCAGTGCACCCAAAACTTTTATTTGCCCAATTTTCGTTAATGATTTTTTTACACTCATTTACTTAAGTTTACCACATATAATCTTCGAAATAAATTTGACAAATAAGTTGTGAAAATCCTGTATATCTAATTGACGACAATCGTCTTTATAAAATTTTCAGGCTGCAAACGATCCAAATTAGGATTTACTTTAAGAACTTATGCTGTCGATATTTTCATAAAATTACTCAAGTGATCGTATTAAAAAAATGTTTCAATCCGAATGAAAACATACCTAGCTTTATACTTATACCACGTATATATTTGCACGTACTTACCTTTTTCTTGTCGATGTAAGACCATTTCCATTATTCGTTTACTTCGCGTGTTCATACTTATGTAAATACTACGCCAATAACAATTATGTACTTTAAAATCAAATTAAAAGAAGGACGCTGACTTTTCCGTTGTGTCTATGGATGTTATTTTCAAATACTAATGAATTGATAAATTCAAAGTATATTTCAGTTACACTCTAGAAAACAGCGTTGCCAATATTAGAGGATGCCATCTTCCCCGCATACTACATAGTGAAATATACACTAATGAATATACACTATCGAGAGAGGCGACATGTGGTGCAGATATCGTAAACTAATATGTTTAGAAATATTCCTATTACGGTCAAATTTCCCTCTGGCTAATTTTGAGTTCTACGGTTATATGGGGTCATTGAAAGTACTTCACAATTTTTAGCAAGACGGACAAGTTGGCATCCGTATATTGGATGCCAATTTATCCCGGATACCATTTTTACCGCAACTTTAGCATAAGTGGATGCTAGTATGGCCGTTGTATATATATATATATATATATATATATATATATATATATCTCAATTGTCATTCTGCGTTTCTGTGTTTCTGCGATTTTGGTTCTTTTTTATAATAGTCTACTAGTCAGATTCATATGAAAAGATTAGCATTACTGTTTGCTAACGACTTCCACTTTCGTTCCTTTTGGAAATAGAGATCAATTTAAAGTATAAATTTCTTATAAACACTTTATATCTATACTTTCCTACTATGTTCTGCTACTTTCTTTGATTATTGCGTTAATATCAAGTGCATATATCTAATTCGTTTCTTATACTTTCATTTCTGCACTTATTCATTCGCTGACATCCTTTCATTTCTCTGAAGGATATCATACCTTTTGTTCCTTTGTTCTTGTTCCTGGTAGTTGACAATTGAAAGATGCTGCAAGAGATTTATAAAGTTTTATATGTACAACTTTGTCTATTTAGAGTTTTTACCTACGTCATCAATTTTTGTCTATAGATCTTTGTATTTGGACAAAAGCAAATCGTGCTTCTTTCTTCACCGGCAGCACTTGAGATGGATAGTTGAATAAATAGATTGCCTTTACTCGTATGACAAAACAATTATGTAGATAACAATTTAAAATAGACAAAGTTGTATATGTATTCTTTGACATAGTGCTTCCACAGTAAAAGATGGACATGTGAAGCATATTCAGCCAACTTGACATTCGATATTCAAAGTCAAATTAGAAAGGAATTTTCAAACCACCTAGCATATTGGCTAGAGCGTGAAGGAGGACATTTAGAATATCTATTGTAAATTGCTTTGTAAAATAAATTGTTACTTTTATATTAAGATGTTTTACCAATATATTAAAATTCACACCTCAGCTTACGGTTTCATATATTGAATACTCCCATATTGGGTGTTGCTATTTGTAACCGTGGACATCTTATTCGCCAAGAGAAAGTGATAGACCTCGTAATACCAGTTTGGTATATGTTCACCGTTACGTTCAAATGTAAATGGTTTTAAATTATGGATATAACAAGATGCTATAAAATGGAAAGTTGAATGTCATTGTCGAATAACGTTCGACGCTAACGTGTAGATTGCTTTAATTAGTGACTTACGTCTAATACTAAATATGTGATCGGCTTGGCATGCCCATTTTGCAACAGATCATAACCGCTTGTGACAGTATGTTCAAAAGTAAAAATGATTGTCTCTATATTAAAAAGGGCAGTAAGCCTTGTCTAACTCCCTAACTTTTTTAAATAAGATCTGTAGACCATAGACTCTGCGCTACTTTTATCTAATGTTTTAACCATTCGTCTTCTTTCATAACTATCCATACTGCATCCCTTCTAACTTTATCCTTACAAAATCCATAAATTCCAAAGGTGTGTCTCTTTTATACTTCGTATGGTTTTCTATTACTTTTTCAAATCTACATTCATCGTTAATTGCGCATTCTCAAAATTCATTTGCCTTTTGCTTATATGTTTGGTTGATGAAGGATACATTTTCCCATGAAATTTCTCTAGTGTGTGTTGAATTGTAGGTGAAAGCAAAATGGACCGAAGAATCTTTATATCCAGGGGAAGAAGGCACTCTTAACATTAAAACAGATCGAGGATCATTGTGTTCCGTTACATCAATTGACAAGGCATCCACTTTCCTGGGGTCTAGTAACCGAATTGACATTGATAGTGTACTAAATAGATTCTACAGATATTTCTATGACAACACCTTAAATTGCATTGAACCAAAAAATGTAACAAAAGAAGAAGGCCCTTCTACAACTGAATGTAAGTATTATATATACATATATCTTTCATGCTGTGCACGAGCATAACAATATTGTATGTAAACAAAAACTAGCATTTGTTACATAATGATAAAAATCTTTACAAAGTTCTTAAATCTTTTAAATATTATATATTATGTTTGTATATCTAAAATCATTTTCTTGTGAAGTTCCCAATGTTTGGAGACCACAGAGATACTACTCCCTATTGCACGATTCCTATGATGCATTTAAGGTAAAGTGGTTTAACTACTATTAAATACTTACTACTTATGAGTTATAAATCCTACTTGTTACAGGACTCCAATATTGGGATAATATCGAATCTTCAGTTTATTTCTAAGGAGTGTAGTCGTAAGCAAATACATAGAATTTTTCTTTTTTAAATAATTAAACAGAATACAAATTACATCAGTTTTCTATTCTGTCAGATGACAAATAGTTGCAAGATATTGAAGTGTATGTTGTGGCATTTTTAAACGTATTTTATTGGGATGGGTTAAATCGGATTGTATGCAAGTATTTCAAATAAGCAGTCAATTACATCGCTGTATGGTGATACATTTTAGTGTTGTATTGATAAATAAAAAAGATATTTACGGATCCAAATTAAACATAATTGATTATAAAGTTTTATATTAATGGACAATTAAATTAAAAGATGGTGTTAACAGTAGCAAAATGAGGAAAAGAGTGCGTGAGTTATGTTCACCGTTTAGTGAGTGTTGACTGCTTTGTAATTTATCTGTCAGAAGCTGTAATTTGTCTTTGTCACACACTATATACATATGTTAGTATACTTGAAGATCTAACTGATTCTTTGTTTACAGAAATGCCATATTATCCAATACAACGTAAGTATGTCTGTATGTATTTCATGGTGAATGTCTTCTCCTTAATTATCTTCAAACTTCTTTAGTATACGACGCTTATTATGTACAACAAATCATCATGTTTCCATGTTTATATTCATTTCTTCTTCTGCCGTTTTCTTTAAAAAGCTCGCGTATCATCAACTTTTGAAACTGCTGCTCCAAATAATTCCACACACCACTGTCTCGGGTTATTCATCCACAAAATGCCTGGTCTTGCTTGACTCCTTTTACCTTGTACTTTTCTCTGTATTATTATCTGCAGTATATTTGTCCCCTCTCATTACTTGTCCCAAGTACTGTAGTTTTCTTATTTTTATACCTTTATATTAGTTGCTCATCGAACATAGAAATTACACCATTTAGGGGGCACTGGAATGTTTAAATTAAATTTGATCAAAAGCTATAACTTTTGAAAAGGAATGAATAATTCATATTTGAAAACATAATATGAAGTAGCTTTTTACTTTTTACGAATATGTTGAGCCACTTCAGTTATTTATGCATTCACTGACACGACACGTGGCACCGAATCGGAGATTGATATTGGTTTGGTCTATCGCATCCCAAGCAATCTGTGTTTCATGTAGTAGAGCTTCAAGTCTACAGTGAGTTAGATAAATTGTCTAACCCCCTATCCAAAATGTCCCAGATATGTTATATGGGGAATTTAAGGCTAACGCAAAAGTTTCACGTGGTTCTTCTTAAAACAATTTAAAATAGTCCTTCCAATGTGAGGGCGAGTATTATCTTGTTGAAACAAACGGTTTCCAGCATTTGCAGAAATGGAAGGATATGAGACTGTCGCACTTCCTGAATATTTCGGTGGGCGGTCGTATTGCCTCGAATGAAATCTAAAGGAGATCCATGCCCATAGGCATAGAGTCCCGTACCATATGGTACGTGCTTCCTTGCGCGCCGTGTGTTTCACAAGTCCAAAATGCTTAAAACACGGAGAGCCTTTAATACTCCAGAAGATGGCACAAAGGACGAAACACAGCGTGCAGGAAGCAGGCGGTTGTTAAATTGTTTCGGAAAGACCGCTTGACATGAAACTTGAAACGGTAGGGTGAGCTGCAGCGTAGAGTCGTGGGTGTGAAGGTTTACTGCTACGAAAACAGGTACTAAAAACATTGTCTTGCGGTACACAAATTTGAAAAGAACGTTACTGATTCTTAAGGATAATTTTAGTGTTTCCATTCCATCCGTAAGATCTAGATTGAATCGTGACGGTGCGTCGAACAGCGGGTATTTCATCAACTTTCCGAATGAAAACGCTAGTTACATTCTCTCTCGCTTTGACGATCTTACTTCAAGCCATCCAACAACAAGAAATGAAACCAAAATACTATTGAAAACGCCAAATTTATTAACTCCGTAAATCAAGTGATAAATAATTATAGAACGTTCGTAGCATTAAAAATCGCGAAAACTAACGATAAACCGTATTAAACGTAAGCCGTGGCGTTACGTATCGACCAGACAACTTTCTGAGCCCGAATGGAATAAAAGAAACGACGATTCCGAAAATGCAGGCGGTGGATCGCGAGGTCACTCACGAGGTAATAGTGATAAAAATGCGCGGTATGAAAAACAAACCAAAAACAGGTACCCAAAATGTAAAGAAAGGATCAAGCATTAAAATATAAACTAACACAACACACATATCGCCTCAGTGCAATGCACAAGCCTATTGAAAATTGGATTTTGTCCTTTCCTTCACGTCTTCGTATAACCTTCATACGACCGTTGTACGTTCGCAAACAGAATTTGGTTCATTACTAAAGATGACTTGAGGCCACTCCATATTCCACCCAAAGTACCTATCTGCACCACATTAAACTTTGTTGCCGGTGTAAAGCCATACGGGGAAATACTTGAGGTTGATAGTATGAAGACATACTGAACGGTCTGCGTCTTGAAAGTATTCGTCAGCAATCAACCAGGTTGTCGAAAATGGTCTCTAACAAGCCGCAGTTTTAGTACTTCAAATTTCATTTTTGCGCTCCAGTGCCTCTTCTATCTTATTGTTTCAGCGATTTGCGATTTCTGTAAATGAAAAACCGTCTTCGTGTAAATCAATAATTCGAAATTGTTCACTTGACTATAATTCAGAAAAACTTTTACTCTAGGCATTGTAGCAAAGCAAGAGCACGTTAAATTAAACTAACAAATTTTAATCTTTTTTACTTTTCGAGAGAAAGTTTCGTCCAAATTTAATCCTACAAATTCAACGCCTTCTAGGTGGTTCAATTTCTATCTCAGATATGTAGTACGAGGGCATTCCAGAAAATAGTACCGGTTTACGTATAATTTAAAAAATTAAGAAAAGTAAATAGTAATTTTATTCAAATGAAACTAATACGTTTATTCATTTTTCAATACAGTCGCCGGCGGTGTTAAGGTACTTGCTGTATCTTGAAACCAGTTTGTTTATGCTTTCCGCGTAATCCTCTGTCGCCAAAGTAGCCCGCCAATCCTATATACTTACTTTTAAGTCATCATCACTTTGGAAACGTTCAGTTTACTGAATAAATGATAATCACTTGGAGCCAAGCCGGCGTTATACGCAGGGTGGTCAAAAACCTCCCATTTGAACTTCCGAAGAAGGTCAGTGGTCCTCAAGCCGTGTGGGGACGAGTATTGTCACGTAGAAGAACAATGCCACTTGTCAACATTCCCCAGCTCTTTGTTTGGATGGCCCTACGTAGCTTCTGAAGTGTTTCATAGTACATGTGTCCGCATTGATGGTCGTTCCTTGTGATATGAAATCAACCAACAACAGACCTTTTCGGTCCGTGGAAATTGACTGCTTAAACTTGCGCGGTCTTGTTGGAAATCGTGGATGGTGCCACTCCATAGACTCGCGTTTTGTCTCAGGTGTGAAATGGCACACTGAAGTTTCATCCCCAGTAACAATTTGGTCAAGGAATGCATCGCTCTCTTGCTCGTAAGGAGTGGAAACGTCAACGCTGGACCTATGTGGTTGGTCCTGTGCTGGTCGATAAGCATTTTGGACGTCCATCTTGCGCAAATTTTTCTGTAATTCAGATCGTCCGTCACGATTTTGTGCTGCAATGATGGTAAAATTTCAGGAAATTTCTTACTCATTTATTTCAGTTTTTTCAGATAGTCGGGGACAAGGGACGGGAGACCTGACCGCTTTTCGTCGTGCATATTATCTCTTTCCTCTTTGAAATTTCGCCGGCCCCTTACAGATAACTCATCCATTGTTCCCGTACCATACACTTCAGTTACACTGCGATTAATTTCGCTTGGACGGACGTTTTTGCGTTCAAAAAACGGACCACGGGTCGCACTTCGCATTTCGCATTATCTTATGCGCCAATGTAAACAGTCATAAAACACACCACGCACCGGAAGAACTTCAACTCTTTCTTCCCGCAAAGCTACGATGTTGAAATCTTTGCCACTTTGCTTTTAATTGGACCAATATCGCCACCTGTATGACTAAACAGATACTATTTTTTGGAATGCCCTCGTATATTTTATGCAAACTTGCAATTAGTTAACCAAAGCTAAGATTGATCTCATTGTGTAGAGTTGTCTTGCTTCCCGAATTCTTGCCGCAATTGTAACTATACGTTAACCGTATAATTTCAGCAACACGTTATTTTTCTTTTTACTATCAACTTCTTTCAAGTTTTCTTGGCTAGTACTTTTACTATTTCTTTATTCATCTAGTTCAACTTCAGTAATTGGTTTTCTAACAAAATAACAAATTTCTTTTTTTGCTTTATATATTTTGGTCTTTGCATTTAATAAAATCAATAAATTTACTTGCATTTTGGTCTTTCCTTGTTCTTTTCTTATTACTGTAAGTCATAAATACTTTGCCTGCCATTTTAAATATAAATTGATACAGTCATTCCAAAATGAAGTTTTCAATTGCACCCCTCTTTTCTCAATATTTCTTATGTATAGCCAATACCTGTCTCACTTTCCTCCTTTAAGACTTCAATTATGATTTGAAATTTGATTCTTATATGTATTCCCATTATTGAATTTTGCGATATTTTTCCGTTCAGGTGGGTTTCCGTAACAAGTTTTGCTTGCCCCTATAAGTAGTCGTCATCCGCATCTACATTCATATATCAAATATTTGTAAATCTATTTAGTTTATTGGTTCATCGTTTAACACTATCCATGTTCCTTCATACTATTTTGTTGCGCATTTATATTTCTTGCCTTGCTTTTTATTCTACTTTTCCTTTTCGACTTTCTCTCTGCTTCTCTCTCTTACAGATTTCCTAAAATCTTGTTTCCCTCCGCTCTCCACCTTTTCGTTAATAGCTTTTCCAGTTTTGTCATCTCTATTAGCTTGTACGGTGGTTTCATATTTCTTAAGTGATATATTTATCTATTTACGACCAGTTTTAATTTAAATTTTTTTTTATTTGCATTGTCTGTATTCAATTTAAAATAAATGTAGCATCTCGTCGACCTACCTTTTAGCTTTAAACGGTATTGCCACCCATCTTACAACATTAGCAAGACCGCAGGCAGCAGCTTTTGCAACAACAAGCGTAAACAAAGTAGTAGAAAGTGCAGCTGCAGGAGCCGCGGGTGTAACTACTGATGATCGTGGCTCAGCTATAAGATCATTCTTTCCAGAAACATGGCTTTGGGATTTAATACCTGTGTAAGTCAGATTTATTGTGGACTTTGTAACTATATGTACAACAAGGCTTTTCCTTTTAGGGAAGAAGGTGAAACCAAACTTGAAAGAAAGTTACCTGACAGTATAACGGATTGGCAAGGAAACGTCGTCTGTATGTCTTCAAATAAAGGTTTCGGCATAAGCGACAAAATTGAAATTAAAGGCTTCAAGCCATTTTTCGTGGATATATTATTACCATACTCAATCAAACGTAATAAGGAAATATTACATTTGCCCATTCCAGTTTTCAACTACTTAAACCACAGTTTGCCTGTTAGTATTTATAATGTTAAATGTAAAGAAAAATATGCGATTTGCTATGTGATAAAAATTTATTGCAATATTCATACTTCATATGACTATCTAATGATCCATTTAATTAATTACTTTGATGTTTTACTTTACCATAATGGGTAGGGTATACTTACAACCGAAAACTATAGCCTTGCTCTCCCCAGCTTGCACACCTAACTTGCTTTGTTTTACTCATTTCCGGAAATATTTTCTGATACATATTCCCAATAATATGCGACATACAAAATATGATAAATTTTTAGGTACGCGTCACTTTGGAATCCAATGATGACGTAGTTTTAGCAGACGGACAAGATAAAAATAGTTTTAGCATTTGCTTGGAGGCTGAGGATAGCTACACGCATTATTATCGCATTAAAGCCACTAAACTGGGTTACGTTAATATAACCGTTTCCGCTGATACCAATCCTGCGTATGTTGAAAATTGCGCCCCAGAGTCCATAATACGGCGAAGGTAATAATTCTTAATCAATTCAACTGCCCCCATTATATAAGTACTTTATAGGGATGTGGTGCAAAAATTACTGCTAGTGGAACCAGAAGGATATGCAAGTATCCTGGTGAAGAGTGCTTTACTATGTGCTAATGGTACTATCAAAATAAACAATAATTAGTACGAATTAATAGTTGCTATAATTTCAGATTCAGCTGGAGTGGATAATGTGAGCTGGGATATAAGTTTGCCAGATAACGTCGTACCTGATACTATAAATGGAAAAGTTGTTATTAATTCGGATATACTAGGTCCAATGTTCCAGGTAGGTGCCAAGAAATTCTAATCTTTAAATAAGAACGGTCAAATTGTTTAAGTAATAAATTACAAAATAAACATGTTCCTTATAATGCGGTCAAGGTAAACTTTACAGCCGCTCATCAGCAAGCAAGCATTGTAGCTGTCTAATTTAATTGCAAATTGAAGGCAAAAGTAAAAATCTAATGGTGCTAAATTTAGATTAAGTGACAAATAACACTTTAACAGAATATTATTGTCGTGGCAATTGATGAATAATCATTACTATTAAGTAGTACAGCTTTACTACAGCACGATTAGAGACCCGCCATCTTAGACAGACAAATCTCTGACCAATTCCACTAATAGCATAGTGGAATTGGTGTACTATTCAATCCCTTATTTGATAAAATATTTAATATATACTCGATATGTATTTCTGTTCGAAAGTCAATGATGTTCTGCACAAATCTATTTTCAAATTTTTGTAGGAAATTTTTAGTAGTATCATTTATGTTCTATTAGCATGCAGTAGTGTATTTCAATTTGATGCAAAAGTATGTAGTATAATATCTGGCACTTACAATTTGACCTATTATTGATATTTTACATTATTAATCCTGAGTGGTGTAAACTACACTAAGTTAGACAATTTTATTGTTCTTGTTGCATTTTTATATCTGCTTCTCACATATCATACATACCACTCTGAGGAGTGAAGATCCTGGGTCTAGCTCACGGAAGTACGAGCAAGAACCAATGAGCAGCATTACTATGCCAATGAGATCGAATAATAATAGTAATAGAAGTAAGAGCTCGCATCTCCGTGAACCCAGACCCAAGTCGTACACTGGCTGATAGTGTATATTCATTTATTAAAGACTATATTATAGTATCATGCTTCCTTTCTTGTGTGTGTACCAACAACAAACATTCAATACGGTTCTAGAATCTAGAAAACATTCTTGTGGTACCTACCGGTTGCGGTGAGCAAACTATGGCTACTTTAACACCAAATCTATATGTCCTGCAATATTTGAAAGCTAATAATGCCCTAACTGACAAAATTAAGGAGAAAATACTGAAAAATTTGGAAATAGGATATCAGCGCATGTTAACTTATGTTCACGACGATGGATCCTTCTCTGCTTTTGGAAAGAGTGATAAAGAGGGATCAATGTTTTTAACAGCATTCGTGTTGCGTACATTTAGACAAATGAAGAAATACACTTTTATCGATGATGATGTTATAAACAAAGCTATAAAATGGGTTATTGCTCATCAGCTTGAAAACGGATGTTTTGACCCAGTACATCACGTCTTCCACGAAATGGTATGTTCAATTTTTTAAATACGCGTTAAATATCTAATATACATCATGCACGCTTGTAGGGATTAGCCAGTGGCAAAAATCAAACGACTGCATTAACGTCTTATGTACTGATTAGTTTCTTAGAAACAAATACGAAAGTTGACGATACAATTCTTTCTAAAGCTAAAGAATGTATCTTAAATGACGTCACTAATGACAAATATACATTAGCGATTAGCTCTTATGCATTAGGACTTATGAATTTAACTAAAGAAACCAAGGAACGGTTAGATAGATTATTGGAGCTGTCCAGTAGCGAGAATGGTCTGTTATGGTGGAAGCAATCAGGTATATGGGTTTTTATTCACCTGCAATACATATTTGCTCTTCATGTCGAAACTTTCAGATAAGTCAATATCGGCAAATGTAGAGGTATCTAGTTATGCCTTAATGTCTTTACTTCGGCAAGATCCTATCGCCAATTTAGGAACAGCAAGTTCGATTGTTAGATGGCTACAGAGTCAAATGAATCCCCGGGGCGGCTTCTTTTCTACTGTGGTAAGATATCTATATTTAAAACCTCTTAGTTCTGTATCGTAATTACCGAGGATTCGTTTGTTGATAATACTATCGGTTTAATGTACATTATTACGTTCGAAAACTTCTGAATATGTACTTCCACGTACTTTAAATCTAACTAGCCCTTATATAACTACTTCTACAGATCGCAAAAGATCAAAATATAATCTTAAATGTATTAAACGTTTAGAATTTCATCTTTCTGACAAGCAAAAGGACGGGAAAACAAGTAGTTAGTGTTGCGACAAAAGAATAATTGATTGGTACTGATTGCAAGGACTGTGGTGTATTTGCTGACACTATATCCTGTCAGTAAAGTCTTCACCACACAATTTTTAATTAAGTTTGATATACGTGCTTCGCTAGCAACGGGGCAAGTGTCACCACACGTCGAATATTACCGAATTTTATTAAATAATTAGATGGTGGCACTATACCGATGTGATATAGTGTCAATATTTACTTGAATTATTTTTTCATTTTTCTTACATATTCAAAACTTGTAGGATACAGTTGTGGGTTTGGATTCCATATCTCGTTACGCAACATTAGTTAATAAGAAGGAACCAAACGTGAAAGTATCACTAACAACGAAGACTGATAAAAGGGACGTGGAAATTACTAAACGGGACCGTACAAAACCAGAAGTACTACTTCTAACTAAGTATCCCAATCAAGTAAAAGCAAAAATTGAGGGCGACGGATGTGTTTCTTTACAAGTAATATTGCGTATTAGGCGCTTTAAAGTTTTTCATTACATCTTTTACTATTTAGGCAGCAGTTAGCTATTATTTAGATAAGCCAGCTGCTCTCGATGATTTAAAACTTGATATTGAACTGAAGCCAGTTAACCAAAAGTTCAAATGTTCTTTTATAGAACTAAAGCCATGTGTTTCTTACACTGGTTTAGGTGAAATAAATATGGCCATTGTTGAAGTTAATATGCCTTCAGGTTATGCTCCTGACCAGGCATCTCTGTATGCACTTAAAACTACAGATGAGAGTGGTAAGATTTTCTGAAAATATACATGTATCTTTATTGGTTCCTTATTAATAAATATTTTAGGTGTTAAGAAATTTGAACAGATTAGAAACCAAGTTGTATTTTACCTAACGAAGCTTGGTAGCGATACAGTTTGCTTACCGTTTAAGATAGAGGAAAATCTAATTGTTGAAAATGTTGCCAACGCAACTGTCAAATTATATGACTACTATAAACCTGAAGTATCACTGTCCAAGGTGCGTATTTTTGTTTTGTTTGTCGTGTTATAACAAACCGTTTACATTATTCATGTCTTACAGAGCTTCAAACTGGAAGACTGCGAAGCTAATATATCAGTGCCAGCTTAAACGAGAAAGAATTACCAAATATCGGTCTATTTTCTATATTATGTGTGTACCTTATGATCTTATTACATTAACAGTGTGATAAAATTGAATAAAGATTATTTTATAATGCATTATTAGTTCTATCTCTTTTTATTTTTCTGAAAATAGTGTTCAATTCCTTAGTGTTTGCCAAACCAAACTTAGGTTTACGTATTTTGAATTTTACAAACTTGACGACAATATCATCATAATGTATTCAATGTCAATATGAGTATTCAATTCCCATAAATAACTTTTTGCATAAAAAATTATTAGTGTATTACGTTAATTTTCTGAATGAATAAAATATGGTTTTCTTATTAAATAAACAAATATTTCCATTCGCCACCATTTCAAACTTTTTTTGCGCTCTATAATACCTATCTTATGTAATTCAAAGCCCTTATTCATTTCCTATTTTATCATTAGTGAACGACGTTGTGTATGTTTCAAAAGAGTTGCGGCAAAAATTAATGCGAGAAAATTACGTATGCGGCTAGGATTATTAACTTGAATGAACTGGAAGAAGCAACTACATACGCATATTGCATTCATATAGGTCCAAATAAACCCTATCATAGATGTTCATAGTTTGACGAACAGGACTCATTGTCAGTTGCAAAGGAAAATGATGTACTTATATGGATTGCTGACTAGATATACCGTCAATGGAAAATCCATACAAAATATTTTCCGCCGTTATGACATTGAGAAACTAAAATAAAGTAGCAACTACGTGAATTTGATAATGATTCCAAGAACTGTGATGTGTTACTGATAGTATAGCACATAATAATAATAATAATAATAGTTTATTGTCCAACAGTAATTACCAATAACAGGACAAAAAATATAATAATTACATACATACATTAAAAGAAAAATACAAAATATTAAAGGAAATCATTAATAGAATTAACAAAAATATGCGTGTAATGCAGGTCGGCAGATCGGCACATTGTACCAAGTGGCAAAGCGCTAAGTAAATTAGTTTTAGAAAATGGTATAGAAAATGTAGTGTGAGAACGAGACGATAATCTAGGAACATAAAAGTTTAACTGGAAAAGCAGAGCCGAACAGTCAATGATTCCATGTACCAATTTCCATATGAAACGGGCACCACTGCATTCACGCCGAAAGGTTAGAGAATTAAAGCCGTGCCTCCCCAGCAACGAATTATAATCAATTCCTCGATCGGGATAAATGCCATCCATCCTAAATGATAAATATTTAAGAAAACGACGCTGAATCCTTTGAATTGACAGCTGTAGATAGATATAATGAGGAGACCAGACTTGCGACGCGTATTCTAATTTAATAATAATAAAGCTGAAAAAGTGATTTCAGCAATTGGTCATTACGAATAGATCTGCAAGAGCGTATTGTAAACCCCAAAGTCTTAGAAGCAGAAAGACACAGGTGAGTTATGTGAGGTGAGAAGCTCAGGGCATGATCAAACAGCACACCAAGATCCTTAACCACATCCAGTTTGGTCAAGGAGTGACCACCCATGTTATTGTTAGAGGCAATTGGATTAAGTTTACGGGTAAAAGAAATGTAGCAGCATTTATTAAGATTTAATTTAAATTTAAATTTAGCGCACCAGTTAATAATGTAATTAACATTGTCTTGTAAATTCGAAACATCACTCCAACTGTTAATACTAGAATAAATTTTTATGTCATCAGCATATGCCAACACCAGACATGATAGATTCTCCAAGAGCTCATTAATGTACAGAATGAATAACAAAGGTCACAGATTTGATCCCTGCGGGACACCAGATGTCGAAATAAAATCAAACGATTTATAGCCATTATATTCTACATAGTTACATCTATTACTTAAGTATGACTGAATTAACTTCAGAAATGGTGTACTAAGGCCAAACTCACACAGTTTATACATTAGTATATTGTGATCAATGATGTCGAAGGCCTTGCTGAAATCCGTGTAGACCACATCCACCTGGCCACGGCTATCCAACTCACCACAGATAAATTGAGAAACACTGACAAGGTTGGTGACAGTTGACCGACCACGAACAAAGCCGTGCTGATTAGGCGATATGTAAGGTATAACGTTTTTATATAAATGTAAATACAGAACATTCTCAAAAACCTTGGCAAAATTCGACAAGACCGATACAGGTCTGTAGTTAGTAATTTCAGATTTATTTCCTTTTCTAAATACAGGACATATTCTTGTTCTTTGCCACGCAGAAGGAAAAACGGAAGTCCTGATAAACAAATTAAGCAAAACCGCCAGAGGTCTAGCAAAAGCTGAACCAGCGTTACGCAAAAGAAAAGAAGGAACTGAGTCATCACCACAAATGTAACTCTCAGGAAAGGAGGCCATAATTTTTCTCAATTCCTCCTCAGTAACAAGTGGGAGGCAAAACGGAACACAATCACCATAGGAAGTATGATCAGAAAACGGTGTACCAGCAAGATAAGTAGATCGAAAGACTTCGGCGAAAGCATCTACGACGTTCTGAGGCGTGTCAAGAGATGAACCATTATAAGACAAGTTCTTCGGAATTCTAGTTGAACCTTGTTTATCATATATATATAGCAGCGTTCACAGGCCTTCTAGGCCCATTGGTTTTGTAAAATGTTTCCATTTTTCCCTGTTCTTTGCAATTATTCTCCAGTTCGCGGATCCTTTCTCTGCCAAGTCTTCACTCACTGCTTCTCTCCATTTTTTCCTCGGTCTTCCCCTCCTTCTCTTTCCCTCCGGGTCTCTCCATCCTATATCTTTCACTATTCTGTCCTCCTACATTCTCTCCATATGACCCGCCCACTGCATTCTTCGGGCTTTAATTGCTTGTGTTATACATGGTTCGTTGTATAGTGCATAGATATCATCATTGGTGCGTCTCTCCCACATGCCGTCCACCTTCTTCCCTCCGAAGATCCTTCGAAGTATTTTCCTCTCCCATATCTCTAACTTTGTTTGTGAGCTTTTTGTCAACGACCATGTTTCGCAACCATATAGCAGTGTCGGTCTCAAAACGGTGTTATACAGTTGTAATTTCGATCTCGTTGATATATTCTTGGATTTTAATATGTTTGAGATTCCCCCGCGCATCTGTTGCTCTTAGCTATCCTTAAGTTTATTTCCGTTTCTTCTTTGCATTTGTTGTCTATCAAAGTTCCTAGGTACATATATTCTTCCACTTCCTCAAATTCGTATAACTCCCTATCTCTAGCTTGGACGCGTAGTTTCTGTTTTCCGTTTAACCTGTTGTTGTTCCTTAGTTCCATATATTTAGTTTTGCTCTCACTAATCTCCAGTCCCATTCTACTTGCCGCAGTTATTAGGTTTTTTGTTAGTTCCTCTAGGAGTTTCTTATTTCTGGTCAGCAGCAATATGTCATCAGCATATGCAAGACACTGGTGACTCTTATTGAAGAGTGTTCCGTTTCTGTTTATGTTGCTATTTCTGATCATCACTTCCAACACTGCGTTAAATAGCAGGGTAGAAAGCGCGTCTCCTTGTCTTACCCCGTTCTTCACTTTGAAACTTTCTGATGTCTTTCCGTTTACTTTAACTGCGCATATTGTGTTCTGCAGTGTCATCTTTACCAGTGCAATTAGTTTGTCCGGAACATTCAGTATTCTCAATGCGTCGAAAAGCCCTCCTCTGTTGACTGAATCGTATGCTGCTTTAAAATCGATAAATAGCATGTAAGTCGGAATTTCGTATTCATACATTCCTATGAGGATTTGTTTCAGCGTGAAAAGTTGAACCGTTGTTGATCTGTTTTTCCGAAAACCAGCCTGGTACTCTCCGAGAGCAGGTTCTATAAACATTTCCAGCCGTTTCTTAATCAGCGTGGCCAGGACTTTGTATACGGTGTCCAATAAGGCTATTCCCCTATAGTTGCTGCACTCGATTCGGTCTCCTTTCTTGAATAGCGGGATTATGACAGCTCTATTCCATTGCTGCGGCATTACCTCTGTGTTCCAGATTTCCTTAACCAGTTCATATATCTTTAGAATTACCACTTCACCCCCGTATTTAATATTTTCTGCTGTCATCTCGTTTTCTCCTGGACTCTTGTTGTTCTTCATTGAGTTTACTATTTCTTCTATTTCTATTATTGACGGCTCTTCGGTTCCTTCGGTATTTTGGTCGTTTTGCCTCGCTTCCGCACTTTCTCTTTGATTCTTTACGTCGTCTTCCTCCTCCTGGTTCTTCCCATTGAGTAGCTCTTCGAAGTACTGTCTCCATCTTCCGTTAATTTCGCTTGCAGACCCCAGCAGTTCTCCATTCCTGTCCTTGAAGTATCATTGAATCCCTTTGCTTCCCGTTCTCATGTTTTTACATCTTTGTAGAAGTTTCTAATTTCTTTTTTGTGTAACTTTCCTCGATCTTTTGTAAAATGTGTTCCCAATACTTTCGTTTCCTTGTCCTACACAGTTGTTTAACTTTTTCTTTTGTTCATTATATTCGTCCTTGTCTTTTTTTTTTTTTTTTTGGTTTGCAAGAATTTTTGCCATAGTTTTGTCTTGTTGTTCATTTCATCCCTGCATTCGTCGTCTAGCCAATAGTTCCTCTTATATGTTGTTTTCTTCGATATGTTATTCCTGGTCGCATTTTTAATTGTCCCCACAAGTTTTTCCCATCGATCGCTCACTTCTACCTCTTGCTCGTTGTCGTCACCGTACCACTCTTCGATATTTGTTCTGTATTTTCGTGCTACTTCCACGTTTTGTAGGTCTTCGAAGTTGTATTTTGGTTCCCCTCGATTACTATTTTGTCTTTTCATTTCCTTTTGTTTCAATTTCATTTTGACTAATACCAGGAAATGATCAGAATCCGCTTCCGCGCCTCTAGATGAACGTACGTTCTTAATAATTTCTGTTTTATCTTCCTCCATTAGCACATGGTCTATTTGGTTCGTTTCGTATCTTCCTGGCATCATCCATGTACCCTTATAAATGTCTTTTCGCTTAAAGTGGGTGCTCATAATTTTCATCTTTTGTTCTATTGCAAAGGTGATCAGTCTTGTTCCGTTGTCGTTACTTGTGTTATGCTTACTTTCTCCTCCCGTAACTTCTGTGTACACCTCTTCCCTGCCGATTTTAGCTTTCGCATCGCCTAGAATTATTTTAATATCCTCCTTAGGAATTTTTTCGACCGTTTCCTCTAGCTTTTCGTAGAATACATCTTTTGTTTCCTCCTCCTTCTCTTCGGTCGATGCGTGCATGTTGATCACTGTTATTGTACCGTATACCGTCTTAATTCTCACAGAACACAGCCGCTCAGATATTGGGGCAAAGCGTTTTACTTCCTCTTCCAGAGTGTCTTTTATCAGAAATCCTACTCCGAGTCTTCGAGTTTCATTTCCACTTGTAAATAATGTATAGTTTTTAAGTTTTTGTATGTCTGATCCCTTTAAGTGTGTCTCTTGGAGTGCTGCAAGATCAATATTATACTTGTTCATAGTGTTTACTAGGTTAATTATTGCACCTTCTTCGTATATGCCTCGCACATTCCATGTGCTCATAGAATTATTCCGTTTAAGAGTTTTGCTATTATTTCTCCTTTCTTCAACATTTTCCCCGTCCGTATACTTTGCCAAAGTCGTTGCCGAGCCATACTCGCTTCCTTCTCTTATCAGTTTTTTGCTTTACTTTCTAAAAGTCTGTTACCTGCATGTTGTTTGACAATATTGTTCTCTTCTATACTCCACTTCCACACTTCTCCGTCCATTATTAGTTGTTGATATCTGATTTGAACTCTTTTTCCTGCCTGCTTTTCCTTTCTTGCTATTGCTCTTAATTTTCCTTGTGTAATTCTCTCCTCCTTCGTCATATCATCGTTAATGTACACAGCTTCATTTCTATACTCTCTTAACTTGCTCTTGTTCTTCATTACAGCTATCTTATCCTCCATTCTGTACAATTCTATTAAACAAACTTTTGGTCCCAACTTCCTTATTTGTTTTATGTCCACTTCTACGCCTACCTTTTCTTTCAAAAGTTGTTTATACATACTCTTAAAGTATTTTGTTCCCTTTCGTTTATTGCGTAACCCTGTAGCACTATATTTCTTCTTCTATTTTCACTTTCTATTCTTTCAAATTTCTCTTTTATAATTTTTATTTCCGTTTTCAACTCTATATTTTCCTTACTCAGTCTTTCGTTTTCCACTTTTACTTCTCTTAATTCTCCTATGATTACATCCTGTTTAGTTTCTATTTTGGCGATTCTTTCTGTCAAATCCTGTAACAGAATCAGCACTCTGTCTAATTTACTTTCTTCCTTGTTGTAGTTCTTATCTGGCGCTTTCCCGGCTTTCTTACTTCTTTGAAAAATATCCAATTCCGTCCCTGCTCGCTTTCTTTTTCCCTCATCCGTGGACCCGCCGTCACTATCCATTTCGTGGTTTGTGAGAAGAGTCAAAATAATCCTCCGCTCTATCTCCTGAATACGTCCCTGCTCACCGCTATGTCACACCGCGATAAAAACTCACCCCGAGTCGACCTCTCGGAAGGTTGGTTCTTCTCAGTGTGACTTTGTTTATGTTTTTAATAGCTTATATTCCACTCCTACCTTGCAAAAACTACGCTTTTCTCCAAAATCTCAATTTACACACTTTTCATTCACCGCTGTACATTTCACAAATATTTTTCCGTCTCTAAAACTCTCCAAAATTGAAGTTGATTTTAGGAGCGCTAATATCTGTGTTTCGCCTACTGCAACAGGACCGTACTCCCCCTTGTTTATCATGAATATACTTAAATATTTGTCTGGGATCATTCAAAATTGATGTTTCCGGTGATTGTAAATAACGTTCGTGGGCCAGAGAAATTTCCGATTTGCAAAGAGTGCGAAGTATTTTAAACTCTATCTCAAAATAAGCGTTCTTAGTAGCAATCCACTTGCGTCTATAGTAGAACTTAAGTTTAATGTTAGCAATTATCCCAGCGGAAAACCAGGAAGGATAACTGGATCTATTTCTGGAGGAAGCAAACTTTGGAACAGATTTATCAAGAATACGGGAAAGAATAACATAGAATTCGTCTAGAGCCACTTTGACATCGCCTGTACGCTCCAAAAATGACCAATCCGTATTCCCAAGATCAAGATATAATTGCTCAAAGTTAGCTCGCTTAAAGTTATATCGGAGATTTATGTTAGACGGAAATGGTGAAGGGACAGGTTCAGAAGCAAAAACGAGCACATCCGCAAGACTCCTCATCATACATTTATTTAATGAGATCTGGTAACATCATAGACCTTATAGTACATGGACTGCTACTTCAAGTGAAAAAGCGGCACCAACATGAGACACCAGCATGACGTAGTCGCGCTAGCCGATTTATGACGATCTTATCACGTCGCACTCGGAAATGTTCCATTGTTGAATGTTGATGTGATTAATGCTGTTCTAAGAGGTGAGAAATATGGCTGACTATTCACGCTATTGCCTAATTTGTGGGCATTTAGCGGATAGTAAATTGCAAGGACTATCTTACCACCAGACTTGGGCATCAGCAATTACACTTTGTAATTATTACACGACCAATTACCAGTTACGTGTAATTAGTAATTGGCAATCATCAATTACTAATTACATGTAATTTGTAATTGGTGAAATCCAATTACCAATTACATTTTTGTGACTCCCAATTACCAATTATGTGTAATTTATAATTGATGAACTTCAATTACCAATTACATGTAATTTGAATTTGGCGATTGCCAATTACTAATTACATGTATTGGTAAAATGTAATTGAAATTTATAGTAATTGGTGAAAATAGTGTAATGATTACTTTTAAAGTATTTATTAAAAGAATACAATGATTACAAATATATTTTACATATTATATAAAAAAATAGAAAAATGCCAACTGAAACTAAATATCTTATTTTCACAAAATAACATCATGTTTCAATACCATATCAATAGCATAAAAATATAAACTAAATACATATGTATTTATAACTTTCTTAATTTACTTTTATATTGTAAAAAATAAGTTGTAATAATTCCAACAGAAATATATATAACAACAGATAACATATTGCAACAAATGAAACAACAAAAAATAAGAAACAATTTTCACTTGTTATAAAAAAATATGTAAAGAAATTCGAAAATTTACGGTTTAACAACGTTTCTTAATGCTGAATAAAATCTTTATTAACTTTTAAAAGAACCAATTTTTCAAATTGTTCGTCGGAAAGTTTTTGTCGTTTTGAAGCTAGTACTATTCCGGCAAAAGAAAAAGTCTTTCTACAGGTGTAGATGATGTAAGTGGAGTATTTGAGCGTTCGAATGCCTTTAAAATTGTTGGAAAATTTTTCAATCCTTCTAATGTTGAAATTGGGTCACGGATAAATTGCTGACACTACAGTGCTATATCGCTTTCGTCATTAGCAGACTTTATGAGACTTTATGCAAAAACAAATATTTACCTTCATTATTATAATCACCAAAGTCGAATATTGACGTGGTGGACACTTCTCTTTGGATATTACATTTAGGTTCATATAATTGGAACTTCTGACAATACCGAACCAAAATGCTTTCCATATCCTTTTCGGATTTATGTATCAGGTTTAAAATTGCCTTAAACCACTTCAGCTTAAAATTTGGATTTGTCATTGTAGCCACGACAGCATTATGCGAGTCATTATGGAGATAAAAGAATATCTTAAAGCGATTTAAAAGGGCATGCTGCATACCCTCGACCACCTTCCCCAAATAGCACAATTTTTTATTTATTATTCTGTCTGTTTTAACTTTCAATGTTACCAATGAAGGAATCAACATTCCGTAAAAAATCTGGTTTTCTCCCTGAAGATAATCTAAAATTTCTGGAAAGGGTTTCATCACATTGAAAAATTCTTTAAGATATGCCAGGTCAGTTGGCAAGAATTTTGATATTTCTAACTCTGTGCAAATTCTATCTAAAACTGCTTCGGTTTGGATGATTTGCTTTGTTGAGTTGTATAGTGAATTCCATCGTGTATCGCATGGTGTTGTTAGTGATGAATTTATTATTTTGAATATTATCTCTGAAGATTTAGGCCTGTTGGCTATTCTCCCAAGAGAATTGCATTTCTGAAAAGCCTTTCAAGAAGATAAGAAACGTGCATTCAAGAACATTTTTTTATCAAAGAACGACATTATCTATATATGTATATAAAATACAAAAATGTTTTTATGTCCGTTATAGACTTCGAAACAAGGCACAACCGATGTGCCCCAAACCGGTTTCATTAGAAAGGCAATAACGCGAGGATGACTTTAGACCAATAAAGAAATGCATTCGGTCCATTCATGAAGTGGATTTTCGACTTTTCCCATACAATAATTTTTCCGAATACAAACTATCAACACAAGAACATTGATCTGTCACTGTCATCAGAAAGTTTTATCATTTGTGGTTATCGCGTTGACCATGTCAAATAATCGAATTAGAAAATATTAAAAATCTCATAGACAGTAAAAGCAAGTAATTTTGGCTCCGAAGAATGATGACGTCAACAAAATAAATCATCAAATTTAATTCAAGCTACCCGGTGAAGATATCACGTACAAATCAATTGACACAGTTATAGATGAGTAACAAGCTGTCAACTTTCTAATAGAGTTTCTTAACTCTTTGGAGCCATCTAGAATGCCACCACATATCTTAACTTTAAAAGTTTGTTTACCGTTGATGCTCATTCGCAACTTATTGTTAGACCCACCGAAATTGTGCAACGGAACAAGATGGTAAGTGTTGCTGGTTTGAACTTAGAAAATTCCTGTTTTTCGCACGACCAATTATATGTTGCTTGCTCCAGAGTTGGAACGTCGAGAAATCTTTATGTTTACACACCTACCGAAAAAACTCAAAACACGACGGTTATCTGCTAGTGCGTAATAAAAAAACGTATGCTAACTAACTTGCTAGCTAGAGCTTGATTCAGTCATATCATCTTCAGAAACAATTCTTTTCCTGATATCTTCATCCCCGTAACTTTTAATTCCAAACTCTTTAAAAGCTTTTACAAAATTACTGCCATTGTCTGTCACGGTAGCTACTGTATTTCTTGCGTTTAAGCCAAATTCATTATTGACTTCTCCTATTATTTCCGCAATCCGATTGAATGTGTGTGACCCCGAAAATCTCGTACAAGCCAAAGCAGCTGACACTCTCTTTAAATCATTATTCAACCAATGACAGGTATAGCCAAAAAAACTTCTGTGTCTGATGGACCAAATATCGACTGTTGTGCAGAAATATTTCCTTTTTTTCATAGAGTTTCTTATATTTGATCGCGTATCTTTTAACTTTCGTTTTATATCTCTAGATAATACTCTGCGGCTTGGAATTTTAAGATTAATACGGCTTTTAAACATCTGCCTAAAAGAGGGATTATCAACTATCGACAGTGATGATGTTGTTTGAATTACAAAGTTACTAATGTCGTTTTCAAATGATTTTTGTTTTGTCTCCCCTTTTTCATTACAACTTCAAATTTTCTTTTTTTATATATAGTCATTATATTCCAGTTCATGTTTCCTTTATAAATATGTAATGAAATTAGAAGTTACCCCATACACCCCTTTATAATTGTAGGTTTTCCAATACACTTCAAGCATTTTGCAGATATCTTTTCTCCATTTCTTGGGCTAGTTGGTGTTTCTTCAATATCAGAAGACTAAATTTTTTAAAAACATTAAAATTTGATATAGCTATCGAAAGATACAAAACTTAGTAGCTTTAATTATATCTGTTGTCATAAGCGATAATAGCCTAACTCGAAAAATATAGTGTCAAGAAAACCCGACTGTTATGTACGAACATTTTTTGAAAAAATCAAAATTGGCAACTTAAAAGAACTTTGTTGTAAATTAAGATTATTGTATTAACTAATGTATGAAAATGTGTTTTTAGGTTATCCAAAGGGTTAAGAAACTCTATTGGAAAGTTGACAGCTTATTCCTCAGCTATAACTGTGTCAATCAATTTTTACGTGACAACTTCACCGGGTAGCTTCAATTAAATTTGATGGTTTATTTTATTGACATCATCATTCTTCGGAGCCAAAATTGCTCGTTTTTACTGTCTGAGATTTTTAATATTTTCTAATTCAATTATTTGACATTATCGACGCGATAACCACAAATAATAAAACTTTCTGATGAGAATGACAGATCAGTGTTTTTGTGTTGACAGTCTGTATTCGGGGCAACTTTTATATGGGAAAAGTCGAAAATCGACTTCATGAATGGACCGAATGTTCCTAATACATTGTTTTACTGGTCTAAAATCATCTTCGAATTATTTTGTAATGAAACCGGTTTGGGCCACATCGGTTGGATGGTTTCAAAGTTTATAACGGACATAGGTAGAAACATTTTTTGTATTTTATATACATATATAGATTTTGGTGGGCGCAACATATACTGTACTGACGAGTCCTAAGGACCAAAGCAATTAGTCTACAGTTCCGTTTTGCGATAGTCAACATTTCCTACAGGGTTATTGGCATATGCAAATTGTGCTTACTTTGTAAGCTTTTGCACGGTTACTTGTTAACTGCCCATTAACGAACTTAATTTATTAATCGCAGTTCAAAGGGCCGTTTTGGGCCAGGCCCCATCTCATTACAACATCACCAGACGTAAAGAAATCTTTTCGTCAATTAAACTTTTATTGTCGGTTAGGAGACAAACTTTAACAGTAGACGATTAAAAATGCATTTTATTGTTGGCTGTAATAAGTAAACAGTCACTTGTGGGTTACGATCACGTTGACGTTTCTGGGCCATATAAAAGACAAATTTTGAATTTACATATTATATTTCACAAGGGCAATTAAACCGTCTTCGTAATAACTTCGGTGTTTTTATATAGCATCATATTTTATTGACGATGTATGAAGGAATCTAAATATGTGATGAACTATTGGATTGTTCGGAAAGTAATTTCGTTTTTTTCCAACAGAGGAGTTAATTCTGTTTTTTCAGAACAGACAAGGTTTGATAAAAGAGTGGATAACGTATTATCATTAAGCAGTGTAAACCGGACTCATGCTGTCACTTCTAAGAATTTTATTATTCAATGATAACTTATTAATTGATAAATTACCTACTTAATGATAGCACGTCATCCACTCTTTTATCAAACCTTAGTCATTATATATTTTGACAGCTGGTATAGCGAGACTTCGTTGTGAAAAAGTTCGATTGATTTTATGCAGTAGTTTTTAGTTGGTGTCCTAGCAAATATAAAAAGTGAAAAGCAGCATTTTCGGCATATTTTACTTTTTTACTATCGAAAAGGTAAAAATTCTGTCAAGCAAGAACAAAATTACCCGATGTGTATGGAAAGGATGTATTGAAAGAACGCCAATGCTAAAACTGGTTTGCAAATTTTCGATTCAGCAATTTTGATGTTGAAAATGTTATGGAAGGCCAGTTGAAGCTGATTAAACCACAATAAAGGAATTAATCGATGCAAACGAATAACAACTCGTGAAATCGCTGAGAGATTAAATTTATCGAGTTCGACAGGATCATTTGAAACGCTTAGGTTTAATCTCAAAGCTCGATATATGGGTTCCTAATGTTCATACGGAAAGAAATTTGTGCCACCGCTTTGACGTTGCTTCTCAAATGTCAAGAAAATGGTCAATTTTTGAAGCACTTTGTCTACAACAATGATAAACGCAAGAGATCATCGAGTAAAAAGGATGAAGAGGCTTAGAGCACTCGAGAGCTGATATCCATAAAAAATGGTGATGCTTCCTTTGGTGAGATTTCAAGGGAATCGTTTTCTTTGAGCTTCTGTCGGACAACACAAAGATCTATTCTGAAGTGCACTTTCGCCAGCTGGACAAATTGAATGATTCACTTAAGTAGAAAAGACCAGAATTGATATTGATCAATTTTGGCATTTTCTATTGAGAAAAGGTGTACTGTTCCACCAAGATGTTGCTAGGCCTCATACAAGTTTGGTAACTCGATTTACTGCCACATCAACTCTATTCTCCAGACCTGGCATTTTCTGATTACTACTTGTTCCGGTCTGCACAAATTTTTTAACGGTAAAACCTTTTCTTCAAATGAGGAGATCAGAAATCATCTGGATCAAATTTTTACCAGCAAAAACAACAATTTTGTGAGCGTGGAATCATGCTACTGCCAGAAAGCCGGCAAAAGGTATTGGACCATAATAGACAATATACAATTCAATAAAATATCTATTCACTATAAGAAAACCGTTTTTCATTTTCATAAAAAAAAAATAAATTACTTTCCGAACAACTTTTTTACTATATCGCAGTGTGTATAAGAAGTAAATAATAAAAGCAATAGAACAATAAGACCTATTCTCTAAATACCTATTTTTTTGAAGTGCCTATTGTCAAATTTTTAACGCCTTTTTGCCTGTTTATTGTAATAACTTTTAGTGCTTAAACAACCGGGCTCTAATGATAGTTTTAGTGCTGAGGAATTGTGTGTAATTACAATACCGCTTGATAAATATGAAAATAACAAAAGACGGAGGAGCTTTAACGTTCATTATTTGAAATTATTATTGGTAAAGCTAATTTGTGTTATACTTTACAATTGGTTTTCATTATGATAATAAGAGAGTTTTTTATTACGTAGGTATAAGATATAAGT
The DNA here is from genome assembly GCA_038088585.1 of Chrysina gloriosa. NCBI lineage: Eukaryota > Metazoa > Arthropoda > Insecta > Coleoptera > Scarabaeidae > Chrysina > Chrysina gloriosa. Next base: position 42,866,333 of record CM076088.1, on the reverse strand, counting down.
TTTTAACGTGTCACCGCTATGGTGGTTTACACAAAATAGTTTTGGTAACTCACCGCGATCTCGACTTACACATACAAACAATTATTTAGTACTTGTCAGTTAGTTAAATATGTGTTTCCTTTAAAAATGACAAAAGTAGTCTTATATTAAATTATTTCAAAAGCTAGTATCCACGCTAAATCAATCAACTCGTTAGTTCATCGTGAAATAATTATGTAATGGAATAGTTACGTAACTTGCAATCTTTACAATAATAATCAGAATATTGACTATATTTTGACGATAACTATAAGGGCCTACCTCTATATACAAATTCAAATTCAGACATATACTGTACCAGTTAAATCACTATCAAATTAGATAAATTAGTCAAAGTTATCATTAAAGAAAACAAAATATTACAATACATTCGAACGTAATTAATAATAAAACAGACTTCAAAACGTCTAAAATTATGAAATATTATATAAGATACAAGAAAATTAGTTGGATCTGGTGATAAATAAAAATGAAAGTGAAACCGATAAGATAATAGTTCAGTAATGTTCGTGGTAAATTGTGGCACAAGAATCGCTGGTCGAAAGACGAATCTAACTAAACGGCGAGCGTTGACTAGCAAATAACGGCGAAATATAAAATAGTTGACAAAAATATTTAGAACTAACTTCATAAAATGTATTTTCCCCAAGAAATCCTTCTCCAAATCCAAACAAAATTGTACCGGTCACCACTAACCAATTAATTACTGCTTAATAAATTGCCATAATAGGACAATAAATTAACACTAGTTCAACAGCTGGAAACAAAGTTTATTCAGACGTTGTAGGTGTTCATCAGGTCCAATTAAATAAATCGATGAGAAGGCGAAATGTGTGTAACAGATTCATATTTACAAACAATATCTAAAGGCCAAAAGCAAAAGGTATACATATGTACAATTGCTTGTATTTTAAAAAAAATAATATGTAACCTTCAATTAACAAGGCATATTTTCAACATGTGCGAGTAAAATTCGAAATCTGTCGAAGCTGTCGGCTGGATTGTCATCGGAACTAATAATTAACATATACTAGCATTGGCCGATGGTCGAAATTCGATCACAATATCTATATATTAATACGCAGTCAAATACAAACAATCACACCTGATTTACATTGAATCTTTATTGTATTTTCGAGTAAAATAAAATAAAAATCGCGCTCTACTTTTTGAGAAAATCGTTGAAAGAGAAATTGAAGTTTCCTATTTGTCTCTTATACCGTTAATTTTAGGTGCTGTTCAACAAAGAGATCGTAGCGCGGTGGATAGGATCTAAGTTTTACACCGCTCGGAATGTGTGTTCAAGTCCTTTGTGCACGAAGACATTGTAAACCCTAGACCTTATCCACTGCACTACGATCGCTTCGTTAAACAACACTCAAAATTAACGATATAAGGGACAAATAGGAAACTTCAATTCCTTTTTCAACGATTTTCTCAAAAATAAAGCACGTTAGGACAAAAGCTCATACCTAGATATATAAGACCCATGAAAATTCTGGTGTTCCGCTTGCTAGCGACGAATACATAAATTTAAATGCTTGGCACGAACTGATAAGCTGAACATACAATTATTTTACTCACTCGCAATGTATTGAGACGCCAACTTAATCCACTTAATCTGCTTTTTTGCAATCAATATTATGCCACACAATTTTTGTCCGTTTCTCGAACGTATTTACTATAACAATATGTCATTACTTGACGTGGTTGACATATGTCACGTTTCGTGTGTCGTTCTGACATTTACAATATGTAATATATGCAATATGTTACAGACTCTCATCTGCGTTCCACTGCACGTATCGCGATGAAACATACATTCGACAAATCTGCATTGTAATACGAAAACAACGATATATGTACCATCGCGATACATAGAGGGAACACTCTAAAATATGTACCAGAAGACGACCCACTGCGTATTAATATATAGATTAGTTTCTTTTCCAGAGTACAATTAATTAATATGCTTTCTTCGGAATGTTGGACAGTATATAGAAGAATGTATAACTTAAAACAACAGTATATGCTGGTAACGTTTCGGTATTAATTAAATAGCATCATCAGACTGAAATTAAGACAAACTTGTATTGCAATCTAAATAATGTTTTATTACAAGTATTATATGGCAAGTTTATATCAGCTCTGTATTACGATTCACAGTATACTAAGTACCCAAAGCATATGTGAAACCAAAACAGTGTTTCTTAGAAGGCCCAAAAATAGAGAGAAAAAAACAGTTTGTATGAATATATCACCGTTTTCACAACGTACGCATGAAATTGAAACAAAAGAAAATTTGAACAAAACAAAACAAAATTTGTAAGAGAAATTATTTTGCTATTTGTCGACACTCTTCGAAATGTGATTGAAAAATCAAGGCGAATGTTTACAATTTGGAAAAACAAATGTAAACACTAAAATTCGTGCCATATGTCAATTACAGTGAAGTGCTTCTTTGATATGACGGGATTGGTTTATTTACATAGGTCAGTGCTTCTAAATATTAACAATTTATAACTAATAACAATTTATTTTCCCAATTTTCTTAATAATTTTTTTCTTTTAGATGTATTGACTTTTTTACCTCATATAATCTTATAAAGAGATTTATATAATATAAATAGGCAATAGACAAGCCACAAATATATTTTTTCAGTGCAAAGCACTTGCTGTTTCTTTGATATTAATTGATACTAATATTAGCGTTTTATGGCAGTTCTATGTTCGCTGTCTGGTATAGTAGATATAGTAGGTCCCACATAGATTGTATCATATACTTGGCGGCCCAGTTTACAAATTAAATTACTTTGCCATAACATCGGTGGTTTAGTTTTTAAGGGAATAAATAAGGAAGATATAGTTGTCCGGTTGTAGAATTCAAATTTATATATATTATTATTTAAAACTACATTTAATTTTTCTTTTATTTAAGGGAAAGAGATACATTTGCTAACTCTATTCTGTTTAAATATTAAATGTATAGAGTTGGTTAAGAATCTCGTGATACTTGTTTGGGTATGCATATAATCGTCATCAATTCATTTACGTTGTTGACGTAGTTAAAAAGGTGAACTACGTTAGATATGAATTACTACGACATTATTATTTTGACGATTCTTTACGTCTGACGTTTTAATTAATGCACACTCCTACATAGTGACCAACATTCCGAAGAAACAAATTACATCTGTGTTCCAGGCACAAAGCCTCAGGGGCTCACTGTTAACAAGTTTAACAAGTGAGTTCGGGAATTTAGCCCTCCCGAGGTACCCGAACTAACACCCAAACTAAGGTGTAAGGTAACGTGCCGAGAGTTGCGTGGCCGCAGGGGTGTGCGGTATTTAACGTTCCCCTGGGGGCACCAGGCGAAACCCCTTGTAATTAGCCTTAGAATTTCCAAGGCTAAAGTGTAAAAGCTTGTAAAACAGGACCAAGATTACATACAAGCTAAAAGAGCCATAATCAAGGTCAACTTCACTAGGCATGCACAAATGGGCCAGCTTTAGTCTAGACAAGGAAGTTAGGCCTCAACAGACGGCGGAGGCTACTAAACGTAAAGAAAGGACGGAAGTCCAAAAAGCGAGGTCGGAGGACAGTACTCCCGCAGGTCTTCCGAAGGGCACGGGGCCAGAAGGTTTAACCTTCAAGGAGGTTGCTTTGGGGAGGATCGCGGTAGTATGCAACGATTATCCAGGCTCCCAGATGGAGCCGGCAAAGCTTAAGGCAGGCTACGACTCTATTATGGAGGCATATAACAGCATTACGGAACAAGAGCTTCAAGTCTGCTTTAAAAATACATGTATATGCGGAAGAACCGCTCTCAAAGCTGTTAAGTCTAATTAAAGGAATAAAGCTGGAGAACGTACTCTAAGGAGGCATGAGAACCACAATAGATCTACCAATAATAATAATAGTGCCACCTCAAGTAATCTAATCTAATCTAATCTAATCTAGGCACAAAGGCTTATTGTATAACTTGTAAATTTGTTTTGTGTGTTGTGGGCAAGAGGGACAGCTTTTTCGTTTATTTAATATGATTACAAAAATTTGCAAAATATTTCAGCATCGGGCGTAATGACTTTGTGAGTTATGTACATATGGCATCGTAAAGTACATACATACATGGTGTACACTTACAATTAGTGCTGACGGTATATTACGGTATGGAACAAAGATAGGTGGATTCAGATGTATCGATGTTAACAATAAGGCTATAGATAATATAACCCCCTGTTTCTCAACCTCTAATGAATCATCGCCCCCTTTAGTAAAACCGTTGGGTAGTATCGCCCTCTTCACTTCAAAAAATTTCCCAAATTCGTATTGCATTTAATACACTACTGACTAGTATACTGTTATTTGTTTAATTATTGTAGGATATAACGAATACAATATCTAATTATTCTTAATATAATGTTTACTATATCGCCCAGAAAAATGCTTGTTGCTCCCCAAATATAAATTATTACTGATTGTCCCCCAAACATGGATAAATGCCCACATGGGGCAATATCGCCCCTGTTGAGAAACACCGATATAGCCTAATAATATTTAAACGTCGGAAATCTATTAGATTGATTGCGCCTGATAAAGGGTTAAACTACCTTCTATGCGAGTGTTACTTCCGCCCAAGCCGCCATCGAAGTCGAAATCGCAACTGATTCCCCTTTCTGTACACTTGGTGAACTCGAGGACTACGATCAACGTGTAAAAGCAAACAAAAAATAGAAACAGGAAAAATCATTGATAATTAAGATGGTAGTTTATTTGTTAAGTACTCACTCCTGAGGGATACACATACATATATACAGCCCGTCAAATTGAAGTTCAGGTTCCAAGATCATTTGCGCGTAGAAAAAGAGAACAGATCAAGCAAAGCACTTGGATAATCTGAACAAACCAGGTATGTACAAAGTAGGCGCTATAAGTTCTCAGCCTCATGGGCTTATACAAGTTCCAGCGTGTTTTAAGCTCCGTTGCATCAGTTTTTACTAGTCAGCCAGACAACGTGACTAGTGTATGAAAATATCGCAGTTAATCACATTTAACAACGTTTAGACGTCGTTTATGGTAATTCATCTCCTTTATGTTCCATTATAAGAAAGGTGGGCAAAATGTTTTGTAAATTGCAGTGATGAAAGAAATTGTCTTAGAAGATCATCATTTAAAAGTGAAGGAATTAGCAGAACAGAACATTTCTGAAACAAATAATTGGCGAATTCTCTATAATCATTTGGAAGATTAATGCAACGTGGATTCGGTATCGATACTGAAGACGCGGTGACTTCTTTCCGCTCTCCAACCTCAACGTCTGACCTAATGTGCGTGTTCGTTTTTAAACATGTGTGGAAACGACGCTAAACCGATTTTGCAGTCCATTGTCACAGAAGATGAAACAATGGTTTTGTTGTATAAACCAAGACATAGGGAGAAATCATCTTAAGGACCATAATGAGTTGTAAGAAGTTGTAGTAGAACATTTTGAAGGAAAGCTTTATTATTTATTATATACTTTTAAAGGGGTATAGAATTATTAATTGATCGTTGTAGAAAATGTGTCAAGTGAAGGGAGATTATATTGAAAAATTGAAACTGCTACACGGTTTCCTTTCGGCCGTATGAATGGGGAAAAGATAAAATATACACCATCCACTTGAATTTTACCAGCGGCAGCGTTAACGTTTCTACGTCCAAAATGTTAACATCGGTGTTGACACCGATACGAGGTCAGGGATTCTCAAAATCTTCCATATGAAACTGTGATATATTTTTTAAATATTTGTTCTCACAAGCTTTCTTTTATTTTGTTTGAACTTTCTTCTGTTTTAGTTTGATGTATATGTTTATTTATTTATTTATTTATTTATTTATTTATTATTTATCCAACAGCCATTATGACTATTTACAGGATAATCATTAAAACAGAAAACAAAGATTCATTTGTGTGGCTTAATATTAATATAATGAAGCGTTCATTGCCTTATAGAATTCACTTACACTAATATCAAAAAGGTCGAAATTAAGTCTTTTATTGTATTATTGATCGCTCATGTCATAGGCACAATAGGCGAATTTTTGGTGATGCAGGGTGTTTGATCTCTCCACATAAAAGACACTATGTGCTCTACTGTTTAATCATCGAATTGTGAAATTTAGTTTTCCCAACAACGCACTATCATCCATCAAAGCTCTGATAAGCTTGAATATAAATTTCAATTGTGCAACAGTCCTTCTATCTTTCAAATTTACAAATCTAAATTCATTCAGTAATATTTGACAAAGAAACCCTCTGGCTGGATATTCCCGATGTTTTCTATAGAAAAGAATTTTTCGCTGAACGCGCTCCATTTCATCTATGCCAAAACAAACAGCAAAGGGCCCAAAACAGAGCCTTGCGGTACGCCACTAGTAGAGACAAACTCTGCTGATCTTACGCTATACAAAATTAATGCGACTAGATAGATAGTCCGCAATAACATCAACAAAACAGGGGTTTATATTAAATGTTTTCAATTTCCGAAGCAAGGCAACATGCGGCACTTTGTCAAAGGCCTTAGTGGAGTCGGTATATATAACATCCACCTGATGGCGTTCGTTAAAAGCATCTGAGATGTACTGAGTGATCGAAATCAAGTTCGAAATAGTTGATCTTCTCTTAACAAATCCGTGCTGAGCTTCAGAAAATTGTGCTTCAGCTTGGTAATATAATAAATCAGACAATACTATTTCAAAAATTTTAGAAAAATTATTGATTAATACTACTGAACGATATGATCCAATATCACTCTTGTGCCTTTTCTTGAAAATTGGTATTATCTTACACACTTTTCACATATTTGAGTAGAAGCCCTTTGTAAGAATCAAGTTGTAAATGTGCAGTAGTGGTTTTCGCTTATAGAAGAATTTTCTTTTAACTTTAGTGCAGGATATAGTATGTGATATTATGAGGTCTATATTCATACCTTGGTAGAGTTATTGATAAATAGAAGTTAAATAGAAGTGCGATGAAAAGCATAACAAGCATTATTTACATCTTGGTGTTCCAACACCAATTCCCAATTTTCATTACTTAGTAAATCATACAAACGTGTCAAGTTACCCTTCTTGAAGTTGTAATTTGGAGGTAGCACTCCAACAAAGTTGGTCGGATTTGACACACACTGAATCAAATAATCAATCAACAGAGCAGGGTATCCTCTGGTACAAGACTATAATCAGATCTCGATACAGAATACTTAATATCCTCCGAACAAATTACCAGATCCAGAAAATACAAATTATGATTTAGAATATTATTGATTTGTATAATGTATAAATTATGTAGACAGTCAGATCTCGGACAGGAATGAGGAAAATTTGGTAAGTTGAAATCGCCTAGGATAATAAATTTAGCTTTAAATACTACTGAGGACTCAATGTCATTTATTAAACAATTATAAACTATAGAAGGGCAGGCAGGAGGTATATAAACAACCACTAAGTAAAAATATAAATGATGAAGTGCATGTTTAATTCGTACACAAAGTAAATCTACCTTGTAATCATTTAATCATTTTTAATGAGTTCATCTCTACAGTTAGGAATCTGATTGAATTGTACTCCTCACGGCAACCAGAACTCCTCCGCCCCGATTATACTGAAGTGATCTATCTTTGCGGTAAACCATATAATTTTCAGTAAACATTTCAGCATTTTCATATGCTTACTTTAAAAATCGCTCTCGTATATACTAGTAGCTATCTAGCACAATGTATAATTACGACGGATATAAAATAAACTAAAATCCAAATCTAGCAAGTTCTTAGAAAGTAGCTAACACTAACACCATACACTTTTAAATGCTATAAAATTCGCTCAAGATCTTCAACTTATCCTCTTACGATATGATTTATTCAAAATTCACTTGCACAAACAAGTTGAGGACGTCGTTTGATGGTTTTAAGTAAATACTGTTTTGATATAAAAAGAACACAAGCGCAATCTTTTCAACAATTTTATTTTTATAAGAAAGCTAATATACTGTGTGACATAGAAATTGCAACACCAAGAAGGAGTAGTATATTTTTGTTGAAATTTGGTAGATTTGTTGGGCTACCATTAAATAATAACTGATTAACTTTTGAGATCAAGTGGTAATGTAATAACATCACATTTGACAGTTATTATTAATTTTTTGCTAGCTTTTTCGAACTGTATTTATCGTTCGATTTGCTGTTTTTTCATTGTTAATTAACATTATTTCGATTTTTATTCAGTTGTTTACATGTTTTGTTTGTTTGATCATGCCTAGAGTACGGCAACGAGTCAATTACCATCAATTAAGCGAATTCGATAGAGATCGAATTATTGGTTTGCGCGATGCTGGTTTTTCATTTGGGGAGGTTGCTAACCGTGTAGATCGAAACCGGTCTGCTGTAATACGAGTGTGTCGTGCATGGTTTGAAGATGGTCAGGAACCGGTGCTTCAAGAAAAACGAATGAGCGCCAAGATCGTCGCTTAAGACAACTGTCATTTAGAGATCAATTTTCTCTACTCGGGTAATTAGTGACCAATTGTTTGGTGAAGAAGGACACCATGTAACTCTTAGAACAGTTTATCGCCGAATCCGAGTTTTGGGTTAAGATCATATCGTCCGCAATTTGTGCTTCCTTTGATTGCGGAACATTGGCAGCAACGGTTACAATGGTGCAATGAAAGATCTCATTGGAATATTCAATGGCGTGGTGTTGTATTTAGTGACGAATCTAGATTTTGTTTAGGCATGCACGACGGTCGTAAGAGTGTCAGAAGAAGACAGGGTGAACGACGGAATCTTCAATTTATAGTTGAGACAGAGTTTGGGGTGCTATTACTTACGGTAGCAGGTCTCCCTTGGTGTTTATTCGAGGCAATGTAACAGCACAACGATATATTGTGGAGGTGACGTAAGCACATTTTCTGCCATACAAAAGCTTGAAGATCCATTATTACAGCAGGATAATGCAGGTCCTAATGTAGCAAGGATTTCCTTGAACTTCTTTCAACAGGCCCAGACTAATCTTTTGCGCTGGCCTCCAAGATCTCCAGATCTTTCACCCATTGAACATGTTTGGGACATAATAGGGAGAGGGTTGCAAAATTTGCAGTGCCCTCCTTTGACTTTGGTGGCTTTGAGACATGAGGTGCAACTTACATGGGACGCAATACCCCAAGACGAAATAAACCACCTTATTCAGTCAATGCCACGACTTGTAAATGAACGTATAAATCAGAGAGGCCGCTCCACACATTATTAACAATAATTAATAATTTTGTTTAACTAATAAAGATTTTCCTCCCAAACTTTAATCATTTATTACTATAACATAGGTGAATATTCCAACCAAATTTCATTCAGAAATTACAACCCCTTCTTGGTGTTGCAATTTCTATGTCACTCAGTATATTTAATCACTTATCATATCGTACAACCAGCTTCTGGATAGAAATCTGTCGGTTGGTTTGCCAATTAATGCAGCACAGCCGTTTTTACAACATCGTCATCTTCGTGACATCGTTATTTGATAAGTTTCCACAAGTTTCAAGTAGTATTTTTTATGAAATTGTAGCAGAGTGCTTAAATTATCGGAGGTTCTGTTCACGCTCACCGAGAATGCTAAGACTAAGAAGCACAAAATCAAACGTGATCACCCTCCGTGTATTCCTGATCTAGCGCCCAGTAACTACCACTTTTTCCTTCACTTGAGAAACTATCTACGCATTCAGCGCCACGAAGATGACGAGACGTCAAAACCGTCATGCTCCAGTAATTGGCAAATCGGGCGGCAGATTTCCATGACGACGAAATTCAGAAGCTGATTGTATGATATGATAAGTGCTTTAATATTGGTGGAAATTATGTTCGAAAAGTAGATTAAGTGTTAAGTGACAAATCGTGCTTCTTAGCTATCAAATAAGATAACTTTGAAGATTAGCAAATGCGCAATTCTTTCTTACACCCGATGTCCTAATGTCATACTTTACAACTACTCTGTTGAGTCTAAAAGTATCACTAGAGTATCACAAATGTGTGATCTGGGCGTACTCTTTGATGTCAGGTTGACTTTTTCTGATTACATACTGTCACTATGTTCTTCACCATCAAAAAATCTTGCTTTTGTAATAAGATCTTCCCGGAACTTTAACAACATAAATACCATAGTGCCATTATATCATGCATTAGTAAGGAGCAAATTGGAATATGCTTCTATAGTCTGGATTATGTATACCAACATCTACTCATAAAACGGATACAGAAAAGGTTTCTAAAATACTTAACATTTAGACAGCAAGGCGAATATCCTTATCGTGGCTCAAACTATGAACAATTGCTTCGAAATCACAACTTTCAGTCTCTGTCTACACGGCGTGATGTATCAAGTGCGAAATTTATGTCGAACTTGATTAATAATGTAATTGATTCGTCGTCGCTACTATCTAGAGTTCAGTTCTTGCTGCCTGCCTGCGCTGCCAGGTCCATGGATATACTTCGTGTGCCCAGGGCAAGGACAAACATGATAAAGTCACCGATTTCACATATGAGCAGATGTTTCAATGCATATTACAGTAACCTATTGTAGAATTTACTTTGTATATGCAGAAAACGTAATTTTTTTGTTTTTTTTTATTGTAATTACTGTTGTATTGAGAGCCTGATTTTTATTTTGCATAGTACTGTACTTATTTCTATTATATTAAGTTTATTGTCCTGTTAGTGTATGTACTATCTGTTGGGCAATAAAGTTACTATTATTATTATTATTATTACTATTATTATTGTCATAAAGCGGTGAAACAGGTGTAACAATGTGTAACAACATGTTATTATAAGAAATATTCAAACAATACTAAAAATCGGTGTGAAAGCAATTAACACAATTCTAGATTACAAACATGTGAAGGTACATACGTAAGCCTTGCTCTTATGGGATTTCTCACAATAAACGAAGAGCGCGTGAAATGGTACAAATCTACATTAGATCACTTTGACAATACGTCGTCTCATCTAGTGTATCTTCACAAGCAACCAAACATGAGTATACCGATGTGAATCCGAAAGAGAGACAACAATCTGCAGTTTGAAAATGAATTGGCACCAACAAAGGTTGTTTGTACAAAAGGTCAAAACAAAAAGGATTTTCATGGATGCAAAAATGTATTGACTATTAAGCGAGAAACCTTTAAAGAATTGTAAGTAGATGTTGTTTTGTCGATATATTTTATATTACTTTGCCAGCCTCATACGCTGTACACATAATTTTCTCAATTGTTGACGACACAGAGAAATATAAACGAAACTGTTAAGTAAAATTATACAAATTTCGTAAATACAATGATGTGAACAATCAAGAAGATAATGAGCACCAATTTCGATTTTTCTGGAAAAGAATCCAGTTTATTTCCGTTTTAAATTTCGTAAAACAAAACACCAAAGCACAATTGAAATTTGAACTATCTAGTCTAGTTTATTAAATGCAAATTGTAAATGTTGCAAAACTAATGCATATCACATTAAAAAGGAATTTACACAAAAGAGCGTACTACACTATCGCATACGTGCTATGAATAGAATATAAAGAACTTTGCGACCGCTATTTGTCGACTTTGTGGCTTCGCAAAAAATACAAATCCTTATCTTGTATTTATCAGTAACGTTACTGTTCACAATGGCACCAGAGCATCTGCAACGCTCTCGGCAATTGTGAATATTTGCCTCTGCTTACCGAAACCTGGCGATCATAGATAAGTACTACACCATACACCTCATTAACTTTTTGTGACCCCGTAAGGTTAAGAATGCTATTCAATGGAATTTTTTTATTTAGTATAGCTAATAACTACGGAGTAAGTATAAATAATCTTTTTACAGGTATAAGCGCCCAGAAACGACTGTTTCTATATTCCATTGTCATGTTTTGTTTTAGAATATAATTTTATGAATTAAAGTATTTTCTGGTTGTATGTAAGATATAGTTTTCAATACTAATTGATTTCATGTTGTTAAAATTGCATCCTCAAGATCAGTGACCTATAGACAGACCTTAAATTTTCTGTTAACCGAAAACCTTTACTATTGGTTTACTCTAAACATGTACTGTCAGCAAGAATAGTGAGACTGTTCCATAACGTAGCTTTTCCTGATTCCACCCTAAGATTTGAGTCTAAAAAATGGAAAGCTTTTTGTCAGTAGCAAGTGGTTTTGTTTCACGTAATTCCTATATTTGTGAGCACCTACTTTGTTGTTTAAAGGCTTAGTTACAATCTCGATAACTTACAACTCATGGGTTGAAATACTTGACTAAATAATGTAATTGGAGTATGTGATTAGTTCCCATCAGAAGTTAGAATTTTGTGCAAAATGGCGTTAATAGTTAAATGCCACAACTTGTTTGCTGAATTCTATGCAATTTGATCTGATTCCTGTCCCTTTCTATTGCTATAATATTGAATTGATACTTTTGGAATGTTTTTTAGAAATAATAAGCACAGACATTAGTATTTTTATTATTTACTTAATGCAGATTCACTTACAACACATGGTGCTCCATATATTGCTCAACTAATCCGGCATTTGGATCGAACTGTATCAGAACTATGGCATACATATAAATCGCAGCCACTATCTGAAACAAACATCCAGGAAAATGACTTAAGTGATTTCTTGAAACACAAATAACATCGATGATGCTGTGCCACCTTTTGTAACAACATATGCACAGCAGCAAAGTGAATTTCTTTCTTTTTTCGGTTTAAATGTAAAGAATCGTGGACAAATCATACAGCGCTAAATAAAATAGTATAGCAGAACCTGGTAAAATTTTCACTTCACCTAGTCGACTAGTTTCTTGAATGTTACTTATACAAACATATAATGTCATAATCCAATCTTCAATATTTAATAAATAATTTTGGTCGAACTTCTTATATTTAATAACATATTTTTAACTAAACCTTGATTTGGAAAGAAAATTGCATACATTTGTGTTTGGGATTTAGAGAACATCTCACAACTATACAAATAAATTTAGTGTAAAAATATTTACTACTTCAGACGTGTCATTGTCTTCATTCTGAAGCATTTCTGTCCAAGATTCTACCCAATTTTTTGTGTTGAAACATTTCGGTACGCATGAGTAATCATAATAAACGACGTTTCGTTAAAACTTATTGCTCTCTAGGATATGTACCATTAAGAGAAAAATACCATGTCTACACCGTTTATGCCAACAGTTGTTCTGATTACGAGTCCAGGATACACACCTAGTTCTACTTTCATATTCTTTGGAAGTAAGGCCACGACAAGATGAGTTTGAGACTGAATTTACCTTACATAAATAACTTTTATTTCAAGAAGCAAACTGATTTAAGAAGTGCAGAGTCTTCGACACTACCTGTATGCCTCACACCAAAATCAAACGATTCGCCCAGTTCATCGTCTAGTTCCAATCAAAATTCAGACGATAGCAAAGATGATGCTGGAGCAGTTATACAAGTAAGCATACTGGATTTCTACGACTACTTTAAGTGAAACTTACTGAAAAATTAATTTAATATCAACAACGAAGAAACCAGTAGCGGTAATTTCACAATTTTCGTGTGAAATTTGTAGCGATAATGCATTAATCTAAAATTCAAGAGAGATTATACCTCCTTCTTCAATAAATCATCCTTTGTCCTAACCGTAGCTTTGATTAAAGTTTTTTCAAGGCGAGAACCTGGAACAACGTTAAAAAATAAAACAAATTTAAGCCACAGATATTAAAGAATAAAACATAAATTGAGATTGCAATCTCATTAGAACAGTGTTGTTTCCTAACCATCTCCAGATTGGATCAATTCCGCTCACAGCCAAAGTGAGTAATTAAAAGTAACCCTGACTACACCTTATTTGGATAAATACAAAATAATTCGATTATAAATTGATTTGGAAGTTCATTCTTTTTGTTTGTAACGAAATTGAGCAAAGTTAGACACAATCCATAACCCACTTCGTTTGAAAAATCCAATTATGTACATATTTCAATATCTAAGTAGATGTGTAGTCAAATGTTTGAATTAAAATGTTGCGAGAAATGTTTAATTTTGAACCCATCAAATCTTAGTAACTTACCTCACTATGGTACCTATCAGGAGCAGTCACAAACGCTATAATGAAGACTACTACATATACTATGAGGCAAATGGAAAACCACATTGTCATTATATGTTTCATGTCTAGTCTATTTCGTAGCACTAATGCCGCTATATTAAAGGTATGAGACGTAACGATGCTAAACCTAAGCGCAAGATCGAAAAGCATCGGAAGCGAGATGTCTCCACAAAGTTCTACGAAAGATTCGCAAACATCTTGATACAGCCTTAGTATCTTTCTAGTAGATTCGATCTCGGAACATCCTTCAGAATTGTAGAAGTAGCACTTGAACTGTTTTATAATATCTCTGGTTATCAATACTAGGCTTGTAAAATATACCATTTGACTGATCTGGGTATAATTCACGTAAGTCATCAAGCACGATCTATATATGCTTACGAAAATATTCCCGGTTGAAGTATAGTCAGAGTACGTGAGCGTAAAGATATGGATAGCCTGGCAAGAAACAAAACATGTTACTATCCAACCACATATTGTCTTTAATTTTTGATCTAATTCGAACCCCAGCAATTTTAGATTAGATTCGATGGCTGCAAATCGATTTAGAATTTCTATCGTCTTGTTGTTCTTGATTTTACTAGATAATACAATTGTGGCAAATACGATGATATCCAAAACATAGTATGTAACGTAATTTATCCATTCCAAGATCGACTTTAAGTCGGAATAGTCATGAATCGATATCCAATACAGTCGAGCTAATATTGTAAAAATTAATATCTGAGCAATCGTCCAAGTTACGAAATGCAACCTGGACTCTTCTAAACGTCGAGGATGAGTAGCTTCGTTAAGATTAAATGATAAGAAGCCGAAATGTTTCTTCTTCAAAAGAGCTGGTTGTAATACGAACAATATGTCCATTTCAACTATGATAAGTAGAATTCTAAAACGTACTGATATTCTTGGCCGATATTAAAGTTGAAATGAATTTGTCGCTTTCTAGCATGAACTTACATTACAACATACATTATTTACCAGCAATAATTGGAATTTCCTTAATTTGTTTGATCGATTTCCCAACAAAGCAGCGGTGTTGTGTACTGCGCGATATTGGAAGGTAAGCTTAAATTAATCACATGACATCAGTTCTATGATAATTACGATGGCGTGAGTAGTCTAACTAAAAGAAGGTAATCTTTATTCAGTCCGTTTGTTTTTTATCTTTATTTTTATTTTTAATTATTTTTGGGGCTGCTGTCTATGTTCAATACAGAAACATCCGAATTGGCCCTATTCCGAAAATTATACAGACTGAATAACATGCACTGCAGACATAATATTTATCTACAGAAATGAGAAAAGCGCTACTCGCAGTGCTTCCAATGCATTAATATGTGAATTGCCCTTGTCCGCACTTCCCTGCACCGCAAGGAAAATGATATATAAAGAAAATAAAACAACTTCAGAACCGATGTTTAAAATTTAAGTCATGATCAGATACTGGATTATATGTTCGAGATTTGACTAAAGTATATACATATAAACTACTTTCGTCAGATACATCAGGTATTTCTGCAATGCTTTTTCAAAAACATCTTAAAATTTAGGTTTTGTAACTTATGAAGTAGGATATTAGTAGAAAGCAAAGCTTTAGTTAATTCCGAATTAAATACTTGTTCACCCTAATTTTTGGAGATGAAAATAAACCTGCTAGTGACTGACCTACAAACATTTGCACTAATTTTGATTGTCAAGGTAGAAGATCTTACTGTATTTAGACAATGCCACATAGCAGCTCAAAGTAGTCCTAGATAATGTAAAAATTATATTGTTAGCCCCAAACACTACTTACCACTGTTAGCCAATGGTCTACTGAAGGATGCAAAACTTTAAGTTAGCCTACAGAAAGTTTATGGTTAAAAGGCATTTAATATTTACAAATACTGAAACAGCGAAGCAAAGAAAAGCATAAGTTTAAACGGCGCTTTAATCTGGATTTCGGCAGTTTAGAAGAATGTATCAAAGGAAACCATTACTAGTTGTTTTCGAAAAGCGGGCTGTTTGGAAAACGTACTTTCTGAAAATTATGTTGATGAAGAAGATGAAATTCGTCTGACACAACTTTTTCCCACATTAACAGTAAAGAAATGCATTTTCAAACTTACGACATAATGAGCGAACTATTAGCCTTGCATAAAGATTCTTCGTGTGGTGAAAACGACCTGGAAAATCTGTGTAAATAAATGTCACATTTATTGGAGATATGGTGGAATGCGTTCTAAACTTTAAGACATACAAAATGTCCTGTTGTCTAATGAAGAAAGTAAAATAGCTTTAGAAATGTCACAAGTTTGAATAAAATGTGAGACCCAGATTTTGAAAGCAAAAATTAAAAAAGTTAAACAAACTTCAATAAAGCAGTACTTTAAGAACTATGTTATGTACTGTAGTTGGGTAGTGTAATTGTATTTTTATTTTATATTTGATGTTTATATATTATTAATAACTAATAACATTGTTTATTAATTTCACTTTGTATATATTATAGTATTTTTATTATGAAAATAAATATACACTTGTTGACTTAAGTAGTGTATAGGCATAATTGCATACAAATTTTTGAATTTCATTTTCATATTTTGAGATGCTGCCCTACTTGGTCTGAAAAAGTTTCAAGCATATTTTTACTTTTTAGAAATCAAGGTGTTCCTAACAATTGAGAAGTAAAATGCAATTTCGGTCAATAATACGGCAACATATTATTGAGAAAAGTTGTTCAGAATATAACATTATGACTATGCAAAATTTCACAAACAGGATCACTTGACTAAATCAGTATTTGCTTTGAAAAAGAAAAAGAGAAATAGGTATTCTGTTTAAGTTAGGACAAAAGATCAATGTAAGTTTCGAATAAAGTATTTTATTTTAAAAAAAAAAAAACATAACAATTACTTAATTTCAATTGTTTTTCTGTAGTTACAATGCAAGAATACAAAACGAATGCTGATTTTGCAAAAACTCATAGTTTCATATTCTGAACAACTTTCAATAACATTTTGCTGTATTATTGACCGAAAACTTTACCTTAACAGAAAATGCTTTTTCCCAATTACTACTATATACTATATATAGTAAAGTCAATCCTGGGACATATTGTATACATAAATATTGCGGTCAATAGTTTTGTATTGATATTTTACTAGAATTTATATCCAAAGAAATTCTGTTACTAGTTTGAGAGTTGATTTAAGCCACTCCAAGGGAAATATGAAAAGCTATATCTAATATTCTAATATTTTCAAAGGAGAAGAAGAAGAGGAAGAAGACGATGAAGAAAAAAACATTACGTGGTTATATTGAATTTACTTGGGGTATTTGCCACCCACTACACTTGTGTGTGTATAAAAAGAACCACGTGTAGTTCAAACACTTCTTACATAGAAGAAGAAGAAGAAGAAGAAAACTATGAACACGCCGTAATAGTCTAGAACACACTTAACTGTTTAGCAGTTTAGTGAGATATTCGAATGTTTATCTGAAAACCAATGTTCTGCTACCGACAGACGTGTTCAAAAATTTTCGAACAGTGTTATGACTTGCACGGTTTGAATCCAGCCCATTACTATACCCATTCACGGAACGCTATGCTAAAATTTAGCGGAACCCAGTTGGAACTTCTCACCGACGTCGAAATGCGTCATTTCGTGGAGAGAAGTATTCGAGGCGATTTGTCTTAAGTTAGATTACGTGACGAAACAGCTAATAATAAATATGTAACCGGCTGTCAACGTTGACGTTTCTAGTGAGCCTCGATGTTAACAATCTAGTCTACGATGATGAAACAGGGTACTTTCTGGAAGTAGACATCAGGTACCCTGAGGAGTTACACGACAGCCACAACGATCTTCCGTTCCTCCTCGAAAACATTATTCCTCTAAAATCCAAAAATTCCAATATTCCTAAAACAAAAACTCCCAAATACCCAACCTCCACAACAAGCGGAACTTTGTTACACATCACCGCAGCCTTGAGAAAGTCATATCCAACGATCTAGAACTTCTTTCCATCCATGCCAACGATTGCTAAACTCAAAATTCTCGCTAAACCCCTAGAAGCTCACCCAACAACATCGTTTTCATTGATCGTTGCGTTTGAAGTTTGGTAGTAAGTGTTGTCGTTCCTGTTTAGACTCGTCTGCTCGTCGCCATCCATGGTTCTGTCTTGTTTATGTTAAATAAAGAGACCCTGATGAATTCCTGGGCGAGAAGCGCGTGTCCCTGTTTGTTTCCTTTAATGTAAGTTAAATGAGTGATATTTAAGAGATATTATTCTCAATATTATAATATAATGACCAAGGTTAATCGCTACAGCCATAATTTGTATGAAAAGGCAGACGAAAAGCGAGTTAATTATATTGGACCTACAACCAAAAAAAAATAACCAAATTAGACAAAAAGAAATAAGGAGATAACTGAAATATTAAAAAATGTTCAGATAAACAAAGGAAGAAGACAACATCGAACGAGAAATGTTAAAATAGTTAGGAAACAAAGACAACATATGGTTTCACAAAATCTCTAAGAAAATAAGTAGATCCAAGTAAATATGATAAGCAACAATCGGAGAAATAGAAACAGTTATGGGTAAAATCAACACAATCCAATGCTCAGATGGGTTATGGGTTTTGTTTGAAAAAGGGAACGTTGAAGAAGTTTCTATCAACATTGTCTAGTTTTAGAGTAATTGCTTATGTATTCCTTTTTCAGACTGGTTTCTATTTAATTAGATTTCATTGCAGGTGAAGCTTTATGGGCAATGAAATATCAATATCAAATAAGTATTTTATTAGTCAACACTCAGATATTTTTAAGATTGTAAACGTACATTTGTCATTTAGCTATCCGCAATGAGAAACACGATATCCAATAATTCGAATGCGACACACGAAAACACACAAATCATGTACGTATTATAGTATTTCTAAAATAAATTCGTATTAAGGATATAAAGAAAAATACACGATTCATTAATAATGCATGACAAACTAGGGTATAGAAATTTTATATTTACATTTACTAATGGCAATTTTAAAACAGAATCTGTGGTATTTGGTATTTTACAAGCACGTACTGATATAAATTAGACGTGCATAATCAACGCAATTGTAGAATAATATACAACATTTTTAGTGCATAAAATTAGTAGCTATAACATCTTGTTTCTAATTCCTTTTCATTTTGATAAAATCTTAGCACTCCGACATTCTCTGAAATCCCTGCAAAAGTATCAATTAGCTTACAAATAACATACAAAGTTGCAATATTAATACTAAAACCTCCTCCTAAAAATTCCTTAACGTATGACTAATTCAGTTGAATTTCTTTCTTTTTACTTGAATTTTTAGTTAGTCCTCGCCGATTCGTTTCGATAATTCAGAACTTGAATTGATTTTAGTATGATCTCGCCGATTTCGCAATTATCTATTAACGTACACCTGTAGCTTTGGTTATAATAAATTATCCACGATTTCGGTCCATACAAGCTGCTTTGGCCGTTAAGAAATCTTTAATTCTTTTCTGATTTTAATATTGTTCCCAGGCCAAAATTTATCCAACCCTATAATTACACTCTAGTCTTGGTCATTCTTGTGTTGATATCGTTCAAAACACCATATACTTCTATTACTACACTATCAAGATAGGTAAACTAATGCATTCCGCCAACCAAATGATTATTTAATTCAATGCCAACATCTGTATTTGCATTAATGTAATTTTATGTTTTTCATATTCAGTTTTAGGCTTTACTAGATTCCTCGCACAAAATATTAAGTTTTTCTGGCGTATTCGTTCCTTTACTAGATAACAGGCTCATATCATCACCGAAGTTTAAATCCTCAATGCGTGATTCAGATCCCAACATATACTCGCTTTACTAGTTGTCTAACAGCTTTGTCCAGAATTATAATGCAACCCTGTCTAACTCAAGTTTCCGTTTCGAGGTAATCATGTAAGATGTTGTATTATATTCTACTTTGATTATATTAATTACTTAGTTTCTTTGTTATTCCTTTATTTCAACTGCTGCCTAGCTACAATTTCTGTCAATAACATCATAATCTGTGCTGTTATTATCTGCAGTGTATTTACATATATAGGATCTCTCTCACCTAACATATATCTTTGTTGGTCTGCTCTGAGGATGTTATCTACCGCTTTAATTTTTCAATTAAGTATTACTATATCGTGTGTCCAAAAATCCCGTAACCGATTCGTCCTTTGAACGTTAAACTTATATCTGTTATAAGTACATGTGCATATACTTGATAGACATACATCTACTTTGACAGTTTAATAAATAACAATAAAAGTATCAGTATAAAATTAATGCCTGTAGTGCCGAATTTGGAGATTTTCCTTTAGTTGTTTTTAATTATTTAATTAATTTGAGAGTTAATTTGGATCGTTTAGTTGAATGTTTCCTAAGAAATCACTCTGTGGTAAATAAAGAATAAACTGAAAGACCCCGTGTTTTAACACAAAATCTAATTCATAATATATATAGCGCTATACAAACTCAATCAGCTAACATATCCATCAGAAGGTTGTCGCAACAGTTGAATATTTGTCACAACGTTCTTCGAAAGGATCTCCAAAATCATTCATAGGGACTACAGATATATTACGAATTGTTACTTCCTGATTACAGCAAAAGACTTCAATATTGCGAGTGGTTTAAGGTTGGTTTAAGCAAAGCTTAAATGGCAATTTATTGGATTTGAAGATGATGCTTGATTTTCCTTAAGTGGTTATGCAAATTTTCAAAATGCGCATATGGAACGTTAACAATTCTCATTCTCATTTTCAAGAAATGCTGCTGAAATGCATCCTGTTAAAACTGGCGTTTGGTTAGATATGCCTAGAAAACGAATAATTGGCCCGAACATAATATGAAAGGCGAAAATGATCGAAATCCCATTTTGAATATTTTCATTAGCGAACGAATTGCGGTATGGTTAATTCCAACAACATTTTGTTCATTCTCATGTGGAATATATACCACTACTGCACACACCAAAGAATACTTTTCTCCTTTCCAAATTTTTGCAAGTAGCAGTAAAGCAATTCTACAGTGAATCTTACGTTAACTTTTACACAGAATATTCTTAATTGGATTCAAAATAAAAGTCAATGAAATTTACAATAAAAAAGAATAAATACAGTAGTCCCATTTTTTGGACGCATTAATCAAGGGAGGAGATAAACTTGTAATTGATATAGTATAGAAGTGAAACAAATTTGAAGAGATATATGTACATGTCAGCATTAAATCTATTTATAGTTTATTCCCTTTTAAACTGTTCCTTAGAAAAGATATACATTCAAAAGAATTAAATCTCAGCAAAGCCATTACTAAAATGCAAGACACAAAATTATGCTTGACAATATAAATGAGAGAATTAGGATTAGAATGCCTCAAATAATAGAAATATATTTATGTATGAAGTATACTGCGTAGATTGCGACATAAATTGTGGTGTGTAAAAAAACGCGACATTATAAATCTCATATTAGTAAATCTGAAAAAACTAATTGTTGGGTATTGTACCGCGTATTTTTGTACTTCTCGAGTAGAAACCCCTATTGCTTGCGATGATATTTATTTTATTACTATAATACATTTCTGGGCAACAGCGCCATTCTTACTACCCGCTTTTTCTACGTTTTTCGGGTTCGAGCCGAAGTTTCACTTTCCACCCCGATATAGTGGGAATTTAATAACCAAATATTTCTTAACAGTAATGTTCTCCGATACTTTCTTCAAACATGGTCTCTCTAGTATCTTATATGTTTCAATCAGCATCAGCACCGTTATTTTCCCATCTAAGGTTGTTTCTCATCCTACCACGTAGTACTCTTACAATTTTTTCATTAATTATCTTCTGCGTCCACTTTAGGTTTTAATTCAGCACAGCACCTACTACTCGTCTTTTAATTGTTTGCTTTAGAAATTGCAAAATAATTTTGCCTGTCTTAATTGTTTGGCTTTCAATTTTATTGACCAATGATTGAAGTAAATATTATAATCTTAATTTGGAACATAATCTAAAATACTGTTTCCTATATGAATGCTATTCCTTGTATTCAATTCCTAATACACAGCTAATGACTAAAGATGAAGTTTACAATATTTCTTTGTATGGGAGTAAATCTGCACATGAGCAGCTGATAATTAACCTTGAAAATCTAAAACACAAGATCAAAAACCACAACCACTACATCTGTGGGGAGTTTGGTCTTATGTGGTACTTACGTATATAAAATGCAAACCTATCGAAGCAATAATATTTAGGTACCTTTTGACAGTTAAAGAGAGCGCATTTCTTTACAGGAATGCAGCTAATGCAGTTAGTATTTTTCGCAGTTTTCGTAGGTCTTTCACTAGAATATGGGTATAAATTCTAATAATAATAAAATAACAAGTGCGTCAATTTTTTATTCTGTTTAGTGAATCGTCAATATTCGATAAAGATGCTTATGCATTTTATTATCCCCTTTCTATGGTATTCAATCAACAGGCAGAGGTGTGTTTAGAAGTGAATAAGGATTTCCTACCAGTTAGCGTAAAAATTACAATCGAGAATACTTCGTCGGATAATAAATCGTTATGTGGGTGCCACATTGCGAATTCAGGTAAGAAATTAAAATTAAAATATATTGCAAAGTTTCTAATTAAAATCAGACTCGTTATTAAAATTTGGAGTGAATACGTTTATCTTTAATACGGGTTTATGATTCTAGAATTAATGTCCCAACGTTAACTTTCATTTGGTCGATAAAAATTAAGTGCAGCATTTGTATATTACTGAAATAGGTTTATTAATTACGTAATTACTTTTTAGTTACTTTTATTAGTGTCCAATATTATCGAACATTTTTAACCTTCCTATACTCACGTCAAAATGAAAGACGTATACTATACTATATAAATCGGTCTCACAGACTGTATGCGTCAGTATAGGAAGGTTAAAAGTTATAAGTTTGATATATGTAGGTATAAGGAATACAAACTATTCTGCACGTAATTCCGAAATGGGACGATTTTTAAACTGTCTCGAATCCATAAGTGAACTCAAATCCTAAACGATGTTTGAATTACTTGAACTCAATTTAAGAATAATACGTAGATAATAGAAAATAGTTTTTCATTTAATATTATTTTTAATTGAAGCAAAATTGGTGTTAGACAAAAAGAAATTTTGAAAGCACAATTTAAAAAAATGAAACGCTTACTTTTGAGTCTGCATTATATAGGATGTTTTAATTGAATTCGTCTTGAATCGTTTAACGAATCAGAAACATAGGAAATTCTATGTCGTAAACTAATAAATAAATTAGTTCTTAACTCCATCAAATCAACGTAAATACTTTATTAATTTCAGTAACAAAGTTGTCATTCCCAACCACCTATTAAGTAATTTTAATAGCAACAATAAGACGATAGATAAATTCTCTAATAGACAAAAGTTAGATATGCTGGTAATAAAGGGCACAATCGAATACAACAATTTTGGAGATTATTAACTTTGAAAGGTTTTGAACAGAAAAAGCATTTGAAACTAATTGACAAAAACAAACGATACATTGAAATTAATAATCAAGAACAGTTATTAACATCAGTGCTCAACAAACTGTTCAATATGCCCTTTGTTTGGTTCTATACATTTTCGCTATCGCCTTTTTATAAAGTTGCAAACCCTTCGAAGTGTATTACCTTTGACAATCTGAAGGACATTTCAAGCACTTTTTTTTATTACTAACGTTTTAGAGACGTCGAATGAAAGACACATGTTGGTACTACCCTATAGGTTATTGTCAATTGAAGTAAAATCGAGGGACATCTTTAAACTTCTCTTTGTGTTGTGTACGTAGAAATCAACTTCCTGAAACCAAACTTCGTTTATTTGTTCAGAGTCAAGATCATATGTCGGGTAATATCCTGTTCCTTAGTAAATCTAACAAGTAAGTAAGTAGCTGAAAATTGAAACTATTGTTAATAGAAAGAATTAATTTCCGGCCATACCTATGACACCGTACCAGACATTAGAGCTAAATCGAACGTAATATCTTTTTTAATTATACATTGTGTTCAATTATCATTAACTATACATGGTTTTTATGCAAATAAATATGTTAATGAAATGTTTATATGGGTGGTATGTATTATCGTTTAGAGATTGCTGAATAACTGATTTTTTAGTTCTGGTTTCATGGGAAATTCCTTGTACGAAAATTTGGGAGAAAATATATATAATTGCTACGTTCCCGATTATTAACTTCATATGTTTGCAACGAATTGTGTATAATTCTTCGAAAATTGTTCTAGTTGGTTACATTCAGGAATACTTTTGTAATATATGTCAAAAGCAACTTGAGATTTTCTATTTGCTTTAAAACAATGTTCCAGTATATAGGACTTTTCTTCTATAAAAAAATTATGAGTAATTTTATTGTTACTATTAAAATTATTATTGTTAATTCTGAAGTTTAATATTAATTAATGTTAGTAACAACTTTCCAATAGATCGCTTGAGGATAAATTGCGTCAAATACTTCTATATTAGCTTTTGCCTTTAACAAAAACTAAAACAGTCTTTGTTAGTTTCTTTAGAAAAGTAAATAAATTTATTGACATGTTATACCTCATTGTAAAGCTCTTATTAGGTGATATCAGGCAGTTACAAAATCGAATATGACCGTCAGAAGAAAGTCAAAAGTTGGCGTTAACAACTAAACAACAACGGACGGTACAGAATTGCTTTTGGCATTATGAGAATTCTACTTAGAAAGTGTGCTAATAATGGGCAAGTTTAAATCATGTAGGACGTTAACCCGGCGTCATGGGAGTGGAAATTAGTTACACAGACATGGGGGTTGAGTCATAATTACCCACTTATTAAACTCCAGATATTTGATTATATTTATGAAAAGAATATATATAAAATTTTGATTATATCTGATTTTATTAAGGAAATAAAACATGATTTTATTAACAAACACATACTTATTTATTTTTATATTGTAACAAAGAAACATTTCACATTAAAAAGTTAACTAAAACTTCCTCTAGCTTAAATATAATAAACACTTCTTTCTTTTATCAATCTTTCACTTTTATGAACTTGACCAATTAATATTTACAAAACAATAACAAAAAGTTAATTGGAAGTAGTTATTAGCAACTAAAAATAGTATTAGATACGCAAAATACATAAAATAGGTACACATGGCCCAAATAGATACATTGATTACGGGGATGGGTCATATTTACCTTTTGAACTTTCGGCACGTATAACTCGAAGTGCGATTGCCGTCTGACTGATTTGGAATTGAAAACGTCCAGAGATATTCAATATCTCCAGCTACTGAGAAGAGCGGCATCATCGTACGTGCACTATAAAACCACAAGCAATTAAAAAGTGGCGACTAGTTTTGACTCATCCTCCATGACGCCGGGTTAAGAACGAAATAGAAATTTATTAATTTATTTTTAACTCACAAACTAAACAAGAGATGATATTAGTTTCTTGTCCGGTGCGGAATTAATTGCTAATATTTCTTCGGAGTTCGGACAGTAAAGGTTGAATTAATTAAACGCAGTCGTACATAGAGTTACGTTTCGCTATATATTATATAGCATCATCAGACTGAAAATACATTCACACGATCAACAAGTCGTCAAAATGATAAATTTAACAATTCATACCTAATGTACTAAAAGTAAAATTTGGAAACCATATACAACTAAATCGAGTTCATTAAACTTAATAATGTTTGAAAGTTAGGGATGTAATTTGTGTAAGGTTGTTTCCAAATTTTACTTTTTGTACATTAGGTATGAATTGTTAAATTTATCATTTTGACGACTTGTTGATGGTGTGAATGTACATATTTTCAGTCTGATAATGCTATATAATATATAGCGAAACATAACTGTATGTACGACTGCTTTTAATTAATTCAACCTTTACTGTCCGAACTCCGAAGAAATATTAGCAATTAAACTAAACAAGATAAAATATGATGGAAACATATGTGCACTCAGCACAGAATTATGCAAACCTTCTATAAATTAGTTTTATTCTATCTACAATAATAATCAATGTTGTGCATCGAAATTGGGGCACACGGTATATAACAACTCCTTTTAAGATAATTTCTAAAACCACTTGCAAACAAATTGAGCCTATCGAGACAAAATATTCTTTCATTGCTGCGAAAACTTTGTTTGCATTTCTTTTTAAGTTTTGAGAGTTTTGACGTCTAAAAATATTTGGAATCAGTATAACTAGGCGCGATGTTGATGAATCCGACGTACTTACAACTTCCCAACTCAGTTCTCTTAATTTTAGCTGGGTTGGAAACTTACATGAGGGCGTGCATTTTCGCATTGAAAATTAACGCCTTCCATGTTGACTAACACGGAAGGTTGATTCCAATGCGAGGTTTCGGATATTGAAGCCTTCCACAATAGAGATAGTTGTCATTTCCGACAAATTCCGCTTGAAAGTGGCGGCAAGTTTCGCTTAAAGAAACAACTACTACCCGAACAAAAGCACTGACAGTCATTGGATTATATTTAACTCGAGAACAACTTGCCAATTTGGAATGTAGCAAGTATCTAGGCGCATGTGGTCATTAATTTCGTACGGGAATTTCATTAAATTAAGCAGAAACGAAGGCCTGGCTCTGGGTTCACTGCTTTTGCGGTTCTTCAGCCCGCTGCCTACCCAATCTAATGCATATCGCCTCCAGGGCTAGAAGTCGCCTGGAGATGGGTAAATTAATGCGGCGCTTTCGTGATTAAGGCACACCCCACGATATGCACTACTTGTTATTGATGTATGGGGGTGCTATTCAGTGGTTTACTCACACTTACGCATAATAGATCCTTTCTGGTACTATCCTTCGTAACTAATACACTTTTCATCCCCACTTATTAAGAATTTTCAAGAATAGACCGGCCATATGCCAAAAAACTAACGAATTACATATACGTTCGGCGTCTTCCAAGTTCCGATCGTTCGATTTATAAGGAGTAGATTGGCTATACGCTTTATTCAAAACCTAAGTAGTATACGTTCCTTATCATAGTTGACTGCGCTACTCCTAAGTCTTGCTCAAGTTGACAAATAGCTTAGCATTATAAAGATTTACGCCAATGTTTAATTTTTAAAACGCAGCTATTGTAAAAAAAGATAATAACTTTTTCTTACTAATCTAATAGAAAATTTGAGTTACTATGTTGCTATATAATAAAAACAAATGTTTCATTTATAATAGAGTAGAACATAAATGAACATGTATTTCACATATATGATATATTTAGGAAAATGGTTTAAAATGCCGTTCTGAAACATAATCTATTAAATCAAATTTTTGTCTTGTAATTGACCTAAAAGTGGCAGAGACAAGCCAAAAGATAAGTATCTAAATTTTTTTACTCCATTGGCTGTACAATCTGTCCTTGTGAAAGGACAATAAATACATTATTGTGACAATAATTCTTAGCATCGAGGATTTTAACCCAATGGTTAAGATCCTATATTATTTGTACGTAAATAAGTTTGACACTAACCATAAACTAAGTGGTACTTAAAGCTAATGCATGTATCGTTGTAATCTAGGACAATTGCAATGGTAATTACAGTATAAAGTAAGACAGTTTAATCACCAAATCTAGTTGCTAGCTCTGACGGTTTAAACCTTTTTAAACGTTTAGGTTCGTTAGGTTTATACACTAATTGTCTTACGCGTGTGTTTGGATGGTCTTTCACTTTGTCACGATGTTTCAAACTGTATCTCACAATTTCCTCTTTAACGGACGGCATTTTTAATTCACTGATAATCACAAACTTGGGCACATACCACTGGGCGTTGACTATTGATCAGAGCACCCTATTTTGATATCTTTGGATAATTTCAATGTTAGAAGTAGACGCTGTTCCCCATAACTGGATCCCATACAACCAAATTGGCTTCAAGATCGATTTGTATATTAAAAGTTTGTTGCTGATTGATTCTTTGCTAACAGCCAATTTAGTTTCGTGTGTTGTAGGCCGAGTTGCTTTCTTTTGGACAAAATGTGCTTGCGCCAATTTAATTTCTTGTCTAGATGCATTCCTAAATATTTAACAGATTGTACCTGCTTTAATTGCTGTCCATTGAGGGTTACTGGTGGACAAATGCCTCTTCTTATAGAAAACGGAATGTGACTTGATTTTGCTTCATTAACTTTAATTCTCCATCGTTGAAGCCAAGGTTGGAGTTTATCCAGGTGAGCTTGCAGTTTTCTAGAGGCAGACTCTGGGTTTGTGTGAGAGTACAACACGGCTGTATCATCTGCGAAGGTAGCGGTAGTAATCCATCTGGTTTTTGGCATATCGGCGGTATATAATAAATAAAGTATTGCACCAATCACGCTTCCTTGTGGTACGCTAGATAAGATGGGTAACAATTGACTGTATTCACCATGATGTTCGACCTAGAAGAATCTGTTTGTCATGTAAGATTTCAATACAGCATAGATGTCATATGGCAAGTAATTTTTTAGTTTGCACAGGAGGCCCGCATGCCACACTTTATCAAATGCTTGCGTAACGTCCAAAAACGCAGCCGAACAGTATCTTCCGTTTTCGTCGTTACCAACTTGACCCACCACTCTATGTATCTGTTCAATCGTACCATGTTCTCTCCTAAATCCAAATTGGTGGTCAGGAATCAGTTTCTTATTGTTGATCACTGCGGTTATGCGCTTATTAAACAACTTCTCAAACATCTTTGAAAGTACTGGTAGTAAGCTGATCGGTCTATATGAGCTGATTTCTGTATTAGGTTTATCCCAGGTTTATCTATCATGATTATATGTGCAATTTTCCACTCACTTGGGAAGTGTCCTGTTCTAAAAATTGCGTTGACAATTTGGGTGATAGCTCTAAAACCTATGTTGGATAATTCTTGCAGAATTTTTCCATTTATAAGGTCAAATCCTGGTGACTTTATGGGATTTATCTGTTT
This sequence comes from Chrysina gloriosa, assembly GCA_038088585.1. Classification (NCBI taxonomy): domain Eukaryota; kingdom Metazoa; phylum Arthropoda; class Insecta; order Coleoptera; family Scarabaeidae; genus Chrysina; species Chrysina gloriosa. The sequence goes on along the minus strand of CM076088.1, from coordinate 42,837,100 downwards.
TTTGATAACTTGTGTTACTTCTGAGGTAGTGGTTTTTTGCATTGGTAGGTCCATTTGATAGGGTGATTCTAGCTTTTTGTATATTGCTTCTTCACTTGCAGTTGAAGTTTCATATGGAAAAGATTGAAACACATTTAATAAGTGGTAGGCAAAGGCAGATACTCTATCTTTATTAGTTTTTAGGTTTTTGTCTTTTATTGGTGGGTTTTGTGTCTGCGGCCTTTTAGATCTTCCTGTAGCTCTCCATAGTAAATCTGTATGAGTACTACTGGGCAACAGTTGTTTCAGATAATTCTGTAGATTGTCATTTTTGAGTTGTAACATCAGTTTTTTGAGTTCCTTACAAGTACAATTTAGTCTTCTTTTGTTTTCTGTTGTTCTGTTCTTTTTGCCAATGTTTCCGGATCTTTCTTATTTCTATAAATTTTTCTCTTAGTACTGCTGTACATTCAGTTTTACGGTTTTTTGGCTGTAGTTGTGGAGTTGCTTCCCAGGCTGCTGTCTGGATGTTATTTGTTAGCTTATGAACTGCATCATCGATGTCTTGTTGTGTTTTGAGGAGAATTGTTGACTTCTTAGTCCGTCCAGCTTGCTTCTAAATAAGTTCCAATCAGTCTTATACTTATATAATGTTGGTTTTTTAGTTGAGAGTACTATGTCTGCGTGTAAGGCTACAATTAGCGAAGAATGGTCCGCTGCTAGTTCATGGCAAAATTTAATCAAGCCTTGTCTTTTGTTTATACCTTTAGTCACACAGAAGTCAATTAGATCAGGAATTATTTTTTCTGATCTGAGGGCCAATACGTTGGCTCTCCTGTAGATAGGACGTCGAGATTGTTCGCTTGGATTGCAATTAGAAGTCGCCTGCCGTCTGTTCTTGTGATTCTACACCCCCAATATTGGTGTTTGGCATTAAAGTCACCTCCAGCGATAAATTTGTTGCCGAGTGTATTAAAATAGTTAGCATACTCTTCTTTATTGATCTTATGCTTCGGTGGACAGTATAAAGCAGAAATGTTTAGTATTGTGGTCTTTTCTTGTATGGCTACTGTTGTGGCTTGTAGGTGTTCTTTCTCATATTTGTCAACTAGGTGATGCTTAATGTTTTCCTTAATTATTATGGCTGTGCCACCATAAGCAGTGCGGTCAGGATGGTTGGTATGATAGATTCTGTAGTGTGGAAAACTGACATGGCTTTTTGTTGTGAAATGTGTTTCTGAAATAAGAGGTATGTCGATTTCGTTATTTTGTAAAAATTGTTTTATTTCCAGTTCATGTTGGCACAAGCCATTAGCGTTCCATATACAAATTTTCACCAATTGAATTATTGTGCTATTTTATTGACAAGTGTGGTTATTAGGTTCATAATAGTTCCCATTTGCGTGATCAATTGTTTCATCATTATTTTTAGTTCATTTATGTCGTCTGTTTGTTATTTGTTATTTTGATTTTGATTTTATGTTTGTTGACTTAATTGTGTTATTTGTGCATGACTTACCTCAGGTACTACGTTTGTTACGTTTGGTTGACCGGTTCTGATTTGGTTTGTAAGGTTCCTCTTGAGTGGGAGTTGGGGATAAAGCCTCTCTTGAAGTTGCTTATGCACAATGCACCCTCTATAGCTAGCGGGGTGTTTTTCTCCGCAATTCACACACTTTACTTCGTTATATTTAATTTTTCTTGGACAGGTTGAGGTTAAATGTGATTCTAGGCATTTGACGCATCTTGGGCGTCTCTCGCAAAATTCTTGGTATGTCCAAAGCGTTGACATTTACTGCATTGTGGTATTTCTCTTTTAGCGTAGGTAGTAGTAGTATAGTTTGGTTTTATATATTTCCTTATTGTTGTTTTCGGTGTGGAGATCAATGAAGAACAAGGGTAGAGGTTTTCTGGTTCTATTTTGTTTCGCATTCCAGACATTGACTACCTTATGGCCTTAAAAAAATTGCTAAACTAAAAACACAAACACAGAGCCGGCTACAGTCATATTTATTCGTTTCAAAATGACCAGTCCTTTCAACAATATCAATTTACAACCCGTTCAAGTACAACAACTGCTTTTCCTACCTAACCAAACTGGACAGATGATACAAAATCAACCCATACCGCAATATATACATCAACCATTATACTATTCACAAGCGCAACTTGATCCATCCTTAAATCAGCAATTATTAATTCCAAATTCTACACCTTCTTTTTCACAACGTAATGATGATTCCCTCAACAATCATAGCAACTGTGCCCACTGGAAACGAGTGGCAAGTAGTCAATCCTAAAAAAGACAAAGAAGTCCCGGACACGACAACGAAAAATACTCAAGACAAAGAAAAATTAAAGACTATTGGCTTAGCAATACAGTCCAGACGAATAACAGATTCAGCAGTCTAGACAATAACGAATCTGATCAGAAAGAAATGAATACAGACAAAGAAAACAACTCAGGAACTAAGCAGACCGCAAAACCACCTCCAGTATATGTCGCTGGTGTTCAAAACATCAATCCGCTGACAACTCTATTAAACCACATAGCAAAAGAAAAATACAAAATAAAAGCTCTAAATAATGAAGAGGTAAAAGTGCAACCAGAAACGAGCGAAATATATATTGCCATTGTCAAGGCTCTCAAAGATAAGAACACAGAATTTCATACCTACAAACCAAAAAATGACAAAAGCTTCCGAGTTGTACTAAAAACTTACATTACCCAATAGATCCAGAAGAAATAAAGGCCAATTTAGAATTGTGGGCTCGGATACACAAGGCGATATGCGCGTAACCCCTTGCTGCCTAGTAGGAAAGGGAGGGGATGCCAGGCGAGAACTCGCCGGCTCAACGTGATATTTTAATTCATCGCGAAATTTTAAAATCGCGATATCTCAGTAAATAATGATCCGATTGAGATGATTTTTGGCGGAAATTACTCGTGAATCTTCAGCGCTTCTGACAATATAAACAAATTGGTCAATTCTTTTCGATTTTTATACATACAATATCCACGAAGTTTACATAACTGCAAACTGAAAAACAATGGTGTAAATACTGTAATTAACAAAAATTATTCCTCGAACTCATTCCTCGTACTCCATAAACAATATTGCGAAAGCCCATATCGACGGAAGAACATGTGCAGCAATACCGAGAGTAAATGAACGAATGATGGTTTTGGCGACTTCGCAAGATCAGCTCTTTTTCCAAAAAATGAAATACATTTTTCCGCATTTTCGGTTAGACAACAGTCGAGAACAGACGTATCCTCTTCTGTTCCGAATAATTTGTAAATTCTGTACCAATAATGGCTCCTCCGAATAATAAACAAATAGGGCGTAAGCAAACAAGGAACGAAAGTATGTGGAAATATAACGTTGCTAAGAAAGCAAAAAGCAAGGTAATGAACTGTTTTTAGGAACTCTACAAAATTATTGTTTTCCAACAGAAAATATCATACGTTGTTCGCAAAAAATGTTTTACTTGTGTGATTGTATTATTCGCTTTTGGGGTGGAGTACAATCTTCACACACGGAACAAGATTTACATAACGTTATTATGCAGCACGAAATACGCAAAATTTGCAAGTATCATTTTTCGAAGGGTCAAAAGTACGTATCAAGACTGACTGATGAGACTAAACCTGCTAAAGTTTTTCCAAGCACCCAACGAATGTTGTAAAAAGATTGTTTCACGAAAATGGAATTATTTCAACAGAAGAGGCTTTTCGACGAGTTCTATCAAGAAATTGCTGACTATGATGGTCTGGAAGTATTCTACTGAAAGGTATGATGAAAAGCGTTGCTCCAGCATCAGAAAAGTCTCCAAATAAAAGACAGAAATTGCTGTGGAAATATAGTTTTCCCCAACAATATGGAGGAAATGAAGAGATGAGAACTTGTCAAGCCTTTCTATGTAAAGTTCTTCATATCACTAAGAAAAGATTTACTTCTCTGCAAAAGAAAATTGTAAATACAGAATGTTTCAAAGATAAACGTGGGGGAGTGAGATTCACTGAGACTTTTACAAAATTATCAGATGAAGTCAAACAAATGATACAAGATTATTGCGAAAGTATTCCACATAGTGAATCTCACTTCTCCAGAGAATCTTCAAAATTGAATTATTTCCGTGACGCCAGTCTAACTTTGAATAAACTGTACGAGAGTTTTGTAAATTGCTATAAGAAGAAAACGAATAGTAATGAAGCTCCGATCAAATGTTCGACGTACTGTAAGTACTTCAATCATTTCGTGAGTTTTACTTTCGACTTGCCAAGAATAGATATTTGTAATGATTGCTATCGATTCGAAAAACTCGGAACTCTTAACAGTGAAGAAGCACAAAGACATAAAAAAATCTTTGTGCCTTGAATTTGATTTTGCCGCAAATCTACCGATGCCAAAACTGCCCGTCAATGCCCAATTTTGTCATTTATCATTCATATTCGCAATGTGATAGGAATTTCGGGGTGTATGGCAAAAAGAAGAAAAAGGAAGAATGTATCGAGACAGAACGCGAATGCATCGATTTAATAAGAAGGGCCGAAAACCTTCCTTTCATAGTACTGGAACCCAATGACTATAGGGTCCACATAGGTGTATTTGAGGTTAAAACCAGGAAGAAATTATTCAATGTACTAGTTTTCTTTTCTTTTATGAAATAAGAGGCAAAATTTATCAAAATAAGGTTTAATAATTCATAATTAGAAGAAAAAATAACCGTCTACGTCTCAAACATAATAATTATTACTGTAAAGATAGTATTTATTAGTCAGTTGGAAACGTCACTTTCGTGTCCACTGATGCTGTGATCCTCATCGTCTTCTTTGGTGTACTCATAGTTCGGTACTGCTGGCACTAAAATACTCATAGCTTCCTTGGAAAAAGGCTTGTTTTTATTTTTTAGTTTTACTCTATGGCAGCTGATAAAGGGATCGGGTCTAAGCAATAACCTATTTAAAATGTCTCTGTTGCAGTCTATTTTAGAGAATTTTCTCGCAAGGTCTACGCGGTATTTGCGAAAATGTTTATTGCGAGCCTCAGCGGCCTCCTCCGATAACTGTCCAATGGGAAGTATAGCTTTTGATATTATTTGAGCACCATGCATCAGTATCTTATGAACTGTTGGTGACATGGGATGCCAACCATATAGTTCAACATATAGTTGGGCAGTTGTTTGAGAGTAGTTGTCGAATTTCACTAAATCAATGTCATGTCCGCTTGATATAACTTCAAGAATAATTTGAAATCTTTTATTAAATCTATATTTATACCAGTGATTCGAGATGAACGCTCTGGATTTCCGAAAAATCTTCTTGAAGTATTGCCGTCATTACTATTCCCGTAGCCTGCTTTAGGGATGTCAGCAAGGAGGACCATCTCGTCTCTGAAGCTCTTTTGAATCTGTTCTTTATTTTCTTTAATTTTCTTTTTCTCTTCAGCCGTTCGAGCCTGCCACTTCTTTACAGAGTTTGCGTTTACACGATTACTTTGAAGCACAATAAAATATTGCGGGGTACGTTGGGGGAAGTTTTTCTTCGGTTCGTACTTGCTAAGACTCTAAATTTTATGTTCACATTGAAACTCTAAGGCGACAAAGCGCGACACATAAACAAAAACACTAATATATCTAAAACTTCAGTAAAAAAAAAAAAACCGGTCTCAAATAGGGTCTTCTAATAGTGTACCACAAAAGCTGGAAATAAAAAATAAACTAAATAAAATATGCTTTATTGGCTAGCATTAACCTTCCACTTCCATGTCTAATTCGTTTCCCTCCTGTTGTTCGCCAGATGAAGGCATTTTGGCACAAAAACTATGTTAATACAAACGAAACCGCCGAGAACATAGAAACGTAGTTTACATAATGACTGAGTTCCGACTAACGCACTTAGGTCAAGTGTCGACTGATGAAAGACAGATAGCTGTCTTTTAATAAACCGGTTATCACAGATTAACAATGAAGCATTTTGGGTGGAATAAAATTAATTTTGCCATTTCCAATTTTCTCCGGGTTTTAACCTCAAATACTCCTATGTGCGGTCTAAGATTTCGAACGGCAAATGGGCAAGTTTACTTGTTTGAAGATTATAATAACGAAGCTAAAACCTTTTTCTTCGACACGCCAGTGTCATTTGACGACCTCGACTTGGCTACTCCTGTGCAAAAATCAGGCATTTCGGAGGAAAAGGCCAAAGATGTGAAAGCTTCACTGCCGTATGTCAGTGAAAATGCGCGAAAATATTTCACGGAACTTTTGAACAACATCGCGTTGAAAAAATACAAAAAAAAAAGAAAGACGTTAATTGTACGGGAAGACGAGAAAAAAATTCAAAAAGCCAGTCTGTCAAAAACAAATAACTATGTAACTATGTATAGATTGCGAACGAAATTAATATGTATTAGCAACAAGAACTGACAAATTAATCCTAATTAAATGTTGTTATGAAACTATTCAAATGTGTGATGAATCATTATGTATCTTTTGGCAATATAATTGAATAATGTAAGTGTGTATGTTTCAAATTCAACGAACATAATGCCGTAATGGCGTTGAGAACTCGGCTGAGAGTTCGTTCATTTACTCTCGATGTTGCTGCAAATGTTCTTCCGTCGATATGAGCTTTCGCAATATTGTTTATAGAGTACCAGGAATGAGTTCGAGGAATGATTTTTGTTAACCTTCCTATACTCACGTCAAAATGAAAGACGTATACTATACTATATAAGTCGGTCTCACAGACCGTATGCGTGAGTATAGGAAGGTTAATTACAGTATTTACACCATTGTTTTTCAGTTTGCAGTTATGTAAACTTCGTGGATATTCTATCTATAAAAATCGAAGAGAATTTACCAATTTGTTTATATCATCAGAAGCGCTGAAGATTCACGAGTAATTTCCGCCAAAACTCATCTCAATCGGATCATTATTTACTGAGATATCGCGATTTTAAAATTTAGCGATGAATTGAAATATCACGTTGCGCCGCCGAGTTCTCGCCTGGCATCCCCTCCCTTTCCTACTAGGCAGCAAGGGGTCACGCGCATATCGCCTTAGCTATCCGAGCCCACAATTCTAAATTGGCCTTTATTTCTTCTGGATCTATTGGGTAATGTAAGTTTTTAGTACAACTCGGAAGCTTTTGTCATTTTTTGGTTTGTAGGTATGAAATTCTGTGATCTTATCTTTGAGAGCCTTGACAATGGCAATATATATTTCGCTCGTTTCTGGTTTTACTTTTACCTCTTCATTATTTAGAGCTTTTATTTTGTATTTTTGTTTTGCTATGTGGTTTAGTAGAATTGTCAGCGGATTTATGTTTTGAACACCAGCGACATATACTGGAGGTGGTTTTGCGGTCTGCTTAGTTCCTGAGTTGTTTTCTTTGTCTGTATTCATTTCTTCTTGATCAGATTCGTTATTGTCTAGACTGCTGAATCTGTTATTCGTCTGGACTGTATTGCTAAGCCAATAGTCTTTAATTTTTCTTTGTCTTGAGTATTTTCCGTTGTCGTGCCCGGGACTTCTTTGTCTTTTTTTAGGATTGACTACTTGCCACTCGTTTCCAGTGGGCACAGTTGCTATGATTGTTGAGGGATCATCATTACGTTGTGAAAAAGAAGGTGTAGAATTTGGAATTGATAATTGCTGATTTAAGGATGGATCAAGTTGTGCTTGTGAATAGTATAATGGTTGATGTATATATTGCGGTATGGGTTGATTTTGTATCATCTGTCCAGTTTAGTTAGGTAGGAAAGGCAGTTGTTGTACTTGAACTGGTTGTAAATTGATATTGTTAAAAGGACTGGTCATTTTGAAACGAATAAATATGACTGTACACAGCATTCTTAATGCTACTCAATGTTTCTGCATAGATACGGTGAATATAATTTTTCTTAAGGTGCTCTCGACGGGACTATTATATTTGCTGGTGTACTTTTGCAAAAATAACTTGACATTTAAATTGTTTATTTTATATATTGGAATATCTGCCGACACAAACATTAGGCACAAATCTTCATTAAATTGTTCTTGTTCCGATTTTTGGAGGTTGATGGCAAACATTGCGGTAATGTTTGCGACCCGTCTTCGCCAATTTCATCTTTGATAGTTTTGCAGCATGAGATGGAGTTTTAATATGCTGGTCGACTTAAAACTTTCTCTCATTTGTAACCTGCATAAAAATATCACATCATCTATTTCTTATAAAATAAGTGTTAGTAAAAGATAAAGGAGTAATAAAAAACTAATGTGTAAAGAGTTTGCGAAGCAATCGGAATAAACTATATTTAATAAAATAACCAACACAACGCTTAGACAAATAATTTCATTTTAAAATGATTTTTATTTAAAAATCATCAGCAGAATACGGAATATCAGATATTCCGTATTGTGCTGATGATATGCGAAAAATACGCATAAAATATACATCTCATTTTACTCATTTTAAAATAAAATTATTTGTCGAAGCGTTGTATTGGTGATTTTGTTAAACATCGTTTAAAAACTATAGATTAATAAGAGGAAATAAACTTAAATTTTACTTACAATCTTGTTGCATGCTACGCAAAATACTTTTTCTCCATCCATACGCAATTCTGAATAAGATGCAATCCATCCAGGCACTGTCGCTATTTTCGGCATTTTTGCTATTATAATTAATAACAACCCACAAGTTTACACTTCGACAAACTAACGTAAAATGACATTTAAAATAAATAAGATTGCTTTCGAATATGGGAATAAATTTCTCCGAGTAACAAAGAAACACCTATGCTCCTAATTTTCTGGTAAAATGTATTTTTGTATTTATTTAGAACTTTCAGGGAATTAGCTTTTCCTTGAATTCTGTCCCGGTCTAGATGTATGGGAACAGTATTAATAAATTTTTGGAAGCTCTTATCGGAAAAGTATCGCAAAAGAGGCTTCATAGAATGCTATTGTTAATTTAAAGAGGGCTGTTTAACTCTCTGTTTGTTATAACCACGACATATTTTTAGTAATGCCTATCCTATAATAAATTACATCCAATAAATAAATAAAACTCGGATATTTCAAATATGCTGAATTACTACAAAATATGCAAATAATATCCAAAATGCATATATTATGCAAATATGCAAATTTATGCAAACTGCATATTATCCGGCCTTTAGTGGTCAGATAAAAACAAAATCAGACTCTTTCACTGCATTTTCTGTTGCCTGTGACGAAAGTACAGATGTGTATGGTATGGCGCAACTCGCTGTTTTTCTTCGTGCTGTTGATAGAGATATCAACGTTTATGAAGAATTACTGGAATAAGTACCAGTGCATGATACAACAACCGGAGAGGATATTTTCAACGCTGACTTCTGCAAAAGTATAATTTAGATTTGTCAAAACTGTGTTCCGTTTCAACAATTCTTCCATGACTGGAGTAAATAGTGGCTTCATTAAAATATTACAGACAAAGATCAAATCAGATTTTCATCATGTGCATTGTATAATCTACCAGGAAGTTTTATGCTCAAACGTGATCAAGTTCGAAAGTGTTTTAAAATCAGTGAAAAATTATGTACTTCATAAGGGCACGTGGCTTGAATCACCGACAGTTTTTTGCGTTTTTACGTGATTTAGAAAGTGAGTACACTGATTCAGCTTATTGTGTAGAGGGCGATGGGTTACGTGTTCTATGGTTCTCGATCGGTTTTGGAGACTTAATAATAATAATAGTAATAATAATATATTTGCCCAACCGAAGAACATTCCATTTACAGGACAAACTTATTGTCTAACATATATATATATATATATATATATATATATATATGTTGTGTGTGTGTGTGTGTGTGTGTGTGTGTGTGTGAATAACACAGAAGAAAAAAAAATGAATAAGAAATAAACATATTTCAGGTAACTGCAAACCAAAGTATTCTTACAAAATAAATAACAAAATAATAGTAAAATACAAAATGTTAGATGTAGTTATAATTTGCTGAGCATGAATTCAACAGTGTTACCAATGGTTTGTAATGAATATCTACGCTGCTATCAGATAGGGTATTGAACGTCATGCAAGTTCGGTAAACAGGAGATCCAATCAGAATATTTGTTTTCGGTCGGAGACTTAAAGAAGAAATATGCTTTTTCATAGAAGTGAAAGGACAAGATGTCAGCTTTTTATCTGACGTACATTTTTTACAAGATCTTTCATTTATGGTAGATATCACAAAACGCTTTTCGGAATTAAGTACGAAATTGCAAGGACCACGTCAAGTTATAACAGATATGCATGATCATGTGAAAGCTTTCAAGTGTAAGATGATGCAGTGGATAATCTGTTACATTTTCCGACTTGTAAGTCGTATCAGGAAAATACGAGTGTCCCAATATCATACAAAATGAATACAGAGGAAATGGGAAGCCTTCTGGTAGAATTTGGAAAGCGTTTTCAAGATTTTAAGTCCCAAGAAAACATTTTTTTATTTACTGGTCTTTTCACTGTCGTTATTGATAAAGTTCTCCCTCACTTGCAGATGGAGGTAATTGATATTCAGTGTCAGACCCATTTAAAACAAACATTTGATAGTGTTGGTACATTCGAATTTTATAAGTTCAATACCAAGAAATAAGAAAATTTGCTTGTAAAATCCTGTCAACGTTTGAAAGTACCTATAAGTATGAACCATTATTTTCTTTGATGAAAGGAAACAAATCTCCCGCAAGATCGCGTTTGACGGACACACATTTGGACGCAGTTTTGAAATTTATTTTCGCCGATAAATTCGCGCCACAAATAGACAACTTATTTGTGTTTCTTTTTTGTAATGTCCTTTTTATTGAAAATTTAATAAACATACTTGTCTTATAATAGTACTTTTATTCGTTAAGATTTTCAGTAGTTTGTCTTTTTTAAGATTTTGCGGCCCACCTGGTCTACGGTCTTAATGCTTTTAGCTCACCAGTGACTGAGTTTGACATGGCTGTTGTAGAGGATAGCAGGATCTACTACTAATAGTAACTGAAGCACTTAACACCAATAGGAGAACAACCAAATGGAGCTAGTTTGGTTAATAGGATGACACGATCGATAGTGTCAAAAGCTCTGTGAGAAGTCCATGTATATAATGTCGACTTGTTGCTGTTTATGAAAAGTTCGCTAAAATACTGACACCCACCAGACAAGTTAGTAATTATGGACCGACCAGCAATAGAACCATGTCGATGAATCGAACGGTATGGTGTGATATTAGTGTAAAGCGTTGAGTAAATTAGAGATTGAAATATTTTTACAAAATTAAAGAGTATGCTTATAGATCTGTAATTACTTATATTAGATTTATCATCAACACAGATGTAATACAGAAAATCTTCCGATGACTAACCAAACAGAACCTATGTATTTCGAGATTAAAAACAACGGAGTATGGCTCACATATGTAAAACAGGACGCAATCTTGAGGAAAAAATTAGAATTCTATACTAGTTTTTTATCTGGCCCATTGTGGCAGGCGATTTGCAAGAAACGACATAAGGAGCATAAGCTTCAGTTCTTGGAGCAAGACAATGCAAGACCCCATAGCGCAACGAAAGATGTAAAAATTGTAAACGAATTATGCTGGGAATTGCTTCCGCATCCATCCTATTCCCTATTCCCGATCTGGCTCCTTATGATTTTCATCTAGTCACTAATTTGAAAGAACCATTGCGGGATGTTGGATTTGAGACTTTAAATGAGGTCAAAGTATCATATCATATCATATCTTTATTGATGTTATGTACATTTATAATGCACTTACACAGGTCATACATAGTAAAGAGAAACAAATATATATGTATATAATACACGAGAAATACAAAAATCTACAAACTCATGCATATAATAAGCGCTAAAAATTGTTAATATCTATTTTAGAGGACAAAAACTCCTCGTAGGGGTAGAAGGCTCTCGCAACCAAAAACCGTTTTATAACTACTTCATGGGTAGTGACCTAATTTAAGTGGGCAATTTATTATAAAATTTTACAGACAGATATTCAGCGTTTCTTTGACTTTTTGCTAGCCTGTAGTATTTAGGTGTAAGTTCTGTGCTGTTTCTTGTGTTGTAATGAAGAATATCCGATTGGATTTGAAAATTGGGGATATTAGTTTTAAGATATACATAACAGGCATTCTAGTATATAAAGCGCAGGAAAAGTTAGTATTTTTAATTTAACAAAAGAGTCTCGGCAATCATCTCTGTATTTAACGCCGCTCACAATTCGAATTGTCCTCCTCTGTAGGGCAAAAATTCTCTCCCATGAGGCAGCAGCCTCCCACGAAATCAAGCAATAGCTCATTATTGGGTGGCAAAGGGCATAGTACACTGAAGTAAGTACATTTCCTGACACATTCATGCTTAAAATTTCCCATTTAAGAGTTGGGTCTAAAACCACTAAAAGTTTTACATAATCATTTCTTGCTGGTAAAGGATTTTGGTTCAATGTAAATAGCAGGTATTGGGTTTTAGAGGAGTTCAAACTAATTGTAAGCTTATTGAAACCAATCCATTTCTCCGCAGTTGTTTGTGCAGCATGATCGGCATGAACGACGTTGTCCGCGCTCCGGCCACGACTTATCAAAGTGGTATCATCTGCATACAGGATTGGCACAGAATCGGTAATGCTAAGTGACAAATCATTTATGTAAATTAAAAATAGCAGTGCTCCCAGAATGAAACCCTGAGGGATACCTATAGTAATATATTTTTTGTTTGACATAGTATTGTTGCAGATCACTTGTTGGCTACGATTTTCTAAATAAGATGTTATTAATTTAATACTATTAGAATCAAAATTGTAACATCGCAATTTATGAATTAATAAGTCGTGCTGCACAACGCCTTAGTTAAATCATAGAAAGTGCCTAATAGGTACTCTCCCTTTTCAAAACAATCGACAATCTGCCGCACAAAATTAAAAATTGCTGTTTTGGTACACATATTTTGCCTAAACCCGTATTGATGCTTACAAAATAGATTATTTTCTTCAAAATACTTGTAGATTCTTATCTTTAAAATTTTTTAGAAAATTTTTGATAGTATTGATAACAGTGATATTGGCCTGAAATTGGAAATATCTTTTGAATCACCTTTCTTAAAGATAGGGATAACAAGGGCCAGCTTTAAAACGTCAGCAAAAACTCCTTCCTTTATGGATTGGTTAATTAATTGTGTTAGTGGTATAACTAAAAGATCTTTTATACCTTTAATAATTGATACCGTGAATCCGTAAATATCCTTGCTGTTAGTCGGTTTGAGGGAGATTATTGTGTCTCGCACTTCTACGGGACTGACCGGGTTCACTGAAAAAGAGCATCCCTGACATTTAATCTGACTAATGTAAGTGTCCATATCACTACTTCCACTAGTTATGCTTTCTACTATATTTTTTGGATTGTTTATAAAAAATTATTTACTTTATTCGAGTAAAAGTCTGCTGTAACAGTGTTACTATTCTTTCTATACACGTTTACTACTTGCCGCATAACCCTGCTCGAATAATTAGACCTACTTATGATGCGATTATTCATAGAGATTTTTGCTTGTTTTATATTTTGTTTATAATTCTTACGATATTTATTACGGTGTTTCATCATATCTTCAGAGTGGGTCGTAACACTAGCACCATTAAGAAATCTTAAATTTTCGCGCATCTCCCTTAATTCATCGTTAAACCAACTATCGTTAATGTCATTTCTGTTTCTATAACCCTTTTTTCAGGAAATGAATCACTTAAGACATTTATCAAAGTATCATTAAATATTTCAAACTTGTCATTTACGCTGAGATTAGTATCATATATAAACTGCCAGTTCAGTTTATCAACTGCGTTATAGAAATGAAATTTACCTATTTCAGTTATAGGTCGTACAATTTTTGTTTTAGTTTTATTTTTATGAATATATATATTGCAGTATCACTGCATCACACTCCGCTGATCTGAGAAGCTTTCAGTTACATTTATCTGAACTCCTTGTGCACTAAAATTAATAAATATGTTGTCAATACAGTTCTTTCCACGCGTAGCCTCTGTGACCAATCGCGTGAAACCGCATGAAGCTAAGCAGTCCAAAAGTGTGTGATAATCGCGGTCGTCTGCATTAAATTTTACATTGAAATCTCCGGTTATAACGATTCTACTTGCAAACCCAGCAATTGCGAGAGCCCTCTCCAATAGATTAATAAAAACATTCAAGTCACCAACCGGCGACCTACAGACATTCAATATCAAAACACTACCATCGCAATTGTTAGCGTTGTCGATCTTTATAGCAGCAATCTCGAAATGAAGCTCCACAGACTGCCGATTTAGATCATCCAAGCTTCTAAACATTATATTATCTTTAATCATTATTAACACACCAACCGTGCGCATGCCGCTTCCTACAAAAAAGAAGCTGGAATGTATCGGCCAATCTTTAAGCTGTGAGCCGCATCCCGGGAGAGCCATGTCTCAGTGAAACACAAGACCCCAAAGTCCTTGTCAATGAAGAAAGCCTCTAATTTGTCCAATTTACTGTTTATGCTCTGTATGTTCGTGTAAAATAATTTAAAAGGTTTATTAATTACAATGTGTTTATCACATCTAACTCTACAACCACCAGAGGTAAACGGGACACTCTCCACGTTCCCACCTTCGCTTATAAAAAAGGGCGATTATTTAGTAGCTGTAAATATGTGGGTTCTAGAGACTTCGAAAAAGTTCTTCGACGATGGTTTAAAAAATTATTTTCACGCTAGGATAACTATATTCAATTAAACAGAGATTTTATTGAAAAGCTATATTGTAATTGTGATGAAAATTGCCGAAATAAAAAATTATGGTGACATTCCTAGAATTTTGCTAACATCTCTCGCATATTACTATAGCTCTATGTTTTCTTCAGGTTTCTCATGCTGGAAAATAGAAGTACCTGTTCGGAAGACTGAAACATTGTCCACGATAAAAGTTGAAATCAGAAATGATAATCTACATATTAAATACACGGGACAAGGTCAAGTACAAATACATTCAACTTCCACACATGTTTTTATTGAAACCGACAGAAAAGTTTATAAGCTAGGAGACATCGTGAAAGTGAGACTTCTTGCTATTACATCTGACTTGAAGCCAGCCAAAAATTACCAGGTAATACGCGTACTATTCCAAGGATTAATGAATTACTTACTTATTTATCTCTACGACGAAAGATAAAAAAGATCAATAAACTACAACGTAGTAATTTGATTTTCAATCTCTTCTTGACATATTTTCCGCTGATGTTTTTGTCTTACGCTTTTAACTCCTCCTTATATATCGTTCCGGATTCAGTTCCTAATTGTTTAACCCTGTATTCTTTCCAAAAGATCCTCATTTTTATATTATTTAGCCTTCCGTTTGTGGCGTGAAATATTAAATTACTCTTACTGTAATTATAATTTATTTAGAGGAATGTTGAGACTAAACACAAAAAGAACTAAGTAGAAGTCTAAACTACTTATTCAAATTTGCTGTTAACTGATAATGCGATACTATGGGTACGAAGAGGTTCTTAACTTGTTAACCTACAGAAAAATCGTCGCAAATGCATTCTGAAGTACAGGTTCCAAGTTTCTTCAAATTCGCTACAAATACACTAGCATTTCTACAGTATCATTATTTAAAACTGTATTATCCTTTCAGTATCCCGTCACATCTATCACGCTTTTGTCAGATGCATCTCTACTTATTATCTCTATTTATTTTAAAGAAAAGATTGTTTCTTGTTCTTTAGTGATGGCTCATAACACAAAATCTATTAAAAGACTATAAAACTAATCTACAATTTAAAAGCTAAGTTTACTAATTGTGATTAACAATACTGGGTAATCGTAACTAATCAAATCCAATTTAACCAAATCATTAATTTGGAATTTTTGTTAACCAACGACTTTATTGCATAACTTGTGGCTTATTTGAAAAATAAAATTGATAGTACATATGTGTATCATTTACTTTTAGATACCACCAATTCGAGTCCAAACTCCATATCCAATTTCAGGAACAGTAGCAATTTGGGAAAATATCATTGTTAACTTAGGTTTAGCTCATACAGAACTGCAATTAGCATCAGATGCACCTGAGGTTAGTATCTGTATGTGTAAGTATAAATTAATGTATGTTTCTTAAGTGGCATATATGTATATTTTATAAAGAGTTCGCCTTCAACAGATGAAACTAATGTATAATAAGGACCTGCCACAAGGATGCAGAAAATTGCAGTGGATGTAAGGCATCCACATTCCGCGGTTATAGACACCTTCACAACGACTTAATAACAAAGTTTGTTGAAGTAAATTAAACATCGGGAACACAGTACTGTGAAAAATTTGATACAAGATAAGCGTTTTTAAACAAACCAAAATTAGTATAATCCGTGGAGAATTAAACAAAAAAATACAAACGTAGTTATAAAATCCTATAAGTAACCTATTTCAAATTCGAACTCTCATATCAAGAATAAAATAGGTCAATAGTGAATCTTGTTTTTCTTATTTATAGACAAAATATTTCCAATTAAAATTTTTACTTACTTATGTTTTTGTCTGATGTATATTTTATTATATTTATTATGTATATATATATATATATATATATATATGTAGACCAGGAGTCTTTACCGTTGAGAACAAAGGTGAATTGGGGGTTATTAGGGAATTCAGAAATCATACATTCAATAGTAGTATGTTCCAAATTTATTTTTATACCGATATTTCGCATCTAATAGTATGCTTCATCAGGGTTAAAAAATGAACAGTTCGAAAGATCCATGCAAAACATGTGGAACAAATAATTATATAAAAAAAAACGACTGTTAAATCTTATGATGCAGCACGTGCGAAACGGATGTCAAAGGATAAAATTAATTTAACATTTGTTTAAAAATTTAAGGTGTCAAAATTAAAAACGAAGCAACAAGTTAATCCGGAACAAACACCTTTCCATCGTGCGGTCACGACCCCCATTCGGGGGCATACTATTAGATGCGAAATATCGGTATAAAAATAAATTTGAACATACTACTATTAAATGTATGATTGCTGAATTCCCACGAATTATATTTTCATTTCAATAGGGTATATGGTCTCTAACTGGCGAAGACATTTATACAACGTTTAAGGTAGAAAAATATATATTGCCACGTTTTGAAGTTACACTGGACGGACCTACTACAATTCACCAAGGTGTTCACAATATAAGTTATAAAATATGTGGAAAATATTCTTATGGAAGAAGTATGAAGGGCATCGCTTTGTTGAAAATGGAAGCTAACCAATTCCAAGCAAAAGAACCAACATCGATTAGTCGCATAAAGAATGTATGATTTGTATAATACATCATCACCATTACAATATTTTTATATACTTTCAGCTAGAACATGGCTGTGCAAAATTTCAAATTTTTTCGACCGATTTTGACTATAACTCCTACTACTACATGAATATAATCGGGTCTATAACCGAAGAAGGCACTAACCAAAGCCAATCGACTAAAGCCTTTGTGAGCATAATTAGACAGCCATATTCGTATCGATGGGAAAATAGCGGTCGATTTTATAAGCCAGAATTACCATATACGGCAAAGTTGATATTAAGTGACGCAACTGTTCCCCTAACAAATAGTGATGTACAAATATGTTTGGAGGTACCTTGGCTAGAAACGCTAGATTGCAGTAATTTCACTCTGCAGGCAGACAACAGCATACAATTTACTATTCCTCCAATTAAGGATGTTTCTTTAACAAGGGATTTACAAATTGTGGTAGGTAGCACATTGATGCAGTAGCTTTTCTTTATAATGTTCCGACCATTTTCAAAGTTTTCTAAGCAGGTATAGATTTCAAAAATACGTTAATAATTCCCTATACAAGCTGTAGATTCAAAGTTAATGTAAACAATTTCATCTCGTCATAAATAAGTTATCACTGGTTAACCGTGAGCAGTTATGAAATACACTACAATGCCTTTTTAACATTAAGTCGTCCTATACTTCTCATCCATATATACATTGTAACAATGTTTTGTTTTGTTGACTTTTTAGGCTAAAGTTAATCAATATCCATTAAGTTATTCTCCTCGTCTTTATCTCTCGGTATGGCATTCAGCAAGCAGAAGTGCTGTTAAGATTATAGACAGCGATCCTCATCAAGAAAAATGTGAAACCACTTTGCAGTATATTGTTCTATATAATTCGCAAGCATTTCGTTTAGGAGATGAAGTTGAATTCAAATATATCGTACGGATATTTTAAATCGATCCATTGCTTGATTCTGTAACTTTAGCATTTTAGTTAACATCAAGAGGTGAAATTATAAGTCGAGGTAAGATAATGGATAAACCTAGAAAAGAATATCTTCGTTTAGAAGACTATCCAAACGTTGTTGGTGGAAAAAACTGGGCAATTCAAATCCCAGTAGATAAATTCGAACTCAAAGTCAAACTCGACAAACGTGTATTTACAAAATCAAAATTAATTATCTATTATCATTACAACAATGAAATTATATCGGATATTCTTGACATCAATGTTGAAACATGCTCGCCGAACAAGGTAATTCCATTAAAAACATTGCTTTACGAATACTGTTCCGAAATCTGGTCTGAACTAGCCGCACGTGCTTGTCTCTTTAGCTTTAAACATCATGCCATATCAAATTAATTAACATAGCAGTCCTAACTAGCATTGCAATATCAAAATAAAAGAAATTCATGAAAAAAATACCTGTCTTGCACATTTCATAATAATGAATGCAATTAACCAATAACTATACTTAAAACGAGGTCATGACTTTACCTTCACAACATATTACATGTGCTTCAGTAGATGAATAAGCGATTTCATTAGATTTAAATTTAATCAACTTAGTTATTTAGCTATTGAATTTTTCCCCAGGTAAACGCAAAATGGTTAGAAAGTTCTTTATATCCTGGAGAAGGAGGCAGATTAAGCATTCAAACTGATCCCTTGTCATTATGTTCTCTTTCATCTATTGACAGGGCATCTACATTTTTAGGAACTAGTGAGCGAATTACTGTCGATAATGTTATAAATAGATTTTATAACTATATTTTTTGGACGAATTAAACTGTATCATGCCAAAAACTTGGATGAACGTAAGTAAATTTTCTGTATTTTCAATTGTATAAATGTCACCGTGGCTATACTATACTTAATCAATTGTTGGCAATTTGATTCTGGAAGACAAAGATACAAAAATAGGATGAGCTATAATAAAAAATACATCCAAATTTAGTTTTATACAAAATTCAGTCACTATTCTCCAACGAAAATTAACCTTGGCCTTTCCTTTAAAAAATGCATTTATAAGATTTAAGGTCACGTTGTAGTTACGTATAATACTTCGTCTTTGCAGCTATGAAATAGCTTATATAATAATACTTTATTTCAGCTTTAGCTAAACATAGAAGACACAGAGGTACAGGATTTGATACATACGAAGCATTTAAGGTATTGAAGAAAATATACTTATTAGAACGTGTTTAACTCTATCTTTTACAGGACAGCAATATCGGTGTGATCTCAAATATGAAACAAATTGTTAAAATCTGTACAGGTAAGATTTATGGCTACGAAATGAAGTTAGCAATAAAATTGTTAGTATAAATCCTATAACATTTTTGTTACCTCATCTCTGACCCCATAAATAAATTAAAAAGATTAGAATCTATTTTTCAGTGTCCAAATAAAACATTTAACAAATTATTTAACTGTAAGAAACAGAGAAAAAATTGGATAAGTACTTTTATATAATTTTTTTAATGAAAATAAGTGGAAATAACTTTGACAGTATCATATCAATAGTAGCAATAAGTGCGATAAATCATGGAAAAACAATTTCACGCTATTATTGCGCAGCATTATTCCATACACACTAAAAGTGCCCTAATATTTTTAATACGTAATACATATGTAGAAATGAAAACATTTTAGGAACACGACCTTTTGAAGTGAAACAAAAAAGGACGACTGAGATATGTTGGTGTACAGTAAGAAGTATTGTAATAACATATATTTCACGTAGCAAACACAAATTGTAAATTGATAAAATAAGAAATAATTCAGGGTAAAAGAGAAGTCTAATTCAATCGATTTATTTGGAATAATTATATTGATTCTAAATTTATTTGAGAAAACTGTAAACAAAAGGACGCGGAGAATATTATGAATTGCCCTCAAACAGGTTAAACTGAAACTAGTAATTCTATTTGCAGTATAGATACGTCGACTTTCAGATGAAACTTTTCTTTTTCACAATTATTATCCAAATTCTTTTGAATGTAAAGTTGATGGGCAATAATACAAAATGTAAAACGGTGAACACAAATACATAGATACCTTCTTCAATTTATACCACCTGCAGTATGCACATTCTTTTATAAATATCAAATTAGCACTTTATAAAAAAGTTTTAGTTCAGCTTTATATACATGCATCTCATCTTCCTTGGTATACTATACGTGCTGTAGTTTATTCAACTTACAATTAGTCCTTATTATACGGTTTATGGAAAACTCAATCGATGTTGCCCTAGCGTCGATGTTAATATCGTCAATAGCCTATAACAGCGTATTCTAAGGACTCTATATGGATTAAACTATAGTAAATAATACTTTCAAATTGTTTCCTGATAAAGTTATAAAATGCAACAAAGTGTATAATAACATATATCACTTAGCTTAAATAATTCAATTTATCATATCTTTCATGATTATATTACATTTGAACCTATAGTACATCCCCAATTTGTTTCAGAAATGCCGGATATAATACGTAAGTAGCTGCTACACTTCATTCACATTAGTAAAAATACATATATTGTACAAAATTATATTTTTACAATGATCTAACTTATTACTGAAGTCATGGTTGAAACAATATTGCTATCTCTATATGAAATACTTTTCTTTCCTTATGACAACCATTTTTTTTATAATAATAGCTTTAATAATAAGTTACATTAATGTAAAATATTTAATTTTGTTTCAGAGTTGTATGATGCAGGTAAGTATACCCTTAAAATTGATAAATTTAATAATTCGTCCATGTTTAGAAAATGACTGGCAAGCGCCAGTTTTCTAAATGTGCGCACTGAGAAAACTATAGTATAAGCAACCACAGTCATATATAGAACAATTATTTGAAATACTTATATTTGCTATAAAATTATGTAAGTTATTTAGTGTAAATTACGTTATTAGTATTGAATAGATGTAAGTTCTAGTAAACATTAAATGCTATTATTTTTGAAATAAGTATCTACCACGATATCGAAATAGAATACCAACTTTTCCTAATTTAGACATGAATTATATTAAAGTAAAAAACTATATTATTTAGAATGGTTATAGAATGTTATTATTAGTTAAAAAATTACAATTACAAATGTTTAATGTAATGCACAGATATTTAATAGATTGTCCTCTACACTGCGTCCTATAGTCACTGAAGTTAACTATTCGAAAGGGTATTACCGGAGTTTTACACAGAATGACGCAATATTGTACACGTTCCTTTCTAAAAATGTAATTCTTTAAGGTAAGCGCAGACTGTTATCTAACGAAATTGTCCGGTAATACCCGAAAAATCACTCCTACAATATTTTATATTAAATTCGAATCCAAAAAAGTATTGACCATTTATTCTAAAATACACTATTTAAATTTTTTGCATGTTATTCTAAATGCTATTATAAAGGGACACTAATAATTTTATCATGCAGGATATTGTAATAATATAATCATTTTGCGAATAATTATATCTACGTTTACGTATACGTAGATATAGTATAATTTTGGTAATATAAAATTATGGCAAAATGTTTTCTCAGTGCGATAAAAGTGCCTTATGAAACAAGTTGTTTATACTATTTTTTCTATTTTACGTGTTTAATGACTTAATATAAAAAAGAAATCGTCATATTACACATATGTCATTTTACAGAATTTTGTGTAGATATTGGGGCGGTTGGTATCATTAGCATCGACAGTTAAATTTTATTTTTTAGATTAATTTGTTTGAAATGTGACAATTTCGATTTCACCACCAACAACTACCAAGATTTAAAAATGAAGTGTTTCGCATCGTAAAGAATTACTTTATGAAACCCAGTTAAATGTCATAATCACTTCATTATGAACACAAAATATAAAAATATACTACTAGCAAAGATATAAATATAATTTGCATTAATTTCTGTTCGATTAATTATTAATCTTCGCCATTCTAAATATAAACCCAATATTAATATTTAAAAGGTTTTGCAGTACAGAAAGGAGAAGCCCTTCCAGATGTGTCTGCTGCTGCTAACTATAGAGGTTCTGAAGTACGATCGTTTTTCCCAGAAACATGGCTATGGGATCTAGTATTTATTAAGTAAGAAAATTTGCACATCCCTTATTATTTATTGGCCGATAGATGCACAATATTGTTTACAGACTGGTAATGTACGGTATAAATCAATATGAATTCAAGACAAAAAACCTGCAAAAGTATAATTAAATAACACAAAGGAAAGTAGGTACACAGATAAATCATATACATAGCCCATTCCATAAGTCCTTAGAGTTGCATATGTCATATGCACTTTCTCAGAAGTCTTTTGATGCACAGATGCGGCTAAATCATACTCGAATTTTGACCGAGCAAAAGGAAAGTGAGACCCATAAAGATGCGTTTCATGCTACACTATGCACGTGTCAAGTGATTCATATATATCAGGGCTCTACAGCAAAGTCAATAATGGTCATGCAAGGAGATCGACTATTTTTTACCCTTAGACATTTATGGTTTCTTTAACTACATATGTATATCTATCGAATAATTACGTTATTACGAGTAATTAGAGAACGAAAACGAAAAATGCCGCACATGCTTTATACACTATCGATCACTTCTTGCCTCAATATAAGTCATGACGTTCCCAATTGTTTGGCAGCCTTATTAAAAAAGAGGAGCGGTGTCGTGGGACACCTGACAAGAGCGCAACTCCTCACGCATTTGATGCTTATTGGCGCAATCTGATGGGAGGAGACGCAATCGTATGTGTGTTGGAACGAGAAAGAACTAATGAAGGAAGAAGGATAGAAGAAAAGCGTCTATCTGACGATTTCAAGCGTCTCACTTTTTCCCGCTCGCATCAGGAAGGAAATCATTTCCGTTACTAACAATAGGGCATCTTTTCATTCGAAGCTGGTTGTCGTTGTCAATTCTCCCATAAGAATGGGCTTTGTGTATAACTTATTTGTGATAGAAATGAAAATTAAATTATGACACCGATGTATATTCTCCAAGTATGTATGCGGATTTGGAGTTTACAATTAGTTGTCAAAAGATGCACCTAAAAATATACAAATTGCTATGGTCGTATGTCCGTTGGTAAAAGTAAGAACTATTTTATTTGTATCACTAGTAATTCAAATATGTAACTGAAATTATTTGCAGATGCTCTAGATATTTACTTTCACTATAAGATTTAATAAAACAAAAAGCGATTAGCAAACTAATACATAGATATCAAGATTATCTAATTAGAAAGAAGCGTTTTAAAGTAAATGCGAACCTTTCTATTTACAAACCTTCTTACAGATTATTGTAATGTTTATGAAAAGCCTAATTCCTAATTTATCAAAATCATCCTAATTTTTCTCGTTTACATCCCACCAACGTCTCAACCACTCCAGTCTCCGAAATTTAATTATTTTTGTTATATTCACCTCTTCATATAATTCGTATACATCCCTATTATTTCTGCTTTTCTATACCTCTTTAGTCCCATTTCCACTAAATATACTAATATTTACTCTGAGAGATATTGCAATGATGATATTTTCTCACTATTAAAATTTATGTATCTACTATTTTAGTGAAGGTACAGCGATTATAGAAAAGAAACTACCTGATAGTATTACAGATTGGGAGGGCAATGTAATTTGCACATCTTCAAACATGGGCTTTGGCATAAGCGATAAAATTGAAATAAAAGGATTTAAGCCGTTCTTCATAGACGTCCTACTACCCTACTCCATGAAACGTAACAAGGAAGTACTTCATCTGGCTGTTCCCATATTTAATTACCTAAACTATAGTCTACCGGTTAGTAGTTATAGATAATGAATAACCTAACTCTTTCAATATTTTATAACACAAAACTTATTTGATGGTTCAGAAAACAATATGATAGTTATTAAAATGTGGAACTTATCTAACTGGAGCGTCATCCAGCTCGAATAATTGTCTAGTTCGAATGTATAGCACAATTGAAAGTATTACGATCTTTTGGTTTGAAGAACGCACCAAGGGTTTTACCGCTTGCGTGGGGATATAGAAAACAGAACAGGCTTTTCTGTTTTAATGGCAGTTTAATAGACAGATAAAATGAAAACTCATTGAAGTATAAAATATAAAAAATAAAAATACATTACTAAATGTAAATAAAATATGTCTTAGAGAAAATGTTCCTTTGATGACGTTTCTTGGTTAAGGTCGTATAAATAAAAACTACATGTATCACCCTATTTACTTATATTATCTTCTTAAACAATTGCACTTGCCCTTAATTTTGTATTTACACACTTAACGTGTGTTGTGTTTGATAATTGTATTTTTCCATTTAATGACATATAACAAAGCATATATCGTGTTTTTGATTGGGGTGGTGGACGACCACAGTGTATTGTTTTATGCGGAGCTAGCGCATAGAATACTGCTGCCTGTAGCCAATAAAATATCGCAACTTACGCAGCGTGTGTCTTCGAAGAGGGTCTTCTGAACGCCGATGTGAGGCAGATTTCAGTTTAATTGGCGTTTAAATAATACGAAATCATGCTAAATATCTCAGTACCTACTCTCTTTAACGGTGCCTTGTCTCAGATAATAGTACGCGGGTGGCGGAGTATTCCTCATTGTAATCGGTCGACCAAGTCCGAAAACAGTCTAAGCAATGCGTCGGTTGTATTCTGTTTCTCGCTATTTTTCGATAACACGGGTTATCAGATTAGTACAGACCACAGTTATGACACGCATTTATGCATTTATAACTTCAATAGATTCTTCATCGGCTTTATTCAAAATTGTTTCTATGTAATTATTCCTTGATATAACGAATTACATTACATTCAACGATAAAATGGTTTGATTCATTATACACTATCAATAAAAATATAATAATAAATATTTATTTTTTATAATAAATATTTACGGTAGGCCTGAGATTTTGTAGTCAACAGATGGCAGTATAATAGGAAAACAGCACTATCCATTTGTTCAATCTATTTTAGATTGGTTACCACCAGAAGAGGCACTTGAGTATTATGGTCTTTATATTGTTCCCCAATAGCATTTACTTCTGTTCTCAAACAACACCATATCTTCCACAAGGGAAGCCCGAGTATTGTCGTAGGTTCCAGTAGATCCCTGCTTCCGCTTAAATCCCTTCAATTTCTCAGATGCGCAGATAATATGCGTGCTAGTTTCCTCCTGTAGTTCACATCTACTACACCACGGGTCGTTTACCATTCTCATGTTGCATGGATGCTATTTCAAGAGGCCGATTGCTAGACGTTAATAATCTTTCTTTCTTCTTCTAATTAGGTTAGCTGCTAATTTAGCATCAAACCAACGTAACAGTGTGTTTGTGTGGAATTGCCCTTCAGTCAATTTCCATTTATTTTAATTTTGTAGAACAGTGCTAATTTGTAGGACATGAATTTCAAGAAACCAATATTCTTGTTAATAAAATCTGACAAAGTGACGGAAACAAGCTCACATTTCGCCATATTTTCAATTTATTAGATAAAATCTCCACCACTCTTTTAAGTCAATCAAAGGCAAAATTATACTTAAGAACTTCCATATTTCAGAATGGTAAATGCTACCGTTTTCCGTTCAAACTGGTTCAAACTTCATCAGTGAAATATGAAAATTTGTCAATGTCAAACAAAATATAATAATACCTTCAAAATTTGTAGTGTTTGGGAAATGTGTTCTCTGAAAATTAATTTTTTGAGATGTATATTTTACAAATCAGTGTTGTTTATAGATTGAGGTGCTATTCATTGATTCCCAAATTCCAGATCCCCAGTTTTCCAAGGTCTTTCTAAGGTTACTTATTGCAGAGTAACTGAAAGATTAATAACCTAGCAGGTTTACGTTTTAAAAAGATTGCTGCACATAAATTATATTACCCGTCCTTTTAATTACTGAAAATCTGCAGGCACATTCCCATTTTTAAAGTGTATTTGTACTATTCTTTTAGACGGGCTTAGTAATTTCCCAATCAGGAAATGCGCTTTTCTTTTGTATTTTTATCTTGTACTGGAAATATTAAAAGATAATCGACGAATCCTTTAATTTGCAACAAAGTCGAGGTTACTAACAAATTTATTTTCTCTTGATAGGTTGAAAATTCAGCAGCCCAAATACTATTACATGCTTTTCCTGTTTCATCGAACACTAATTCTGTTATAATATGATATTAAGTAGAACAGGTCATATTTATAGGAGCAAAACAATTTGCAACTATACTTCTTGCATATTTTCTGTATAATACGGTTTTTGCAACAACGATATGTTTCCCTCGTGGTTGAAACAACTTTTTACTTCTGGCGTGGGCATTTCTTTAAATAATATTCAATAATAATGCATGCAGGTACGCAACAAAAGCAATAAAAATATATTTGGTTCATTATATCAGAGAAATTATCATTAAGTAAGTTGGGTAATAAGTTAATTATGTACGAAAAAAAATTTTATCTGTAGAGTGAGCCGATATCTTGCTTCATTTTTATGTTTTCATTGAATTAATTTAATCTACATTACTTGAATTTTCTTTTATGTTTTAAGAAAATGATGCTTAATATTTTATTGTCCATGTGTAGCTCAGGCAGTCACACTTTGGTTTCCCCGTTTATTAAAAGTTATCTGGCAGTTAAAATGTTAAATTAATAGTTGTTTATTGTATGACTATCTTATAAGACATATTAAACACGTAAGAAATATTTAAACATGAGAACCAAGCTCGACTGTTTAATTTGAGTGTTTTTGATTATCAATAAGACACAAGTGCGATCCAACGTCTTACCCACACCCACAACCAAACACCACGTAATGAACGTAAAGAAATGAAGACAATCAGATGACAACATAAATTGTAAATTCCTGTTAGCTTTATAAAATTAGTCAGACGTTGGTGAAAATTAAATTTGATTTAATTATAAAACACTAGTGTGTTATGTCCTCATAATACGTTTGAAATGGTCTGCAATCAACATAAGAAGAGCTTTATAATGAAGTGGGTATCAGTGTATAAAAAACTGAAACAGTCGACGTCTTGTCGGCGCCCATGGAGCGCCTGGTCGCACAACAGTTATGTGAAAATTAATTTTAATTATGCCGCATATACGTAATTTAATCTTATATTTTGAAAAGCTACTGCTAAAATATTTTTTTTTAATTTGCAGATTCGCGTTAGTTTAATAAACAATGATGCTATAATACTGGTAGATGGAGAAAATAAAAGAAATTTCAGTATATGTCTGGGTGCCCAAGATAGTTACACTCACAGCTATCGCATAAAAGCAACTAAATTGGGATATGTTGACATAACCGCATCTGCAGATGCTGATCCCGCATATGTAAGAAACTGCATCTCTGGAGCAATAATAAAACGAAGGTATCTGTAGCCTACTTTATACTTAATTTTAGTTTTTGTTAAATTAAATAGTCTCCGCCTGTATTGTTTTATTGCTACACAGTCAAATATCATTTATTTAAAAGTCCAATGGGCGACAGACGTTTCGAGGTTAGATTCACCCCTTTTTCAGTCTCGGTTAAATTTCTATGATGCGGGGAAAAAATCCCATTAATGCACCATACTACCCAATCTCCCCTTGAAAATGCATTAATAATAAAATTCTTATTAAAAACCATCCATTAATAACTCAATTTAATTAAATTTAATCTTGTTTCAAAATTTTAAAAACTCCCAAATCTCCCAGTCACAGAGAACGTGTCTGCTAGTAAAGCACATGACAACGAAAACAGTTTCCGTTATATATACCTATGTATATATAACCCTGTGGCAAAACAAAATAAGAAATGAAACACACTGGTTTTTAACAAAGTTGATTTTTGGCTTATATTCATCTACTTTTATTTCTATTTGTTTACAATATAAATCCTATGTTTTAACTTAAACTATGGCAGAGCTCTTTCGTAAACAACATTTTTTGTTTTGCCCTGAATTGTAGTGTAAAAAACCAGAACTGATGGCTTGCCTACACGTGAACACGATACATATAATTAATTCCACACAATGCCAATGATGCCCTTGCGCTTTATTTATTGTCATAGCAAACGCAAGACGTATCGGAAATTGGAGTCTTTTGAAATCAAATGGTAGATCTTGTGGAATCATTGGAATACGCGGAATAAATAAATCTTCCCTTTTAAATTTCCCTTTTAAAATGGTTGCTACAATGAGATTATGCATAATCCTTTTAACTGCTAATGTGGTCCCATTACGCACCCCC
The DNA here is from genome assembly GCA_038088585.1 of Chrysina gloriosa. Classification (NCBI taxonomy): domain Eukaryota; kingdom Metazoa; phylum Arthropoda; class Insecta; order Coleoptera; family Scarabaeidae; genus Chrysina; species Chrysina gloriosa. Next base: position 42,808,520 of record CM076088.1, on the reverse strand, counting down.
TAGGCTGATTTAAATTTCGGAGGATAATAATGGGAGCACCAACTTTTAATTGTAAACGATGAGATGGAAGAAAAGCGTGTCAACTGATTGGTATGTCCTCGCCAGGAATATAGGCTAAAATATCTGCATTCAATGCACCAACGTCCTTATTTTTCGTAGCCAGTATCGCTCTTTCAGCTTACCAATATATAATTTTGCGCTATTTGGAAAAATACTTGAGACCAATTCTTGTTTTGTTGGTGCGAAATTGCAAAAGTTATCGGGCAAAGTGATTAAGCCAGTAGCACGATCAATAACAATTTGTCCATTTCCTATCGCCAGTACTTGCGTAGAAAATGCATCGGCCGATGGATCATTTTGTATTTGAACTCGCACATTTGTAGTCAAAGTGAATGTTTGTACGTGTCTCCACAAATGAGTTGATTTTAAACGTGCCTTTATTTCATCTGCTGGTGTTGAACGAAGAATCACAGGCAATGTTTGACGGAAATCACCAGCCAATAATATCAAAGCGCCACCAAATATTGCTTGACTATTGCGTAAATCTTGCACAGTCCTGTCCAATGTTTCTACTGATTTCTTATGTGCAATTGTACATTCATCCCAGACAATTAATTGGCATTTTTGTAAAACTTTTCCCATTCCAGAATTTTTGGAAATATTACACGTGGGATTTTCATTGAGACATTCATATTGAGGGGTAACTTCAGTGCAGAGTGAACTGTGCGACCATCATCTAATAACGTGGCGGCTATTTATGGTATCTTGAAATTTATTTATCGCACACATGCGATTTCTGATTTCAACCAAACTTAACATAAACCATATAGGTCCCAATAGCTACCTTGTGTATAAGTTTGGTTTAAATCGGTCGACGCGTTTGAGCGTGATGCGACGACATACGTAAGCCCAAAATCGCCTCCTTTTTTATGTATATAGAAGATATATACAGTCTGTTTCCGAATAGACGCATCAATAGGCTAAAAATCTTTGAATTTTTTAGTTAACATCTTATCTTTCATATTGTGTATTACAAAAATCATACACAGTTTTTGATTTTGTAGTAGTCATACTGTCCATTAGTGAATTCCTTATCTATTCTATGCTATAAATTTTGTTGCAGTTTCATGTATAAACATTTGTCTCGCCCTTTTCCTTCAAGTCTTTCCACGGTTGTCCATACTTCGATTCTGTTCCTGGCCAGGATTACTAGATCATCAGCAAATGCTAGGCATTGGTGTTTTTGTAATGAGATCTGATCTATTTACGTTTATCTACTGTACGGTCTTTTCCAGTGCTATGTTTAATAGCAACGATGGCAGTGGGTCATCCTAGCATATATCTATCTTGACTCCAAATCCTTTTAGTTAACCTGCTGTTTACTTTGAATTTGCTTCCCATTCTTTCTAGAGTTACCTTTCATTCAGTCATCCTAACCAATATGTGAATCTTGCTGTGCTTTATATAATTCTTTACTTTTCCACAAATCAAAAGTTTGTCTGAAATCTATGAAGAGTGTTACCATAGCGTTTTCTATATTCGTCAGTCTCCGCCTGTATTTCACGGAGGGTAAAGATTTGATCTGTACTACTAGAGCTCTACCTAAGTGTGTATTGATACTTTCCAATTATGTTTTCAGTTTTTATTACCAGCTTATTTTTAATATGTATGGCCAGTATCTTGTATGCTTGTATGTTCTTCAGCAGTTTCTGGATTTTGTTTGTTAATTTTTCTATAATCTTCTTAATATGCACTAATTTGTGGGCCTGTTTTCCGTTTAGTTGTGTTACTAATTTAATTGTTTGATTTATTTCTTTATTAATGTAGTTGTTTGTGTCAGGCACCGAACTTCTTCTTCCTCGAAACTCATTTTAACGTTTTTATCGATTTACGATTTTCATTCACTCGTTTCTCTTTTTTTTTTTACAAGAAGGATACAGTTTTCTAAATTGTTTGTTTCTGTAATCTCTCTGTATCTATATATTAATACGCAGTGGGTCGTCTTCTGGTACATATTTTAGAGTGTTCCCTCCATGTATCGCGATGGTACATATATCGTTGTTTTCGTATTACAATGCAGATTTGTCGAATGCATGTTTCATCGCGATACGTGCAGTGGAACGCAGATGAGAGTCTGTAACATATTGGATATATTATATATTGTAAATGTCAGAATGACATACGCAACGTGATATACGTCAACCACGTCAAGTAATGACATATTATTATAGTAAATACGTTCGAGGAACGGACAAAAATTGTGTGGCATAATATTGATTGCACAAAAGCAGAGGGTCTTATATATCTAGGTCTGAGCTTTTGTCCTAACGTGCTTTATTTTTTGAGAAAATCGTTGAAAAAGGAATTGAAGTTTCCTATTTGTCCCTTATATCGTTAATTTGGAGTGTTGTTTAACGAAGCGATCGTAGTGCAGTGGATAAGGTCCAAGGTTTACACCCGTGGGGATGTGTGTTCAGCTCATCCTCATGTCCTTTTTTTTCCAATCTCTTCGTGCACAAAGGACTTGAACACACATTCCCTGTAGAGTGAGATTTTTATTTTATTTTACTCGAAAATACAATAAAGATTCAATGTAAATCAGGTGTGATTGTTTGTATTTGACTGCGTATTAATATAGAGATGTTGTGGTCGAATTTCGACCATCGGCCGATCCTAGCATGTGTTAATAGATTATATATATATGTGTATATATATGTGTATATATATATATATATATACACATATATATGATCTATCCTCGTAGTATTACCTCTTCTCTCTCATACTATTCTTTTAGTTTTATTCTTTGTTCAATATAATTGTCTTCCGCTTCTCTTGATTTTTGTGATAGCACTTTTAATCGTAGTTTGTTACGTTTTTCTAGTTACTCCTTACATTAATTAGTATCAAACCAAGTTCTTTGTTTTTCCTTTGTACCTTTGTTCATCATCATCCAATAGCCAAATGGGTGTTATGCAAAATATCAAACATTTCGTCGTTTGTTATGTAATATTTTATGCTAGATTCACTTGCTGATACACGTGCAATTAGTTTCTCGACACCGCTAACAGAACACATGTTCAGACGTCCACATTTTAAAGTAATCTTGCATTTTTTGCCAACACACACATTTCGTCTTTTCGGGTGCCATTTTTAAACTAATACGCAGGTGGTGGCAGATGATTCAATAGTGCTTTAGTATACCTTAACCAGCCGATAATGGGTAGGCCGCGGTTTGCTCGGGTAAAGCTTGCAACGTGAATTATTTGCATTACATTTCCAACTTTACCCGTTTCTTGTATATATTAGCACTCTGCCTGGGTAATCCTAGGTTTTACTGTTAATCTAATTTTACCCGTAACATATATACATTCCATTATTCATAAATATAAAACGAATAGGTTAAACGTTGAAAAAATCTAAAGGAAACATTAAAATTGAACTTGTCATTAATACGCAATATCTCCATTATTACTTTAGTAAACTGGGTATAAAGCTTTATTGCAACAATTCTAATGTGTATAATTTTTATTTTACAGAGATACAGTCAAAAAATCACTGTTAGTTGAGCCAGAAGGATATCCTAGCCACATATTGAACAGCGCTTTACTATGTACAAAAGGTAATTTAATAATACAATAAACTACATACACATATATGCTACTGCATAAAGAAACTGTTAAACCTTAAAGAGTATGTACAACCTGCATTTTTTAAGATATTATTTATTATAGTGTCTTCAATATTAAAACGTCGTACTTACGTTACAAATTTATTCTCAAACTGCTTGGATTGGAGTCCAGAAAATTAGTTACATATTATTTATTTATTGTAGAAATTTATAAGCTATTAAATTGAAATTTGTACGTTATTTGACCTAAAAAGTTTTGGAGGTAACCCAAAAGATAAGTATTTAAATATATGACTTCTTGTTTCTGATTCATTAAACGGTGAGTGATTAAAAATCTTTAGAGAATTGTTTAAAATCACTACTGCGGTTAATGTGCACCTAAATATGTTTAATACTAGTGAAAGTGCCAAACCAGAACGAAGTTGTCAATGGTATGAGAATACTGAATATTTTACTTATTGTACGTCCACTAACTACATAGGTACGTAGCACACACGGTCGAATATGCTAATTAATTATGGGCAGGAATTGCGGAAATTAGCTCATGCAACCATACTTATTACGCAATTAGTCGGTGCAGAATTCTTGTCTTAGATATAATTCAATTACCGATAATGCTTCTATACGGGGAGTAGTTGTTTTTCAGGAGAAATTTGCCCGATAGCTAATTACGACATTAGGTAATTACTGGGGATACTCAGAAATTCATGTTCTCATATACATATATAACGGGATTTTCAGTAATGAACATATTGCTGATATTTTATTTTTTAAAGTGATTCTACGTAAATAACTTCAACAATTACTGGTACATTACATTTTTATTAAACACTACCCATGCACATACATATGTATGTACATATATTCTTGAGTGCACGTAAATATGTTACAAATTATTGCACATTTACAGATTTACACATGTCATTTTTAATATGAAAATTATACAGAACACCCAATACCAACAACACTTTGTCATTACGATTACATATATAAATAAATGAACATATTTAATAGAATACACTGTGCAAACCATTTCACGGTTATTGTACATTTATATTATTAATTTCCTCAAATTGCAACAAGTGCCAATTTCACTAATCAAAGAACAACATTTGAGCAACTATTTTGTAAAGTGTAGATCAAAAACATGTTAAGTTTGATTACGTTATTGTGTACTTTAAAATTGGAAAGGTACACAATTTGGTGTAAAAACTATCAACAAAGATTTCATAGATTCATTTCAATTCCGGAAATAATTATTACAAAAATATTAAAAACAAGAAACCTTACAATAATAATATCTCTAGGTCAAATTCCTATCTGCAATTCCAACTTGTTCGACTTACGGAGAATTCGCATTATTGATATGAAATGTGTATTATACAGTACTTAATAAATATATACATTGGGGTCTACCTTTCATTTGATAGAAAATTGCGGAAAGAACTAAGTCTTGAAGACTGCTTTAAATATCCGCAACGTGACCCATTACATATACATATTAATTGAATAAAACCTTAGTCTCAGTCTATAAACGGCGATTGTTGCCAAACATGACTGCACACGGTTGATGTTTGACTTAAAGATAGTAACTTGCACGTATTTTGAATGCATGTACCACAAAAAAATTCGATATGAAGAGAGTTCAATTTAAGTTATTCGACGTATAAAGTTGTATTTGAAAAGAAATTGACTGTAATTTGCGTCATCACCATGGGCCGCATCTTGTAGCAATGGAACCAATAGCATATTAAAACTTGATCATTGATTGTAATTCATTAAAATTATTCATCAAAGGCTAGTCAAGAATAAATCAGTAAGAAATATCTTTTATGATGAGGTGATCCCAAGACCTTTAAAAATGTTGAAATGTATCACAACAGAGAGATTTGCGGTTAAGCCGCCTAAGACAGCAGGTACCTGAAATATATTGAAGAAGTAGCAATAACAGCAAAAGAAACCATCAATTCATACATCAACCGAATAATTAAATTTTCAAATATTGAATTGACTTTAAATTATAAAGTTATTCACCTACCAATGTTTAAGGCAATAATTAATATCGAATTTTAAATAAACAGATACGAGCTCTAAAAACTATCAACACTTCAGTTTTTTGTTCTTGTTTGCTTAATACAAATAGAGAGTGGTTTTTTGTGCAAGACTACGAAAGCAAAAGTTACCTATGTATTACATGTCATTTTTTAATTTGGTTAAAGTTTTTTGTTCGAAGCTTTTGTTGTTACGTCTTATTTCAATAAATCATTTTTTATTGCTTTTGTAATTTATTCAATACCTATTTACTAAAAAAATAATACTATAACTACAATTATAAAACAGATGCAAAAATATTTTTGTAATAAGGGTATTTTCAGGAGAAATACGAGTTGTATGCAAACAACATTTTTAAAGCAACTTTAATATTCGAACATATAGTTCATAACATTATTTAGTTGTTAAAAAATAAACCGGCATAATTTATTTTTTTGGCATGTGTCACGGTTTACTTTAGTATCGCCAGTAGGCCGGCCAACCGTTCCGTAATTTTTCCGCACATACAAATGTCCCACCGATGTAGATCTTGTCTCGAATTTCACCCTGAGTAATAATTTAAATGATACATCAACATATAAAAATATTATGCTAGACACTGCGGGCGACGCGACGCGTAGTGCAACATGGAATAGCTATATCTAATTACGTTGTTATTGTTCTATGATTTCAAGAAGCAAACAACTGCCTACAAAAACTTTGCATTTGTATTCCGGTAGTGTTAGTAAGCACTCGTTTTAATGTCAGTTGGGCACAAACTATATGAATTGTTTCACATTTGTGTGGTATCGTTTGGCGATGCAGTAAGTGGTTTTAAAAATACACCAAACAACTATCGTTCCTTTAGTGCTTACTCATATAACTACATGCAATAATTTCAGTGTATCACAAAACAGGGGTATCGCGAGAAAATGTCGCCAACAATTGGTTGCGCACAATTGAGCGCCTATCAAAACGTCGCTAGCGAAAAAGGTCGCCGGCGAAAAACGTCGCGTGCAATTGATCGCGCGAGAAAATGTCGCCTAGGAATATTGAATTTGAAATATTTGCATAGTTAAACTTTCCTTCGCCCTTTTACCCGGCTTAGGACTGGCACTTAATAACTGGCGGGTTTAAAAGTTTTTTTTGTCATTTTTGTAATATTTTTGTAATATTTAAAGTCAGCTTTCACAAAGCCTTTGTTAAGTTTTATTTATTTTTTTCACCTTTTATATCTGTAGTTGAAAGTTATGGGCAATTCCTCTTAAATATTCTAAATTTGGTCGATTTCCGTATTGTTGACAAATCGCTTTTATTCGCTGCGCCGCGCCGTATCTTTATATATTTTTTTTTCGTGGTGATTCGTTTCCAGCTATGTACTGCTCGATTTTCATACGATTCAAACTTTCTTCTTTCTTTAACCCAAGGATAAATTTCCACAAATTTGGATGTGTTGCATTTAATAGAGAGGAGAAGTTATTGTGCCAACCTTCGACGGCATTATTTGTACGGGGTAGATCTTCGTTTATGAATTCAAAGCAATTCCAAAGAGATCTTGAAAACATTGACTGTCTTCTTTGCTGTCGTCGATCCAATCGTCCTATCCATACATCTTCAAAATAGTTTATTAACGCTAATAGTGCATTTTCATTTTGCGTGTAAAATTCGCTGTCCAGTAGCTCTTCGAATGTTGCAACAACATTTTCTTCAAGTACGAAGGCCAGAGCTGCCAATTGTCGCAAATGTAAAGCAAAATTCGCGTCTTCTGTATAAAGTTGTTGCAGTCCTGCACCTTGCATATTCGCCACAAACATTGCGTGAAATGAAAGAAGCATCCACGGATTCTGACTTCAGGAAACTCTTCGTGTATAGCATTAATTGTTGCTCTTTCAAAATCCACCATTATTGTTGTAGGACGTAAACGCGGTCGTAACCCTTTTAATTCCTGGAAGAGTCGAGTGTATGTTGCCTCAGTTTTATTTGGTAGAAGAGCAAAAACAGTCGGTATAACGTTGCTGCACTGTACTCCATGAATTGTATACAGCTGACCAAACAATAGAGAAGTACATGTAAATGTTCCATCGGCATACCAGTGGTCACAGCTCTCCATAAAACTTAAATTTCTTGCGGTGGAAAATATCAACATCCGTTGTTCGTTTGGACTACTATCGAATAAAAGAAACGGTTCGCCAATACTATTTCTGGTATATTCCTCCGGAATAACAAGCTCAGTTAAGTTTCTAGGATTTGCCGAAATAGCTTCCATTCTTTGCCGTGTGTGCTGAATAGTTCGCTTTAGGGATGAAATGGAAGGTAACTGCCCAGTTACACCCACAGAAACTTCTTGTGAAACAGTGGCTATTATACCTTGTGTTGTTAGTTCAACTTGATGAGCTAGTTCTTTTATTCGATTGCAAGCTCTCCTTGCTTCTAATACGGATGCATTTGGAACGTGATTGTGGCGTGTAATCTTGATTACTTCATCACCCACTGTGTGAACTCTTCCGGCGCATCTATACTTATTGTATTGAGCGCACTTCCAAATTGTCTTTTCACCAATACTCTTTTCCTTTCTATGGATATATCCATTATACACTAACATATTGGCACCTTTCTGACTTTTAACGTAAGTTAGGACCATCTTGACAATTCAACAAGTTAACGAATAATAAGCTGGGATATTGTACAAAACTTCTTATATATTCATATCATATTAAAATCTCATTAGGTAATTCCAGGACGGTGGTTAACAATATACCCTCCTCCAAATCCAATTGAGGAAGGTACAATGGGACAAAACTAAACTTGGACGATATGTCGTAAACTGTACGAATTTGAGGCTTGTTTAGAAGAAATATTTCGCCGTATGGACAAATGCGGTTTCTTAAAGAAAATAAGTCATCATCTTATGCAAACCTAGAAAAGCGCTATATTTGTAAATCGGGAAAGAATAAAGAGATTGATCAAAGACCTATTCATACATATATGCCTTTGATATCCTACCGGCTTGCTTTAGTTTGTAGAATTAGAAATATTTTAGTTACTTAGGTATAGGTAATATTGTTACGTGAGTTATATAATATCCGGTTTGTTTATTCACTTCTCACGGGAAGTAGGCGACTCAAAGTCAAACTGGGCAAAGAAAGATTTACCTTCATTTTGTTTAACTTTTCTAATCGATTCATACAGGCTAACCCTGCATATTTCACAATTCTCACTTCTATAACATAATTACAACTTTGGTCATTAGTGTAGCTCCTCCCGTAATATGCTTTTGTTGTATCTAGTTGATATGTGATACCTTTCATGTGTATTCACAAATAGTATTACAATAATTTTTATTTTATGTTATATTTAATAAATTATTATTTTTTAATATAAAATAAATCAAAATACCCTTACCACACCTTTCGAAAAAATTCAGATACGTATTTCGGCAACTAAGTTCCCATCCTCAGTGTAAATTCAGTATCACCAGCGATATCCGGCTAATGGCCAAGACAAACACTAAAGCACTGCACAATGAACATCACACACAGAAGGCGCGAAACACACCAAAACATTGTCGACATTGTCACACACTGTTGTTGGGTTGTGTGGTGTCTTTCGCGCGTTCAGTGTGTGATGTTGATTGTGCAGTGCTTTACTTTTATACAGTATTCGTTGTGTAGTGTTGGTCTTGGTCATTAGCCGGATATCGCGGGTGGTACTGAATTCCTAGTTTTCTACTGAGGATGGCAACTTAGTTGCCGAAATAGGTGTCTGGATTTTTTCAAAAGGTGTGGTAAGGGCATTTTTATTTATATTATATAGTATTTTAGCCACAATCGCCTTATTCCTATTTGCTATTACTTTTTTATGTTCCGTCTATTGTCATTTAGTCGTCTATTTTAAATTAAATAAGAAGCAAATTATAGATGAATTTTATTAAGAGTTCTTTTTGATCTAAACATAAATCAATTACTATAGTAATCTTTTTTAATATTTGCAAAATATATTGATAGAGAATTTTAATCACCTACTTTTTGCATAAGATACTCAAAATATCATTAACGAATAAAAAGTTGGATGTCCAATATGAATCGTCATTGACATTGGAATATATCACTCTAAATAGAATCATATTTCGCAGTATTCTCCAATGAATTTTATTTAGGAAAGGAACGAAAATAATTTTTATCACTCACAATAAAATAAAAATACAAATTCACAATCCGTGTAAGCTATATATTAAGGCAGTATGACAAAAAGAAGGTGCCGTAAGGTTCCTTTTTTTTAATCCTGTGCAAGCGGGAGTTGTGAATTAAAGGTAAACTATGCAAATATTCAAGGGTTCATTATTTACTTGTCAACAATATAAAACCTATATATATATATACATATATATACCATATATATAAAAACAATTAAGTGTGAATCAAAGTTAAACCACACTAAACGACATTGTCTCGCGCGATCAATTGTACGCGACCGTTTTTCGCCGGCGACCTTTTTGCGCTAGCGACGTTTTGATACGCGCTCAATTGTTCGCGACATTTTTTCGCGCGGTCAATTGTTGGCGACATTTTTTCATACATTCCAAAAACAGGCACGGCACTAGTTTTCGTTAATTTCAGTTGGCTTTCATTCATTTTAATATGATAGAAACAAAACATTTGCTTGAATTATAAAGTATTTGTGTGTTCTTCCAATTGGCAAAAAAGAAGTCACCTTTCATTATTGTAGTGTTTTGTGTATACTTTTAGCTGACAACGCCAAAATTTCTTTCCACAAATATCGAATGGTGTCGATTTATATTATTTTGTCTACAAATAAGGACAAAATAATCAAAGCAGCGAAGTTTAGTAGTAGTAGTTATTTTGAAAATATGTAATCACTTCAGTAGATCGGCAAAGCGAAGCCAATCAGATGTAGTAGAAAGAAATCATAAAACATGTATCCACGCAATTTTTATCTCTCGGACCTGCTACGAAAAGAATCATGGGTTCAAAATCCCATTTACAAGAAGTCGGCAATGAATATCCTCGCGTAATAGAGATTATTTTTGCATCTAACCAAGAGGAGATAAAAGCATTTGTCTATGTGTTTTTATCGACAACGTAATGTTTTCGTTAGAAACAATTCAGAAAAAGATTGAATCAGATTCACTTACAGTTGTAGGAATACATGCCAAAATTCATGGAATTCACATTAAGGTCGAGCAACGATCGAAAGACAATTTTTTGGCAGTCAATCAAGGCAAATACTTGGAGAAATAAGCGTAACTCAATGGGAATCTATCAAAGATGCTTTTCGGATATTTTACACCAACTTTATCGAATATTTGACAAAATAATACCATTTTTACCACTGTTGTTTCTATACCTGCAGTCACTGATAGACTATAATAATTTGCAAATAGCAGCGGAACATTTACGAACTGCGGAAATGAATACGAACGCCCTATACGAAGAATACCAACTGATCAAAGAAAGTCTGGACGTTGATGACGTAGATGAAATTAATAGGGTCATTTAGAAAGAGCAATATTCCAAATTTATTCAATATCATATATTTCATTTTTAGTATCCCATATTCAAAATGTTATGTGCCCTTGAATGAACAGATGTGAGGAACCGATGTTCAGTAAATTTGATCAAAGTGGAACTTCTGGCTATGTTTAATTACGACACGATTGTATTAGTTTTTACAATTTCGTAAAGGCTCAGAAAAATATGCTTGTATTTGCAAAATTCGTTGGAAAATATGGTTTTAAGAAAAATATGGGAAAATTGAAAATATATAAATTTATATATAAAAATATTTTACTTCGCTCAGGCGGGGTGAGGTTATATATTGACTATATTTGTAGTATAATGAAAATAAAATACTACACTGACAATCTATAATAATTTACAGTAGTTAATTTTTTAACAGTATATTCGGATGCATGAAGGTGATTAAGTATATTGATTAAAAATTAACCCAAATTATCAAATATGAATCAATCATTAAACAAAAATTTAGCATCAAATTTGAGGCAGAAGATGCCGAAGCTAAGAATGTAGTTTTGAAATTCTTACAAATAAATAATAAGTCTAGTAACTACTAAATAAAATTTTAAAGGTTCTAATTTATTTTGAAGGTACTTAAAGTAATGTAATAAAAAAGTTGAGCTATAATTGATATGAAAGAGATTTCTAATAACACATCTTATGCTTTACCGACACTTTATATTTTCAGTCAATTGTTAAAACTACTAGATAACAAAGAATTGATTTAAAATATTATTGGTACAATAAATTTGAACTTTCAGATTCTATGGGCATTCCATACGTTACTTGGAACATTGACTTACCAGATAATGTTGTGCCAGACACAATAAATGGGAAAGTAACCATCAATTCTGATATACTAGGACCGATGTTCCAGGTAAATACAAAGAAGATAAAAAACTGAACAAAATCAATAATGTGCTTGCAGAATTTAGAAAGCATTCTTGTGGTACCGACTGGATGCGGAGAACAAACTATGGCAACTTTAACGCCAAATCTTTATGCACTAAAATATCTTGAAGCGAATAATGCGTTAACCGCAAGCACGAAAAAGCAAATACTAAAAATCTGGAAATAGGATATCAGCGCATGTTGAACTATGTTCACGATGATGGATCTTTTTCAGCTTTTGGGAAAAACGATCAAGGCGGATCCACGTTCTTGACTGCATTTGTAATACGAACATTTAAACAAATGAAAAAATATGTTTTTATCGACGATATTGTTATCAACAAGGCGATAAAGTGGATAATTTCCCATCAATTAGGGAATGGTTGTTTCGATCCTGTGTATCATGTTTTACACGAAATGGTATGCATACTTAATTCATCATAATCATCCATTTTAAATATAGTTTAATAATTCGAATGAAATGGTATTAGAAAATACAGTGTTTATATAGGTAATGCAGAAATTACTAGAAGCTATTTTTTCCACGCTATACTCAGGTTTAGACCTGTCAATGTGTATTGGCTAGTGCGGTGTTTACTGGTTCATTGGTTCTATGTTCACAATGAGCTAGCTGGTGTCATGTACTGCATTCAATTCTTTCGATGTTTCCACTGATGATGACAACTTAGTTGTCGAAATACGTCTTTAGACTTTTCCAAGTAACGGGGTGATAAGAGTAAATTACTTTAGTTCATCTACTGACCTTAGAACGATCCTATAAACGCTAGAAACACGGAGAAATTGCTAAATGAGATTTTTATAATTCCTTTATTGGACGTCTCTATAATAATTTCTTTTTAGCAACTCGTGCACAAGTCAAAATTATCGCGCAGTTTTCCGTGGGCAGACGGATTTGCAATAACGGCGAATTGTCTTCTACATCTTCTATAAAAGGTACTAATGCAAATTACATGTAGTTTGCATGGAGTAGTTCAGAACTACTCGAACATAAAATTGTACTTCCGCTAGAGCTGTAAGCTGATGCTATGATGCAGTATAAAATTGAATAAGGATTTTCGTCTTTTATTACCACTATAATCTATCAATAACATGCATGTTGTATCGAACGCAAGTGTTATTAAACACATGAAACATGTTGAAATAATTTGGCAACCCTGCAATCAGTTCCCATAAAACTTGTACCGAATCTTAAGGTTGAGACGAATTATAGTACTAATTCCTGAAATTTACACAATAAGCACTAATCAAAATAATAGTTTCATCCGCTAATTTGCGTATGTGGAAACATAATCTGTAAAGATAGTAACTTTCTCGAAGTCCAATCGGTGAATTGCGGGCTCCAACTTAGTATGTAATTTTGTAGTAACTTAAAGAATCTTTCGCATGCTTGCCCACATTTTCTTTGGTAGCAAATCATAAGCTACTGGCACGATGTTTGCTTCTTTAGCAGTGTTTCCAAGATCGACGTGTATACTATACCCAGGAATAATGTTTCGTGCTTTGAAATAGCTTCCTGCCTTGTGAAACTAACAATAATTAATATCTTGTCCTCTATGCCATCGTTTACGAGAAGAAAACTTCAGGTATTTTTCACTGCCAAAATCTCTTTTGGAATAGAGATTTCTTGGTGGCATAGGCATAATTTTCTTGGGTTATTGTAAAACATTTCTTAACTGATTATGTTGTAAGGTTCGTCTTATCCCAGAAGAATGTAATTTCAGTAACAAAATCATGTTTTTAGTTAGTGCTCAGCTTCTTGAGCCCTCTTCTTCACGCAAAATTTTTTCTGTCGCATTTCTATAGTCGCTACGTTAAGTTTATGGTTATTTGCTATACACATTATATTTTTCCGTCTTTGGTAGACATTCATCCTTGCATTTCTAATTTTTCTTCGTAACATACATATGCGCAATCTTAACTACTGCCTTTGTTTCAATATTACGGTCGACACTGACGGAGGGCTAACTGTTTATTCTGGCTTGTATCTGATAATGCGTTTTCAGTCATGATTTACAAAATGCAGATCAGATAACAGGTTTCAGAATACGATATTTGACGGGAAGTACAAATTGAAAATTTAATTACGATTGGGATAGAGAAAGATGTCGGACACGGATGCTTTTCAATTAAAAATATACAGGCCTACTACCCATTTCAAAAAAGCTGCACCTAAGATTGAAACAGAGTTCCAGGAAAATTGATAACATTTTCAAAATGTATTGGAGAGTTATGTTAAAACAAACGTCTTTTGAACCTTCCTATACTCACGTCAAAATGAAAGACGTATACTATACTATATAAATCGGTCTCACAGACCGTATGCGTGAGTATAGGAAGGTTAAACACTAAAGAATTTCGTATAGCTTCTTCACGTCAAACAACTATCGAAATTAACACCAATTATACAACTGTGTATTAGAAAGCAGGAAAATTCTTCCATATAAACTTCAATAAGTTTAAAAGTTTTGTGAGCAAATGGTTAATTGATTTGATAAACATCTTGTCTCTCAAGAGAACACTCTTTCTTTTAACCAGTCTATACTTATTGCAGATAAAGAAATTAGCCGTGTAAATTGTAAATATTGGCCTAACAAGAATTCCCACAGGATGTACAACAATAACATCCAATATCCAAAAGAAGTCCATATCTGGACAGATATAATTGATGATCGTATAGTGGGATCTTTTTTATATAATGCTATGAGGCCAATATACTTAAAACTTCTCAGACGAAGTTGCTCTAATTTTACAATTTTATATCGAAATCCAGATACTGCAAACGACACCTCCAACTGGGTGAATCATCAACTCATTATTCTCGTACAATTCGCGATTATTTGGACATGTTGTTTAAACTGAAATACCTAGTTTCATAGAATCCCCAGGTAGATCACCGGTATTAAGAGAAAAGTAACATTTTGTTGATAAATATAACCTGCATTAGCTTTGAATGTTTTAAACTTAATTTCAAGTCTCAGTAAACTGTATTCCTACATTTGTTCATAAAACTTTCATCGTTTTTTAAAATTCTTCAAATACATGTATATTTATACTCATCACAAGTTTTCAACCCCGACCGCATAATTTAGACAATTTCAATTCCGCATTTCCATGTTCTTTTTTTCTTTGTATTCTTATTGTCACCGCTGCCCGCTATCTCTTTCATTTTAATGTTTCATTCTTCTAACAATTAATTCTCATGTTTATTTTAGTGGTCCACTGTCCTTTGCACATCCGTTTCTGTTCTACCAGTATTTTTTATCTTATCCCCTTTTAAATAATTTTCTCTTTCCGATTCCTGCACCTTTACGCTACTATTTCTACTACTAATATTAGAATTACGCGATCATCATTTTCTTCGTCGCACTACCCAAAGTACACGTGCTCGCGGCGGCGTTCTTTGTTTGCTAACGTTGCAAGCAATCTGTAATTGAATCGACAAAGCGGCACTGAAGATTCGCTACTAATGATGGGGTTAAGCTCAGAGCAACAGTTTTTACCAATATGTTTTCTACTTTCAATTACCTACTAAACTTTATTCACAGATCTAACGCTCTAATTTTGCATGGAAGTATTCCAATCATACATATCTTTTATTAATGTATTCGTGAATATACGATAGGCTCAGTGACATTGAAAATCGCAGCTCAAACTAATTTAAATTTAATTTATGAATACAAATTTATTTACCAATATTGTATTTTGTAGGGATTAGCGAGCTCTAAAAATCAAACAACAGCCTTAACGTCCTACGTAATTATTAGCTTTTAGAAAGCGGTACAAAAATAGACGACAGTGTCCTTTCAAATGCTCAGCAATGCATAACAAAAGAATCAACAAATGATAAATACACACTAGCAGTTAGTTCTTATGCATTGGAGCTTCTTCGTCAGACAAAGATTGCAACAAAACTATTGGAAAAATTAATAGAACTTGCTAGCAATAAAGAAGGTATGATATGGTGGATCCAATCAGGTATGTATACATAAGGATTTTAATTCTTGAAAAGAAGGTAATACAAGATATGTATTCTAGAAAATTCGTTATCTGCTAACGTAGAAACAACTAGCTACGTACTAATATCATTACTTCAACAAGATCCTGCCAAAAACCTGGGATTATCAAGCTCAATTGTTAAATGGCTACAGAGCCAAATAAATCCTAAAGGTGGATTTTATTCCACAGTGGTAAGTATCGGATTCTATGCCTATTATATCACAAACGAACCCGGGCAAGTACAGTATCATTTACCAATATTTTAATGAGATTTAGAACATTTCTAGGTAAAAGTTAGCTTTTTATTTTACAAACTCGTGTACATAGCAACAGTTTTGAAATGCTAATTACTATTCACCAATAAAATACAGCAGCTATAGATGAAGTCAAAGTGAATTCTTCCTTTAGTACCCTATAAATTTGTAATTTGTCCACATTTTATCTACATTTAAGGACACTGTGGTGGGATTAGATGCAATATCACGTTATGCAATGCTAATCAACAAAAAGGAGCCACGTGTGAAAGTAACAATTTCCACTAAAAATGATCATAAAGTTTTTGAAATCATTAGGCGAGACAGTGCAGAAACAAAAGTAGTGCCACTTACTTCTTACCCAAATAAGGTGGACGCAAAAATTGAAGGTGATGGTTGTGTTGCTCTCCAGGTATTAGGGCAAATATATTAGTTACTAGTTTTGTTTTCTTATATTATATTTCAGACTATAGTTGCTTACTTTGTGGACAAAACAACTACTGCTGATGATCTGCAATTAAATATTGAACAGAAGATTCTTCATCCACAACATAAGTGTTCTTTGGTGGAATTAAAAGCGTGTGTCTTATACACAGGCCTCGGTGAAATTAATATGGGTATTGTAGAAGTTACTATGCCATCAGGCTATGCACCTGATCAATCTTCATTATATGAACTATTAACTAGCAATGGTAGGTATACACTAAATTATGTGTTTGACTCTATCAAATCCAATCCACATCCTGTTTACTGCTCGCTCTATCTAACCTTATAAAAAAAAAGGAATATAGCCGATTTCATGTGAATCTATACCTGCACCAATATCATGTTGTAGTTATCAAAAAATTTGAAATGATAAGGAACAAAGTGGTTTTATACTTAACGAAATTAGGTAGTAAGCAAGTTTGCATGGCGTTTAGAATAGAGCAGAATATGGTGGTTGAAGATATCGCTAATGCGATCTTGACATTTTACGACTATTACAAACCGGAATTATCTATCTCTAAGGTATGTATTAATATGACAGCCGCCGCAAAAATTTCGGGAAAGGATACAAAAAAAAAATTTTGTAAAAACGCATTTGTTACATTTTAAAGTATTTTCCTTTGTAAACAAAATAATCATTTACACTTATATCAGGACTGTATGGGTCACGATTCGATAATTTAGCCTTTACCCGTGAGAACTTAAGATATACACTCAAGCCCTACGTTCAATCTTTATACTCAGTAATGGGAAGGCACATCTTCTCTTAAAGCTGGAAATTTGAAAACCTTTAACAAAATACGTGTTCCAGAATCAGTGACAAAGGTATTGAACTTTTTGAGTATTTCCTTGCTCTATTTAACACAAATTATGTTTGTAACTTCAGTCAAGTTGTGTGGAATCCGTTGGGCACATAACTTTCTAACAGCTACGATAGGGTACATATCGATCAGTTTCAATTACTTCACACACAGTATCAATGTAACCAACACTAGCTAATGACTTTCATGAGATTTATCACTCACACAATTAAATAACTACTAAATAAATAAATAAATAAATAAATGGTGATTAAGGATGGTGTTTGATCACCACTTACAAACAAAATCAACCCACGAATTTTTATGGAAAAGAATCATGACACGAAAATGCTGCAATACAATTCAATTTTCTTCTAGAAATTTACTTACATAGTTACTTATTTACAAACACAATTAATTCTTCGCAGTGATCAAAACAATACTATAACAAAACCGAGAGTACCCATTTCCCGAAATTTGGTCAGCAGATTACATGAATAAATTATAATATTTTAAAAAAGCGTTATTTGCATTTCAGAGTTTTCAACTGGAAGAATGTGCTAGACTCTCCATTTATTAATACAAATCAGTGAATATTTTAGATTTTTATAATGTGTATTTCTATAAATCGGGAGTTTTCAATAAACATATTTTGTTTTGCACGCATAAAACTTATTCATATTCTTTTAACAACACATGTATTCTTTTATTATATGTATAAATGTTTTTATCTTGAATTTGAATCGTATAAGCTAATAGGTAGAGTTTGTTAAAAAGGTGGTACTGGGCAAGGGCGCGTGTCGGTGAACGCAGCGTACTGGAGTCAGTTGATTGGAGAATAGGTAGGAGGGCGGCTATGTCGGTTAAGAAATTCGCGCTAGACGCTGCGTTCACCGACATACCTTGGCTGGCACCACCTTTTTAACAAACCCTACTAATAAGCTTTATTAGTCTCACAAATAACTGTTGTAAAGATATTGAGGAAATATAAAAGAAACGAAAACCGTGCCCAGTAAAGTAAGAAAGAATATCCTATGCTAATCAAATAATTGAATTATAAAAAAAGTTGGATGCGTCATACTCATGGTCATTCGATCTTCTGTATCTTGAAACGCTTGCAAGCACTGAAAATAATCTTATATATATACCGGTGTCCCAGATCAAGTGGGATTGCGTTGGTAACTTTCTTATTATTGAATATGGAGTTTTGGTTAAATGGGACATGTTTTGCAGCTTTATATGTCAGTTTAAAATCTGTTTGAAAAAGTTCAAAATGGCAAACTCTTCAGAAGTTATTAGTTAGCTGCTTTTGAAGTACTTGTATCAACTTCCTTAACTTAAATAGCCGCCACATTGGATTTTTAAGTTTTTGGATAGAATTTTTATTCTCTTTTCAACAATGTAAGATGATTGAATAAAAAATACCAGTAAAATTACCTTTTTGTATTTTTATCAAGTAGGTTTACATAAATGCAAATGAAAACAAACATAATTTATTTAAAATAAAAGTTAATCCTAATAATCACAAATAATGTGTGCCACTGTTATTAACTGGCGGTTGTAATTACGATCTTCCACTAATAAATTGTTTTCCCAGTTTTAATGGGCTTTCTCAGAACCTCATAGCACTGCATATTCTTGTCTAGTCTTTTAAACAATTTGATATTTGGTTGTCTTCTTTTTGGAAAATTAGTTAAGTATGTTTGGACAGCAAGATGGCGATTTTTATAACACAAGATAAATGTGCGAAACATATTGTAGCTTTCAGTAATAGGAAAAATCGCCAAAATCTTTTAGATTTTTAATAAAAATAACTGTAGATAACACTTTAGCTTAAGTACCTGCCTGCTTTTTAATAAATTGTGATAACTTTTGTTATTGTTTTTCATTATAGCAACTTACTTACTTGATTATAAAGTTCGAAAGTAATATCACGATATCTTTGTTGGTTCAAGTATTTAATACTGACTACTGAATTCATATGTTACTAAGTATTATAGGAATTCCATACAAAGGCTTTACAAAATAAATTTTTGTTTGGCTTCAGGTAAGCGTGCTTGATAAAAATGTAAAAAATAGTTTCAAGTGTAAGAAATTATTTCTTTCGCGCGCGTAGTTTGTGACAACATACGGGGCATGTTGTGGGGTATGTTGTCACAGTATGTGAGGTAAGTTGTCAGATTGAAAAAATGTAGAAAATAATAAATCCGAAAACGAGAAATAATCTATTGAAAGAAATGAAATGCAAACAATGTAAAATATAAATAGATTCGAAGATTCAAATATGTATATATATGTATATATATATATATACCGTGTGTCCTAGATCGAGTGGGATTGTATGTACTTTATTATTATTGAAGATAAAGTTTTGGTTAAATGAGATATGTTTTGCAGCTTTATATGCCGATTTAAAATCTGTTTGAAAAAGTTCAAAATGTCAAACCCGTCACAAGTCACAAAAACCAAAAAACTGTCATTTTCTTGTATATCAAATATCTTTGTAACTATAATTCGGAAAAAAGTCTCATATGTTTCAATTAGAAATACATAAAATATATATAAATTTGATATATATATATATATATATATATATATATACATATTTGAATTTTCGAATCTATTTGTATTTTACATTGTTTGCATTTCATTTCTTTCAATAGATTATTTCTCGTTTTCGGATTTATTATTTTCTACATTTTTTCAATCTGACAACTTACCTCACATACTGTGACAACATACCCCACAACATGCCCCGTATGTTGTCACAAACTCGATTCGACAGTACTACGTTAGGTAGTAAGGGGAAATCGGAATCGGGTAAGCGGTGTGCAATATCATGAATGAAACAAGGGGTCAAACGATGAAAGCAAGACGACTAAACAACAATCCTTCTACGTGATAACAAATACTAAAGTCGAAATATTGGAGAATTTTCTCAATTTGATGCTACAGATTAGTTGGTGATTATTTCGATCATATAATAATTTGCAAGTTATTAAGTTTATAGTTGATGGTATACAAATTCTAAGGTGGTGTACTGTAGAATGATCCGTTTCCAAAATCCATATTAACTGTGCGTAATTTTACAAAACATTTTTTCTAAAGTAGATATAAAATCTACAACTACCAAAACTACGATACGGGATTTATATATTTTCGTAGTTTCATCAAATTAGTCGACCACGTGTTTAGTTTTCCTACAATTGTACGATTTACACAAATTAATACACGCCATTTACCTATTTACTTGGCGATTTACGCAGGACGCATTTACTTACGTAATGTTACTTACGTTTTGATGATGACATTATAATAGAGAAAATAATGACAATTTAATGAAGAAAATTTGGGTCTTCACTCAAAGTTATGACTACTTTTTAATTTTATACTACGAGTCTTACATGAGCTTTTGGAATCCCACTGTGCCTTTGATCGAAGCGCACCGAAACGGATTCCGATACTACCAAGATTTAAAAATAAAAGCACCGGATTGTTTCTGGTTGGTTTACAAAATTAAAGTGTTTGAATTGTAAAGTCAGTCCTTATACCTTTCATGTTATTGTTTGCGCACGATTCTTCGCTGGTAGTGCGCGCTTCTACCCCTGGATCTTTGACGAAGTCTATAGAAACGTCGGTGGAAGTGCTTACCTGTGTCACAGAATAGACAGAAGCGACAAAGTTAGAAAATCTTGTGGTCAATTTTGTATGCGCATGGTCGGGAACCACGTTTTAAATACGACAAAAGTGTTATATTTGGCTAGCTTCATTAATGGTATTATTCTGGGATGGTCTGTGCATATTAAAATTAAAATATACGGTTATTGTTGTGTATCACTGATTTAACTTTTTAGCAAATACTATTCTTTTAACATATCCAAAACTCTAATATTTTTCAATTAATACGAACACATGTCCAACTTTAGTATTTTCAAAAGGGCGTTAGCTAACTTCTGAGCTATTTCGAGGACATTCAAATCGATCACATGAACATCAAACCCGCCGACATGCTTTGTCGCTTCTCTCTATTCTGTGCCTGTGTCGAACATACTTGCTTCCTAGGCTTAACGGTTGACGCTCGTTTGTCATGGGAAACCCATATTAAAATTTTAAGCTCCAGAAGAAATAGCAATTGTTATGCATTGCGGATCATAGCTAAGTGTATCGGTGTTGCGGCGGCAATGACTGCATATTATGGTAATCTGCAGGCGAGACTTCAGTACGGTGTAATGTTTTGGGGGTCAGCTTCAGAGGCGCAACGAGTATTCCGAGCTCAAAAAGCATACTTGAGAACAGTACTTAATTTAAGGGAAAGAGACTCATGTAAAAACTTATTTATAAATTATTAAATACTTACATTACCATGTATCTTTATACTTGAGTGTGCAATGTTTGTCAAAACAAATTACTTCCATTTCTTTGCAAAACATGAATACATACGACAAAAGATGCGCTTCCGATTTACATCTTCTTCCGCCAAAAACAAGGTCATCAAAAGTGCAAAAAACAACTGTATTTAACTGCATTGTCGAATCATCTGAAAGCATTACCAAACATCAAATTTAAAAGTGTATTGAATATTTTAATGAATGATTGCTAAAGATTTATTTGTTATGCTTGTTGCGTCATGTGTGCGTGGCGTATATAATTTGTTTTTTTTTATTTCTATAATTATATACATTGACAAATTTTATACTGTTTGTATTATAAAATGAAAAATAAATTATTATTATTATTATTATTATTATTATGTTATTATAATTTTTGTTTTGGTATGTATGTAGAATATCCCTCTGTGGTGAACATTCAACGAGCTTCAATGAGTTTTCTATCATTATAATAGCTAATTTATCAATAAATAAAATAATAAAAAATAATAGTTAATTCCTAACTTTATAGCTGTACCATTTTTAAGCTAATCGAGGTCACAAAATTTTACATCACAAGGCCCAAGACAACAGGACTTTGTTATGTCTCTACGTTGAATGTGTACTCCCACTGTCAGCTAATATTGCTCACAGAGCAGCATCAGTCCATATAGCAATGTTAAGTTACATCTAGCTGGTATTTTATCTATTCTAGGTACAGAAAACCTTAGCTTTTATGTTCATATACGACATATACTGAAACTACGCCGCCAGTAAATAGAATATTATCGACAGGTGAATAATGTTTCTCTATCACTTTTACACAAAAATAAACAGATGTTTTCGTTGTCGTTGCATGAACTTGGCCTAAATTTGAAAAGTTCGACGATTTTTATTGGAAATGGAAATAAAGTAAAAGTTAACAAATACTATTTTATAAAAATCTTGTACGTTAAAAAGGAAATGTAAAACAAACTGTGTATACATTCCTACATCATTAATTTGTGTTTATTTATAGTGACAAATGGTTTTCTTTTAAACTGCATTTTCTGGTTTATTGATATTTTTGCAGGTTTCCTCTTGTACCTCCGTCGTTTATTTTTGGCGTAATTATTTCTGATGAATCTTCATCCTCTTCGTTTTCAACTTCTGATGGTGCATAGTAATCGGCGATTAGTATCTCAAGGCTTACAACTTCATTGGTCACTAGCCCATTGTCGAAGTCATCAAAACTTTCCAATTCAGTCAATCTTTCTTCCATTCGTAAAAGGTCTTGCCAGCCTTCATCAATTTCTGCCTCTTCGATTTTATCTTCGCTTGTAAAGTTACCAACACCTGCTTTCTTGAACCAATTAAAAATGGTCGCTCCATGCAGCGTATAAAAAGTGGATAGCATCAAAAACAGACATTGTTGGAGAAGTCGAATTTAAACTGTCCATAATCGATAGATATCGTTGGACCATCCTTTTCCTGTAACCTTGCTTCAAAACTTTTATGATGCCTTGATCAAGTGGTTGAAGCTCACTTGTGGTGTTGATGTTTCTGAGATTTACCTGTTTCGGATGCGCAGCGCAATTGTCGACAAGTAAAAGTATTTTTCGGTCTTTCAATTCGATGTCCCACTCATTAACCTTCCTATACTCACGTCAAAATGAAAGACGTATACTATACTATATAAGTCGGTCTCACAGACCGTATGCGTGAGTATAGGAAGGTTAAGCCATTGCAAAAATCTATCGCCAGTCATCCATGCACGAGATTGAGAAGAATAAATGCGGGGAAGGGTTTTCACATTCTTAAAGCAACGTGGCTTAGCGTACTTTCCAATAACGAGCGTTTTTCTTGTCTATGCCTATGCAATTCGTGCATGCGAGGACCGTTAGGCTAGGTGCACACGCATCGATTTCGATCGTACAGAAAAATATCGTACGTTATTTTATCGTACGAATAAAAATGGTGGAGTGTGCAAGCGTTCGTTGGATCATATACGCCACTGTATTCACGGCAACGACACGGCGTCCGTCGATCGTAATGGCAATGCACGGCATCAATAGACTAGGTGCACACGCATCGATTTCGATTGTACGGAAAAATATCGTACGATCAAATTCTTTTAGTGGAACAAAGAAGAGCATAGGAGCATGCACAAGCTTCGAACTCCACACGATACGACACGATCTCCGTGTTGATGCCGTGCATTGCCACCACGATAGATGGACGCCGCACTGTGGTTCAGATGCGGAAAAAATCATTTTGGGAAGGTATCGAATCCATTGACATTTGTGATCTTATTAGGCAGTTAAATAGTTAATCTACCTGAAAAATAGAATTAGTCCCTGACTGCGGCTAATTTAACATGAAATATCGTTACCTAAAGTCGGACTAATCGTAAATTGAAAATTTCGTCTATTTTATTGTCAAGCATTTAAAGTACTCCTGTTCTGTAAATTATTATTCAATTCTTAATGTTATTATTATGTTAGGTGTAATAGTAATCAGACTGTATGTAACCGAAGAATTTATTGCTAAATATCACATATATTTTGTAATATCATAAATAGTTTGGACAGATGTACTCCTTGCTACAAACGGAGCTTCAGGAAGAGTTTTAGTAGGAAGCTACGGGGAGCTACGATCTGAGAATGGTACCAAGGACATCTTTAAATCTTCCATAAATGACCCTCTTAATTTCAGCTGCGTTTTTCTGCGTTTGCCTGAGAAAAACGTGTTGAATGCGAACGTAGCGCAATACTACGATAACGTTTGGACATTCGTAGGGTTTGTAAATGGGTTATATTCAACCGAAAATTTGAGATCGTGGATATTATTATTACGATATTTACTTATTGTAATAAAATTAATAAACCTAGGTGGAAAAACAAGCATTAAATTGTTTAGTTTACATTTGCTTAATATAAACATCATATCAATTGTTTATTGATGTATACAACTGCTGATGAGATTATAATTAATTAAAGGACAACCCTAGACCTCGTCTACACGATACTGTCGACCAATAAAGTTGGAATTTGCAAAGGAGATTCGCGAGGTAACAATTGCCGAAGTTAACTGGCACATCTTCGGCATCAAGATGTTACATATGTGCAGCTACACCGAAAGAAATGAACAATTTGAATAACATTAGCCAAAAACCTCTATTGGAACGAAGTCTTCAGCTAGATCTTTCGCCATTACACGCGCCCATAAAATTTAGGGAATGTCTTTTACATATTGCCTACAGAATACCATTTCAAAAATAGGCGGCTGCTACCTTAGAAGAAAAACAAATGAAAGATAATACAAGAAAGAGAATTCAAGAGGAGTTCAGGACAGATTGGGTATTCGGGTGGATTTTGTGAAGCAAGGTGTGGGCACTAGTAATGATGGCAACACTGCTAGAAAATTCTTCTCACAACCTCAAATCATTGCAGTTATAACAGGAACTGATGTAACATTAATTGAAAGGTTTAGTATAATCCTGCATGTGATTACTAGCAGTGCATCAATTCACGACGACAAATTTGGAATATACGCACGCGAAACTGCTGAATTGTATGTGCAAAAATACAATTCGTATCACATGCCAGCAACTGTTCACAAGGTTCTGATGCATGGTGAGGTTATCATAGAAAAGGCGGCTCTACCTATAGGACTATTATCGGAAGAAGCCCAAGAAGCCCAAAAATGAGAATTTAAGAAGCATAGGTTGCATCATCCACCAAAAATAAGCCTGTCGAAGTTCCTGCACAAGTGTGCAAAATGTTCCTTCTTGTTCTCTTTTTGCATTAATTAGGTGAATCCAATACTTTCGGTTACGCCTGCGTTGCATAAAACGACGGTACATGAACCACATGGCAACGACACGTTTCGAATTCATTTTCGCGAGCTTTTAATAACTGACTGCAATACTATACACAAAAAATCAAAGAGTTTGCCAGTAACACAGATGATAAAATAATGTACGATATTTTCCCGTACGATCGAAAATCGATGTGTGTGCAAATAAGTCACACGATAAAATAACGTACGATCAAAAATCGATGTGTGTGTAAATAAGGCACACGATAAAATAACGTACGATATTTTTCCGTACGATCGAAAATCGATGCGTGTGCATCTAGCTTACGCATAGGTCTTACGACTAATCCATGACTAATCCGATCCGAATGATCCGGATCACTTATCTGAACGGGTTTTCCCATCTCTAATATCTAGTAACTTTAGGTGCTTTAGTGTTTTCGTTCATACAGCGCCTATCATGAGACTTGCATGAACTAACCTAGTTCCCTAGATCCCCATCTTACGGTTAGAGGTTGTTCGATGCATTTCATGTCAATATGCATACATATTCATACAAACAATGTAAATATAGGTAACTCAGATAATTTTAAAGTAATTTAACCTCACTTAAAATTTCATCAATGCACATAATACCCAAATGAAAGTGATATGGGGAAAGGCTGGTATTACTTTCTGTTCCTGGTTTGGTTCTCCTATTTGATAATATCTTCAATATTACTTTTTACAAGTGGTTTCCTTTTAAATAGAGTGGTAATTACTAAGAATTCTACATGTATCACAAAGTTAAACATAACGTGTTCCCAAACCAACTCCCTTGGAGATTGTATAAGTGGGAATGAAATAGATTTAACACTGGATATCCCAGTCTGCATGCCAGAAAAATCAAAAATTATTTTATTAATTATTGATGCATTCAGACATGATTTCGCTTTATATAATAAAGACTTAGAATATCCCTTACCTTATGAGAACAAAATGCCTTTTATAAATGAATTGATCACTCAAGATCCTAGGAATAATAGATTATACAAATTTATTGCTGATCCACCAACAACTACAATGCAAAGATTACAAGCACTAACGACTGGAAGTCTTCCAACATTCATTGATGCTGGATCAAATTTTGCTTCTACAGAAGTTAACGAAGATAATCTTCTTAATCAAGTAAGCATATTTATTATTTGTTTAACATTTCTTAATAATGTTTTTTATAGATTATGATTAAGAGAAAGAATATAATATTTTTGGGGGATGATACTTGGATGAAAATGTACCCCAACCATTTCTTAAGAAGTTATCCCTATCCATCTTTTAATGTATGGGATTTAGATACAGTAGATGCTGGAGTTACACGGAATATATTCAGAGAAATTAAGAACAATGACTGGAATCTGTTAATTGGTCATTACTTAGGTGTCGATCACTGTGGACATAGATATGGACCAAATCATCCAGAAATGGCAAGAAAATTACAAGAAATGAATGATGTGATTAAGTACAAGCATTGTTTTTAATTTTATCATATATATTTATGTTAAATGCTTTCAGAAATATTACTAAAGATATGAATGAAAATGCTATATTATTTGTCATTGGTGATCATGGCATGACTGGGACAGGTAGATATGATCTTTATTTTATTAACATGTTTGTTGCCACCTAAAATATAAATGGTATATGTTGAGGTAAAAACTTTTTTATTTGCAATAATTTCCAATAACACTTTCTTGTTGTTTTATTGATTTAAAATGATTTGTCAATAGAATGGCAAAAGATTAATATCCAAATTTCTCTTAATTTAGATGTTAGTAACAATTACCTCCACTTACATAGTTCACAGAATCGAATGTTATTTGCCAACTTTTATCAGACAAATAGTAACCAACACACCAACAAACTATATACCATATACAATATCCCAGCATGAACTTTAAAACTAAATTGAAAAGCAAATGAACTAGAACACTATTATTATTAAATGAACATCAAACGCATAGTTAGTGTTGATGGGATATGATATAAAGTGCCAGTCAATGCCTCATATATGTTGATGGCAGCAAATGTGTTAAGTCGTTAATTTTTTTATATATTCCATGCAATATGAATATGGCTAAAAGGTTTTCTCTAATTTATTCTGAATTTAAAAGAGGTTAATTCAATTTTGTTTTGACAAAATATCGTGTATCAAAGCTGACGCAGTTTTGTGTACCAAATGTGGGCCCATGTTAAATAAACATAGGCTACTCCAATAATGACCAGTTCACACTGGTAAAGGGACAAAAACTTTGTAGCGGTAATGTTCACTAAATAAAGATTACTTATTAGTAAATTTGCCACTGCAAACATTCTACCAGTAGCGTATTGTGTGTTAGTTAGAGTTTTGTATAGGTCAATTTAATAATTCAACTGCAAACATTGAGGAAGCTACCTTCAGTTTATAAAGTAAAGAATTTTATCGCTCAGTTTCCACATTTAATATATGATGGAGCTAAATTGATTGGTAAAGTTTGTAAGAAAGCATTTATGTTCCAGAATAAATTTGAATCTAAGAAACCTGGATAGTGCACAGCACAAGGAAAATGGCGTTGGATTGCATACTCAATTTATATTTGATTTAGTATTAACATTGATTGCGTGTATTACACCGTTTAATTTAATAGATAATGAATCACGCTTTCTCTCTTTCTGGAATAAGTGCTTGAAGTAGAAATGAACTCGTTGGACAATTTTATGAAATAATGTAACATCAATGCATGATAAAATTCAGAGCAGTATTAAATCAGAACTAAAAAATAAAAAGGTGTGATATGTGTTACATGTAAAGTATATGCTCTACATCCTGTGGCAGAAACTATTGTAAGGTGTTATCCAGAGTTGGATGATCTTGTAGACTATAAGCACAGAATAGACAGAACCGACAAAGTGTGTCGACAGCTTTGAAGTTCGTGTGGACGATTTGAATGATCTCGAAATAGCTCAGAACTTAGCTAACGCCACTTGGAAAATACGAAAAGCGCACATTTCTTCGTATTAATTGAAAAGTTTTGGGTATGTTAAAAGAATAGTATTTGCTAAAAAGTTAAATCAATGAAACACAACAATAATTGTATATTTTATTTCTAATATGCACACACTATCCCAGAATAATAACATTCATGAAACTAGCCAAATATAGCCACTATCGTCGTATTTAAAATATGGTGGCCGACCGAACATTCCGTTTCGGTTTCGGCCAGTTTCGGCCATAGTTTCGGTTTCGGCCAAAAATCGGCCGCACCGAAACTCACTGTTCGTGAATTGTCGCGCTTCGTTTGGGCGAGTTCGTGTCTCATCGTCAAGATCAACAAATTACATAAATAAATATCTACTTTTCTTACATACCGTAATTGTTTTTTTTTTTTTTTTATTTCATTTACACAACTGAACTATATAACATGTAAAACATACACTAGACAGCATACAATTGAAATTTTAACATGTCTAAATAAGTTTCGGTTTCGGCTTCATGCGCATACAAAATTTACTACAAGATTTTCTAACTTTGTAGCTTCTATCTATTGTGTGGTATAAGTGTCCACTATAAGTTATAATAACGCATACAAAAGCAGTGTTTCTCAAATCTCCAAAACGTATTCGCAAATTTCACAAACAATATCCCGAACCTCCATAGCCGATTCTTACGGCGCTGGGCAACATGATTAAATGCAGCGTTCTATTACTTTCGCTATTTCCAACAAGTTAAGTCTGTAGTTTCCCAATTTGATCCCAACAAAGCAATTGCCAACGAGGTAAGTCGAAACAAATTCGAGGATGCTCAAGTTGCAGCAGATTTAGTAATTATTCGTAATAATTACAATCGACTAGTAAAGAAACTACACAATTCTGTGTTATCATTAGAGGAGTCGATGCAGATACTAGCATGATACAAATACATTAGGTATGCTCGTGCGCATCTAGAGATGACACGCTTTGGAAAATTCTAATATAGTTATAGCAGTCAATACAGTAGCGAAATGGGCAACCAACAATCCAACATCCAGAACTAAAGGCAGTGATGACGCGCATTGGTAAATGCGCAAGAAAAGGTCGGCATAAGATGCACCACGTTGGGGGTAAATTCCATCAGTTTTATAGGACACGTATTTTAAAAATATCTTCTGTACACGCTCGAGGGTAAGATCGAGGTAAAAATAATTGGGATACCACACAAGAGATGAATATTCCAACTTGCTGCGCACGAAGACACAATAGACAGATTTCAGTGCAGATAAGTTGTTAAACATTTTGTAGGTACGGAAAATAAAACCCAGAGATTTAGAGGCAGCAGCAGACACAGCAGCAATATGGTGATTAAATTTTAGTCTAGAATCAAATAGTACTCCTAGGTCCTTCGCCACAGAATTTCTAGGAATTGACAGCTTATTGATGTTCTAATTGAAGATGATAGAGACATCGCATCTTGTGTAGAATACAGCACAACATTTATTTATATTTGATAAGATTTTGTTAGCAGAGCAGTAGTTGCTGATAATCGTTAGATTTTCTTGAAGTTGCATAGCATCATTCACATTAGTAATTCGAATGAATATCTTCAGATCATCAGCGTAGGCCAGGGTGTTGCAATTTAGTAACGGGAATAAATCATTCAAAAAATGTTAAAAAGCAGAGGATCCGTGTTAGAGCCTTAAACAATCCCAAAAGTAGCAGAAAAGGGGAAGCAGCTATGTGCGTTAAGAGACATATAAGCTACGTCCTTACAGATATGACTGTAAAAAATTCAAATACTGAGTTGTGCAACCGAAAGCATCAAGTTTATGTAGTAAAAAATAGTGATCTAGTGTCGATGTTTTATCGACCTACCTTCTCTCATTAACCGCCTCACTGATGAACTGTGTAATTTTGGAGAGATTTGATATGGTTGATTTGCCCCTAATGAATCCAGGTTGATGGGGTGAAAGGTATGGTTTGTTTTGGTATAGACTTTCGTTATATAGCAAGTGGTCAAACATTTTTGGGAAATTAGACAAAATACTAACTTGTCTATAATTATTGACATTAGTGCGGGAACTACTTTTATGTACTGGCGAAATTCTACTAACTAGAGGTATACACAGGACATCAGCGCAGTCCGCTATAAGAAAGCCAGGTAGCCCATCATGGCCAGAAATCATATCTACTTTTAGCCGTTTATACTGGCAGCAACTTCAGTAGATGTAAAAGAGTTAATACAGAAGCTGTTACAGGTGGTAGGAAATTAACAAGAAGAAGGGGTAGAAGGACGATAGACGCTGGAGAAAACCGTAGCAAAAGCGCCTACAATTTCTTGTGAGGTACTGATTTCTTAACAATCCACCTCCATGCAAATCAGAATCCTGAAATCATTCCTCCTTTCACCAACAAACTTCCAGAAACAATTCGAATTGCGAATAATATTGGATTCAATATTTTCTTGATATTTTCGGAATTTGTACCAGATCTGAGACTTAATCAAAATTTGCAAGGTCCAGTAAAGCCATATTTCTGTATAGACTTGATAGATTAGCTAGTAAAGTAAGTAAAAACAAACAGAGGGTATCCAGGAAAAATTCATAAATGTCGATGCCAACAAAGGGCGGAATATATAAATTGACAACGTGGACAATCTTAAGTCTAAATGAACATTTAACTACTGTGATGAATGCAATTGATTCAATACAGCCGCGGAAGACAGATAAAACACCTCCACCGGAAGTAAGTCCGACAGCCTCTGTCTGCTCTGAAAACAATAAAGCCAGTGCCAAAGATTTCAAAATTATAAATGTCATTAGAAAGCCAAGTTTTGGTTAATAAGCAAAAATCAACATCAATAGCATCAGAAAGCGCATAAAATTGATTAATTTTTGTACGCAAGCCACGAACATTTTGGTAATAAATCCGTAGAGGGTAGTAACTGCTGGACTGGTCTAGTTGCCCGCTTTACTGGACTTGACAATAGTTGGTATATCCCTGACATATTTAAGCGTAATATCAGTCTCTTCCGCACTCCTTCGGTCGTCGAAGTCCTTCTTCACCATTCTATATATTTCCACAACTTTGATTATCTTTAAGGCTCTTATTCACATCAGACAAGGTAACCCTGATTGGCCTCCACAGGCGTCTCCATACTCCATACATTCCATCATATTTTGGACGCAGGTTGTCGGCTGCGACCTGCCCTGACTTAGAGCCATTATCCAACTCAGGAACGTTGAGAATGATTATGTTGTTTTTACGATGTTCCTGATCAGTTACTTGAATAATTTCTCTGAATTAAGCACATATAGGATAAGTATAAAAAAATTAGAAGAAGGATTCATTTATAATCGGTTAATTATACTCAAACATTATAACATACACCATATCAACAAATTAATAAATTACCCTAATTACAAAAATAATTTTACACATATTAAAACCAGTTTACGCGTTTGACCATGTATCATTTTATTCACCCCTAAGGAAGACATTTTGGGGTGCGTCTGATATAACTAAGTAGGCGTACACGCTTTTAAAAACGTTTTTGGTGCATTCCTACCCTTCGTCATTACTTGTGGCGAATGCTATACCAGCAGATACAAATAAAGCATTATCACCGACAGCCATTAGGAAGAACCAAATAAACAATGTAAGGACTACGGTCTCTACACTGTTGGCACTTTTATCCTTTTGAACTCATAATAAACAATGAAAACACACCCACTGTTAGTTATAAAAATAGTGTTATTTGAATTCAGGAAGGTTGTTTTGTGTCATGGTATTCAAGGCACGTACAGCATTGTATTTATCAGGACAAAATGATTTATTTACACATAAGTATTAAATAAAGATTTAATTTTTACTGACATAGTTTCAAAATCGCTATTGTTTTATTTGTACTTAAACATCCAAAACACAGACTTGGTCGTATTCACGTTGCCCGAAGTGTATTTCAATAACTGCATAATATTATTGTTATTTCCAGGAGATCATGGAGGTGAAAGCGTAGATGAAGTCACAGCTGGACTATTTGTTCATTCAAAGTTTCCCCTTATTGAAAAGGACCAAGATTCTGTCAAACAAATAGATTTGATTCCAACATTGGCCACACTTTTGGGTATTCCAATACCATATGCAAATTTGGGTACTGTGATTCGGAGTTGCCTTCCATTGT
Source organism: Chrysina gloriosa (assembly GCA_038088585.1). Taxonomy (NCBI): domain Eukaryota; kingdom Metazoa; phylum Arthropoda; class Insecta; order Coleoptera; family Scarabaeidae; genus Chrysina; species Chrysina gloriosa. The sequence continues at coordinate 42,775,540 of CM076088.1, read as the reverse complement.
CCTCTAATGAATCTATAAATTGGGTAGAAATGGCTTCAGTTGTATGGGCAAACGTGCAACAAATGTCGTTATATATTCGTCATTATTCTTCCATAACGAATACTTTTAATTCTGAAAAGATTGAAGAGTTTAATAATGAATACACAACTTTAAAAAAACAGTTAGAAAATAAAGATATAGACTATGAAGCATTCGTCGGCAATTGTATATCCTATATGTCAAAACTGAAGAAAATGTGTGAGGATGTGTGGATTCAGTTTGACTCCTTTTCTATAACTAGGGGATTACTGTTGTGTTTCATTCCAGTATTTTTTGTCTACACATTGGTTAATTGTTTATCATCTGATAAACTATCAAGTGTATTTTCAAAATCTTTTATAATATTTATTTATGTAACAACTGTAATTACCACAACATCGACTGTAATTTGTTACTTTACTAATATCATATCAAATTTATTTACAACCTCATTTTTCATTTCTGGCGTTGTTGCAGTTTCTATACTAGCTTTCGCTTTGATTCAAAATTGGGAAATGATTGCAATGAATTGGCATGAGATGACTAAAGGGTATAAATTGGTTGATATTTTCTGCCGATTTATTCTTCTAGCAAGCGCATGTTCATTTTTTCTAATAGTTTTGTTGTTCAAGAATGCTATGTTTCTTTATTCCTCCTATTAACACTGGTGACAATTACATTCATGGATTTTTTTAACGTGACAAGGTTATCAAAAACCATTGGAAATACTTTGAGAACAGGCATAAAATTTAAACTATTCTTTTTAATGGGAATCTTCTGTATTTTTATAAGACTTTCAATGTATTATTGGCATTGTCGCGAAGAACAAAATTGTTTAGAACCATCCTTACAAAAATTAAGTAATACAAATAGAGCTGAGCTCATTTTTGCTATAATTGCTGTCGGTCTGGTTATTTCCTTAACACGTATGTGGCTAAGGTATTGTGGTAACTTAGCTGCCTTCAATGTTACTGTATTATTTGCTCAATATGCCCCGACAGTAATTACAGTGTGTTGTGGTGGTTTCTGGGTGTTACAATATCTTCCTATTGATGGCAAACCTAAACTGTCACCCTCGTGGCAAGGAGACTATTTAGCATTAGTTGCATATTGTCTTATAATTATAGGCATTGTAATAACATACCTCAGACCAATAACAGCATTTGTTATTCCAAATAACGCAAGGTCTGCTTTACATGTGCAAACAAAAACTGTACCACAGATATTTAAAAAATAAAAAACTTGTTCTCAGAGAAAGTTGAAAAAACGATGATATTCCAATTGTATGTGGATTAGCAACTGTTTATAGTTCAGCCTTTGTAATTAATGCTGTATATATACTATTGTTATTTGTTATGCTGTTAGGAAACACTGCGGCACCATCTGCAGTCTTATTATACTTTTCAGTTGCAGTCGTTCTTTGCATTTCTTCAATTATTCGCTATGAAAAGTCATCAAATATACGTAATGTACATACATAATAACTATTTTCCTCAAAAATGTAAGTAAACTATTATTTTAGATCAATTGCTCCAAGTTCCATTTATTAATCTGCTTACATGGGTTTTTCTGCCAATTTACTTTTTCTACGGTTCTGGCCATCAACCGACGTTTCCAAATATTGTTTGGGAAGCAGCTTTTGTGGGAACAGGCGGTAGTTTTACAAATAATTACATACCAGCAACACTTATTTTAATCAACACATTTGGATCTTACGCCGTGGTTGGATTTTTACTACCAATGTTGCAAATGGCACCATTTAGTCTATATGCAATTGTTACTTCTCTGAGCAATAAAAAGAAAGATGATGCGAAAGATCTTAGTAGAGGTGATATTATTCTTTTAGAACATGAAGATGTACTATTGGCAAATACCTTTACTCTGTCATGTAAATATATATGCTGTTTTGGTATTCGGGTAAGTATATGGATCTATTTATTATAAATGTTATACTTAATTTGTGTTATAGGTTTTTGCAACAATGTTGGCAGCAACTGTTCATTGTCGACATTTAATGGTTTGGAAAATATTTGCACCTAAATTTATCTTTGAAGCTATATCATTGTTTGTTACAATTCCATCTGTGCTACTTGGTTATGTACTTTTAATATGTATAAATAGTGCTGTGAATAAATTAGTCAAGGGGCTGCATAAGGGAAGTAGATGATAACAAATTTAATTAGTTATTTATTGAAAATTGTCTGATCTTCAAATGTATGTATACGCAACTGATAATGTTCACTATTATGTTTATAATAATTCTTTGGGTAACGAAGTATGTCACAAATGGACAAATTCAGTGTAAAGTGATTCTGATGGAGGGGATTAATTGAAATAGAGCTACATCTGCCTCAGTATCTACAAAGAATTTTGATTTTTCCAAGCATAATTAAATTTATTTGTGTTAAAGTTTTCTTAAACCAGATATCCACTTATTTGTATCAAAGGGAATTCTACACCTCCACCAACCACTTTAAATTGTATGCTGTTATTCCATATAGCTTTCCCAATTATAAGCAATAGCACGAAAATAAATTTCTCACCATAAACCAACCAAAAAGTTAATAAAAAACACCCTGGCATAATCGAAATAAGTTTTAATGTAGTAAAACCATATGTGATCGGATAGCTAGTTTAGCCATTTTGAGTGAAATAATATAATAATAATATGTTAATAACAAACTTTCAAAGAATTTACGTGGCATCATTTTTGACAAATGTTGAAAATGTAGTATATTTAAAAATATTTCTTAATATGTATGTGACTTCTATATGTTCAACTGTATAATCGCTTATTTTAGCGAATTTTTTGTACGGTGGAGTACTAGCATCTATCTTAAGAGAACTACCTAACCTTTGTATACACTTTTTCTCTTACGTGATAGTTAGCTAGCCAATCATTTCCGATTCAAATGTTCATGCCTCTGAAAGTCCGGTATAGATAAGTGTTATTTCACAAATAAAAAAGGAAATGAAGTATTAATGTGTACGTATAGTGCTAAATATTAGAATAATCCATATTTTCTCCATTTCAAAAATAATATGCAAAATGATACCTACGTGCGCTAATAGGTATATGGATTTAATTGATTTCAAATACTTGCTTAACATACGACTGCGACTATGTTTGATTATACGTACATAGTTTTTTACGCTACTTAATCCCGCTTACGTACCAATGTGCGCATGAACGTACATCAGCTCCGAAAAGGATGGCTGCATATAAGTTGTATTTGGAAAATTATAAAATTTATTCACCTACAAAATACATTACAGTTATACCTAAAGACAGTTTCATACAACAAAATAAATATACTTTGAATATAATGTTGATAGTGTAATAAAGACAATATGTATATACCAAAAGAAAATAATTATTAGTATTTTTTGTTAGAAACTTATTTATAGTTAGTCGAACTGATGGCGTTATTGTATCCAGATACATGATCTTGTAACAAGATATTACTGCGGAGATTATCAATACGTTGTTGCTTTTCTCTAAATCAGGGTCTGAATTATCTACTAGTTCCACAATCTTTTCAACTTTGTTCAAAGTGTCAAACATTGTTTAAAGCGTGAACGTTCTGGGTGTTTCCTCGCTCCCGTTTTCGTTGTTTAGTTCCTTTGTATTTTGCTTCTGTAATTCAATTAAATAGGCTCTATTTAGTTCTTCTCCAAATAAATAAATGTTGCCGTAACAGACGAAGCGCCTGCGATTAACTAAATAATTTTGTAAATTCTAGACTATGGTAATACCTTGGCGCATGAATATATTGCGTAGTATTGTCAATTTATAAAGCGATGATGAAGCAGTGATGTGTGTATTGACATTCGCTTAACGTACAGAAAATTATGAACCATGTACATTAACTGAGTGTTCAGTATACTCTTTTACTTCAAATAAATTAAGATATTGCTAATGTACGTTATCTGTAAAAACTTACCGTTATTTTGCTAGTGAATTTTAATATATGCAATTTATTTAACTATTCAGAAATAGTATAGCATAGAATTACAAAAATATAGCTAATTTATGTAATAAAACTAATTTACTTATACATACACCTGACTTCAAATTAAGCCAATCCCTTACACATTGCTTGTTTTTTGAAAATAACGTTGAGACACGTAAATTAATTTCTTGCAGAATTTTTGGATTGAGTAGTTCATTTTGAGAATCTCAGCACCCTTCATGTTCTTTGCACATAGAAATCGGCTAACAGCACGCAGTTTAAACGACTAAAATAGCACGACAGAGTGTTCGAACGATGATTTCACCAGACTCACATTGAACCAGACTACACAGAAGCGCTGCAATCCTGCCGATATCCCTTGTTCCCCGCTCACCAGGCGGAAACGGAGCTTACGTTACGAATCATCCTCGTATTTATAAACGAACACTAAATATCTTCAGTGTCAATAAATGAGTAGAGGAAAGTTTTTTGATGGTATAGTGTTTATACATAATATTTTGTGTAAGTGTGCCATTAAGATTGAATTCAGGTATCCTTATTTCACTTCATTCTGATGGCTGTAGTGTACGTAATATAACTGACACTGTATCTATAATTTCGTTCCACATAATTGTTAATTAATCCAGAATGTGTTTCCCCGAATTCGATAAGACACGAATGACAATGTCAACCTCGCTGCCGGCATAAAAGTTTACACGTACAATAAATGATCAGAAATAAATAATAATGCGGGCTCAAAACTTACCGTTAGTCATCCGTGAAATCGCAAAGTGAATAATATCTAAAATATTTGCGTGAAAAAATTGTGTTTATATGCAGAAAACGAACGTTCTACATCTAGTGACGTTATATTAGCGTAATTAGGATAATCTTTGGAACAACTTAACGATTTTGTTCGCTCACCTTCACAAATTTGTCTTAATGTGCCAAAATCGGAATCTTCCTTTAAAACACTTTCAAACCTTTCTAGAACAGAAACATTTTTTGCGTCTTCTACTACGCATAGCTGTGCGTGAACATGTTGCACTGTTTACAGAATTTCCACTAACGACTCCGAAAGTTTTTACAATTGGCTTATTGCCTCCAGTAGTTCGAAGTAATTGTTTGTTTGAATAGTTTTTAAATCCGTTTTATCCTGACTATCTTGAAATTTCGACAGGCTTTCCATCGCGGCTTCCTTTGGATCGAATTTTAAAACCACGTTCTAAATATTCTCAAAATATGTATGATAGTAAAACGGGGCCTGTAATCATGTTCTCCAACGTGTAAGAATCGGCTCTGATGGCTCAGGCACACCGGGATGCAGGCTTAAATTCGCGAATACGTTTTGGCGATTTGACAAGCGCTGCTTTTGTATTAATTGCTCATACAAAGACAGGATAACATTTTTTAATACTATGTACTACAAAACTAAAAGCTTGAATCTTACATGTAACAAGTTTTAAAGACCAACCTTCAGAAAGCATGTTTGCGGTACCATCGTCCATCACATACAAACATTAACAGTTGGTTTGTTGATAGTTCGAACTTTTCCAACGTATTTAACAGTAACTTCAAAATTACTTCGGCAGGACATTATTGTACTCATCTGGAAACTAATTATAATTGCAAGTAACGATTGATATGGCTCCATTGTACGTATCATTACATTAAATACAATGTTTTTTACGATCGTCCACAGTTTTACCTTTCAACTCGGATTTAATTCTTTTTCAACATCTTCGCGAGCCAATGGCACAAATCTTTGTAACAATGTCCTAGTTGGTAATTTTCAGTCCGAATATTTATTCCAAAAGAAGACATATGCTTTGTTGTCTAGTAAATTAAACAGCAGATTACATCAAAGTAAGATAACACATAAATTAATTTAAAATTTTCATAGCGTCTTATGCACCTTTTTTGAAAAATGCTGTTTGTTATTTACGTGACGTTGAAAATCCCTTTTGAACCAACTCATTAAAGGGATATGACAAACTACAGATTGAAATTTAACGCCATCATAATTTCGGTTAGGCATTTCTGCTATAAATTTTGTAACTCACCAGCACTGGCCATTTTCGCGACGTAGATAACATTTTTAAAAAACTTAGAACTATGAAATAGTATTTACGGCAGCGTACTTGTGTACACAACAGAACTCGTTGAGACTCGCAGTTATACTGAAGGTTATATCGAACCACCGTCACTGCTCGTTGGCGCTAGTGAACAACTGTCCTTATCGATACAATTTAGTGGCGTTTATCCTTATATCAAAAATATTCTGTTTAAAGCCCAAAAATTATTTTAAGCTTAGTGAAAATGGGGTTAAAAGTCTAGTTGCTAAATATGCTGATATATTGAGTAAAGCAGAGATCCAACAAAATACTTTCTGTCAATTTTATCGTGTGCCGAACATGAATATCCCAGTAAACATTTTTTAAATTTCGCGGGTAGCTTAAGTTGGCATTTCCGGCAATAGTGAACATATTTGCATGCATTGTGCTGAAATTGGTGAGTATGTCCACTATTGCCGGAACTACCAACTTAAACTGTCCGCAAAATTTAAAAATTGTTTACTTGAATACAAATTAGATTGTGTATTGGTAACTTGTGCGTGTGTAGCCCACCACACTTAATACATAAATTAAACTACCCTTTTGTAAACTTGAATAAAACAAAAGTTTGCTGAAAATCTTGAATTGCATACAGTGCATATTGTTTCTAAGGATTCTACTTACATTTCTTGTTATTTTAAATATTAATTTCAGAGAAGTAATTTGTTTTTTCTTCCTACTTTCGAGATAAAAAAGCTCAAAACCTCGGTTTACCATTTTTGTGTACGAGTACTCAACCGCACATCAGAAATCGTTTATTTGCAGTCGAATTTTGCGTCTACGTCTTTTTTTTAATAAGAGGTATTGTAAAATATTCTCGTAGCATATTTTCGGTACAGAGAGTCAAATTTTTGCTATTAAACAAAGGATGAACAGACATTTCAAAATATATAACACTTAAGCCCCTTCACTATTTAAAAGTGTTGGGTCACCCTCTTGCGCTGGCACTGTACTTGATATCAAAAAAGGTGCATTTTAAAGTTGATTTTTGACTGAAGTAAACCATAGAACTGTGATTAATTAGTTTTATTCTATGCTTTACTGATACACTGCGTACAAATTATGTGTAAAGCAATCTTTATATGACGAACTATACGTATATTTTTATATAACGAATTTTTCTCAATCGGATAACATGTTTTAAACAAATTCAATATACTTACCTTTAGCAACGTAATTGCATTCACTATACCCAGCACAAATTAATACATACAATTCTTTTTTATAATGATTTATCAATGTTCTCCATCAGTAGCGCGCCAATAGTCTCATATGTAGAACTTCAAGTAGCGCATCTCTACCCCTCCCCTGACCCCCACAATAATAACAAATCTATGAAATATAATTGTAACAGTTAATAAGCTCTATTTTTTTTTAAATAGTAACATTTTTTAACGTCCAGGAATTCACTATTTAGAAAACTGATTGGATGGTTAAGTACTATTTTCTTTTCATACTACAAGACATCTTTGGAAGGCATGCCACATTCAGAGCGCAAATGAACATCATTAGTGTTAGGTCAGAGGAACAGGGAGCATGTGGAAATGAAAGCAATTCCCAATGCATTGTTGCGAGTGGTATGTTCGTTTGTATCATCTTATTCCGGTGAAAATCTAAGACTGATTTTTGACAACTATATGGTGGCAGGTTTCCATCCTGTTCAGCTTTAGTTCTGACCCCAAAATCTCATTACTTTACCATGTACCTACACTTGCATTAATCTCAGTCACTTATTTGAAGAGTTTATTAAAAGGTGGATGACGTGTTATCATCGAGTAATGTAAATCGGGCAGACGCTATCACTCATTATTATTCAATGATAACTTATCATTAAACAATAAAATTCGGAGGAGGCAGTCTGATTTACACTACTTAATGATACACGTCATCCATCTTTTTAACAAATTCTACTTATTTATCATTAATAGAGTTTATTAAAAAGGTGGCACCGAATGGCAGTAGCGTGGCGGTAGGGGTAATTTTCAACTTCTAGTCGATCTCGACAGTACCGCGAGAGAGTTGAAAGCCACAATACGCTGCACGCTAAATAAGTACGCGGAGATGGGACGCCCATAGGGTGCAACGTTCTCTTCGAATGTAAATAAATATCTCGGGCATTTCCCTGGATTAGGATATAGAAGTCCGCATATTTATTGCACAATATGCAATAGCGGATTGCTAAGTCGCGATAGGTTTGAATGTAGAAAACATTTTAATAGTAAACGTCATGTATTGAATTTAAGTAACAATATTCCATACTGGCAATTTATATATGATTTTATTTTTATGTTAAATATGTGCAACATCCCACAACATCTAGTATCTAATAAAAACTTTCGTCTATTTTGGGCTAAGTATGTTCCCTGGAAGTTGCCAACATCTATGTAATTACAATACAATTTGCCACATGTTCAAGGTACAGTAAAGGAATGTATAAAGAACGAGTTGAGAAATAAGAAAATCTGCCTATGCGTGGATGAAACAACTGATGCTCAGAAACACAACGTCATTCATATTGTAGCACGTCCTTTAAAACGTGATGGTTCACCAGCTTCATTGTGTTTATCCAGTAAAAGGATTCAGATAACTGATGCAGAAACCATTGTCAAGATAATAAAATATTCGTTCAGAGAATTTTCTATCACAGCAACCCAAGTTACAATGTTGGTTACTGACGGTGCTGCAACAATGGTGAAAGTTGGTAGGATGTTGAAAATATGCTTTTCGACTCTTTTTCACATAACATGCCTCATACATACATGTCACCTCGTAGCAGAAACCATTGGAAAGAAGTATCCGATGGTAGATAGGTTAATAATAATGTCTACCAAAAAAGTGTTCATCAAATCTCCCAAACACATCCGTGTATTCAAACAATTGTGTCCGAAATTGCCAGCACCACCTCGACCTGTAAAAACGTAATGGGGAACGCCACAAGTGATAGGTGTCATTTTGAAAATTGATTCAAATGATTCTGTGGTAGTTCGAGATAATCAGCAACTTTTTACAATTCGTACGTTCAACAACAAATAGATAAAATATCCATGAACTATTCTGCAGTTGCACAAGCTATTAAGCACTTAGAAAACAGTCATTTATTTACACGAGACGTATTAAATTGTATAAACAATTTACAAGCCGCTCTAGAAAACTTGACAACACTATACCAGTCAATGTTGCTCAAAAATTTTGTGCAATTTTAACGAAAAATGCCGATTTACAAAAGGTTTAGTCTATAACTGAAAATCAAGAGTACGCAGATGAGGAAATGGAATATCTGACATTTACACATCTTACTTCACTGGATATCGAGCGATCATTTACGGGAACGCATTCACAACACCGTCGATTGCTGAATGAATCGAAAATGGAAGTGTTGCTGATGTTACAATTCTACACAGCTTACCAGGGCGTTGCCTATTGCCACAGTGGACATTAAGGCGAGCGTAAAAGGTAACATTATTTTCACTAATGTTGTGTATTACGTACTTACTTTATTGCGGTGCGCCACTGCCGGCCGGTACCACCTTTTTAACAAACTCTAGTCATTATCAACAGTGTATTGCTCGCAGTGGTTGGTCGTCGCCCCGTTTAGACTCGTTAAATAAATAAAATATTGTAAAATATGTACACGATTAAAAAAATGAAATATTTGGGTTTGAGTGAACTTAACATACATTTTTAAACAGGAATTTAATTCTAAAGTTGTTGAATTAAAGAAAAATGTGCAATAATGTTTTATGTAGATCCTAGAAGGAAAATGTAAATCACAGCATTTTAACGGCGATCGCTTAACTATAGTTATCAATCAATTATCGCAAGTGCCTAATGAAAATGAATTAAAATTATTAAACAATGCTTGAAATATTGTAAGCCAATTTGTTATGGAAAAGAAAACAGGATTTTCGAGATTCTAGAAACAGCAAGGAAATCGTGCAAAATCCGATTAGAAGAACAAGCAATTAGTAAGAATCTCCGATCCAAAAATGTGTTTTTGAAAGAGACTTGAGACGTAACAATTTAGTTCTCTAAATTCTTCAAACTTCTTTCAAAATGAGATTGAATACTGTGGTTTTAAAATAGACAAATAAGTATTCACAAAACCCATTCCAAAATTCAGTCTATCAAAATGAACCCAACCCTAGTAACGTTTTAAAACTACAATCTTACGGATTATAAATTAATATGGGCGACTTCTTATGAATGTAAGTATTGTTAGAACCACTTTACAAATCCTGAAGAACAAACATACCATGGTGCTGCTGATCACAGAAGTGTGGTGGTGTGTTTGAATTGGTAAAAGCACGAATGATGAATTTTTAACTCTATTCACCAGAATTACCACTTACGTTAACTGTTGACGGTACCCCAATTGGCGTCTTACAAAGGGACGGCCAAGTATGGTACAAACGGATTTTAATGGGTCTAGGATATGTTGTGAGGGTATGTCCCCAGAGTACTAGGCTAAAAGGATTTGTTCCAATGGGCCTTGGTTTCCGAGAAAATCGAAGTCAAAATTCCTTGCGTACCTATTATACCTGTACATTTTGTACGTAGCCAAGCGAGTAAGCGTGGCGCAGGAATCAAGGCCCGTGGCTGGCATCACAACGATCAGGGTTCGCGTCCTGAACCGAGTAGTTGCGCTGACTGTCCCATACCCATTTTTTATCCCCGCTTATGCTGTGCCTACCCATACGACTCCTGACTGGATTTTATCCTTCAGACAGGCAATAAATGGTCAGGAAATAATAAACTATAACACAGTATTCACTCATTATTTGATTTAATGTTATTTAATGCAAAATTAATGCACCGTTATTTATTCACAGTCGCTATGGTCGTCGCTAGCTTTAAAAGGTGTACACAATTCTGGGTGATAATTATTATAAAAACACCGAAAGCACAGAACATTGCAGCACCACGCACATCTAATAAATGCTACCTCTTTACAGGCGCACAGATTTTTCAGCAACGATACCAGAAAACACTGGTCACTCAAATTTAAAAAAATATCTCTTCCGTTAATTAATTTCGACACAAACAAAAGAAGGCGGGGGACAGTCGGCGCAAATAGTCCGAGCAGGACGCGAATCCGATCGTCGGGGTGTCAGCCAAGCGCCTTGCTGTCTACACCACGCTGTTCGGTTGGTAACGTACAAAATGTACAGGTATAATAGGAACGCATGGAACTTTGACTTCGATTTCCTCGGAAACCAAGGCCCATTGGAACAAATCCTTTTAGCCTAGTACTCTGGGGACATACCCTCACAACATATCGTAGACCCATTAAAATCCGTTTGTACCATACTTGGCGGTCCCCTTGTTAGTAATAAACCTACCCAAATTTACACCACAATCTCAATGAAAGGTCTCACATTGAAAAAGAAGCTTATGCGATTGTTCCTGGTATTAAACAATGAGAGAGCTAAGCTACTATACGGCAATTTAAAATTAAAAGAACTTCCAAGTTATGTTTCTGAGGAGTTCGAAGGAATCGTTTTCTTACTTCATCTTTAGAGTTCTATTATTGTTTTTCAATATGTTATGATTTCATTGTTTTCTTTGAATAAACTTTATAAGTAACTGGAATCTTTTATTATAGTGCCTAGATTAAATCTACCAAAGAGAGCGGTTAATTACCATATAATATAAGAATAATTTAGCAAAAGTAATTTTACATCATTGATTTTTGTTGATGGCCATCAACACCGCAATGTATAAACGTTTATCAAGAACTGCTTATCGTGCAGCAAAAATAAACGAAATCCGACCAAGGTTGAAATACATCATTGGATACCAAGCTCACAACTATTTGAACGTTTACACTTAGACTTTGCAGAACCGTATTGAGGAGTTTACTTTCTAATAGTACTTGGTCATTAAACTACTAGAAACACAATAGAGTTGTGAAAGCTAATAATATACATTAGCAAAGGTTATTTTTTAAATGGGTGCACATTAATTTTGATAGTACCTACAATCCATACATTTATAATAATAATAATAATACTTTAGTTTATTGCCCAATACTATAAAACCAGTTGCAGGACAAAAAATAGAAGAGTAACTAGTAACATACTAACAAAAAGATGTAGCTATGAATTGACAAACAGAAAACAAAAGTATGTATAATATATATATATATATATATATAAATCAGAGTTAGGAAAAAGTGCATGACTATGAATGGACACATTCAACCAAGATTCCGTAACAATAATAATATAATGGCTCAAGTTACAAACATTCGAATAGAATAGATGAGTTTTGAAACGCAGACCACGAGCTATTTGATACTAAATATTCAAAACATCAGAACAACTGCCGGGCACAGTTAGTTTAAAGAAACAATACTCGGAATGTCAAATTTGTTTGGCCATTAGAGAGCCGCTTGTTTAACTCTGCCTTCATCTAACTGTGGATCTTCATCTGCAAGGGTGTGCGATCACGACAGAGATAGACGCTCCACTACTGAGGAGAAGATTTTAGTTTGCAGCCAGAACAGCTGACTCCGATGGTAGACCTAACTTTATTGGACGGCGGCGATTCAATTTGGTTTTGTCAAATTTCCCCAGTCTAATCATCAAAAGAAGACCTCAAGTTAGTTTCCTGAATAATGTTTTCCGTGTTAAGTAACGAAGTCAACTCGGAGGAGGAGGAAAGGGCAAGTGTAAATTTTAATGTTGTAATGACCTGCGAAGCAACGATAATGGACTTCAGAGCATTACTGTTTTTACCCAGCTGTTTGCAACCCGAACAAGACCACGAGAGACCGGAGTTGGCATGTATTTTCCCAGCCTCTGCCCTGGATATGTCCACGCATTCAATCTTAAAAAGTTTGCTACATATGCAGCAAGCAACGCATTTGTGAGATTCCGTTTGCACATTTCAATGAAAGCACGTAGGCATTTATAAATACAATACATATGAGAAGAAGAAAAGGGATAAAGAGAACGGGGACTAACTCTTCACGCCGCACTGCCGATCTTGAACTTTAGTAAAACAAACAAAGGGTAAGAAGGCAACGAAATGGTGCACCCACAGAGACAAAAAGATACAAGAGAGGAAAGAAAAGAGAAACAGAGATAAAAAATATATATTGGATAATATAATATTACTCGCTTGTATATACAGTGAACAGAACAAGCGCGCAAAAACGCACGTCAGAGAGAAAAAGATGTAACGATACTTTAAGTAGTCAAAGCAATCCCCAGAGCAACACAAAACACAAAAATCACACAGTCAGCAAGAGTGAAATTAGCGCCATGATCTGATATAACATTCATTAAAAATCGAGAACAATAACCCGATGAAAGAAGCAACTAAAAGTGCAGCAGAATAAATCTAATATATCTCAACGAGCAATTTTTGTATATATATATATATATATATATATCTGTACCTTAGAGGTAAAGGATCGTAACTCCAGTTTTTATCAATATCGAGTTAATACTTTTTACAACGTATCAGAAGCGTAATAAAATAGTTGAATTAGTTACTTAATTAAATGTTCAAAAAACCAAATGAGAGGTTTATTCTATTTCTACTAAAAATATTCCCCTTTCTATATTATAAAGCTTTAAACCTTGTTTTCTCTAAATCTACAATAATGGAGATACAATCCTTTACCTCTAAGGTACAGATATATATGTATATATATAGAATTGGTTTCTCGAAAACGGCTCTAACGATTTTGATAAAATTTAGTACCTGGGGGTTTTCGGGGACGAGAAATCGATCTAGCATCGTCCCGGTCCCAGGAAAATCGATTTTGACCCGGTTTACATACATTTCTGGTATTGCGGTATATGAAATTGGTTATCGAAAATGACTTTAGCAATTTTTATGCAATTTAGAATCTGGAGATTTTCGAGAACACAAAATTGATCTAGCATGGTCCCAATTCCAAGAAAAATGTTTTGTCCCGCTTTTACCTATTTCTGCAGCACATAATATGTGTTATCGAAAATACTCTCAAGTTTTTGTTACAATTTAGTATCTGCGAGTTTTCGGGGACGAAAAACCGATTTAGCATGGTCCCGGTCTCGATTTAATCCGTTTAGTCCAGGTTTTCACCAATTTCGGTCCAAACGTGGGTTAGCAACCTTTTGTAACATCATGCAGCCAAGCAAAATTATAAGTAATTAAAACTTTACTACTAAACCATAGATGGCGCCGAAAGTAGTATGTTAATAAAAGAAAAATATCTACGAAAACTAACAACATGTAAATTCACATAATGCAACATTGTGTGGAAGGAGGCATTAGGTTAAAGAATCGATGGTTTTATTTATTTTTAAGTATTTAAATATAACTGTAAATATTAATTTTAATACTACTTTTATAAATTTTTAATATATATGTGCTTGAAATACACAATATAAATTAAATATCAAAACTAAACTAAAGGACGTTATTATTTGGTTCAAAATTATTCAAAAAATTTTGGGAACTCCGAGTAAGGCTCGGTCCACCAGGTACTATGTATGTTATATGCTAAACTCTACGATACAAAAGTAGACATGAGTACATACATAAGTAACATATAATATTCTGCCATATAGTAAGAGATCTTTTTTAGTAATTTTATCGATAAACAAGACAATTTAATTGTTTCTGTTTAAGTAAAAAGTCAATCATAATTGTTACAGTAAACGATTAATATGCAACTATGTATGTAGCTTAAACGTTTATTGTTAATAAACCCTACAGTTCCACGCTAACACCTTGCTGTTGGGTTGCATTATTCATGCGCAAGTACTGCCAACCTTAACCTACCTATAACAAGTTCCTTTCTTTAAAGTAAAATATTGCAATTTACAAAGATTGAGCATAAATTTAAACACTTAAATTAATGACAAATATAATCCTCATATTTTTGGAGAAGTCTAATGTTTCATTTGGGACGGACGTCATTTTTCATACTGATTATTTTCGATTTTTCCATACGCACTTTGGTCACTAAAGATTCTTGAGTTGTTTCACAACTATGATTATTCTGTTACTTTGGTATGCTTTCACCGCTTGAACTAATCACTAACTTCAAACTATCGTCTTCTTTATTCTCTAAAGGCTGCTGTCGTGTTTCCTGACAAGGTTCTTCGACTATACTTGATTTGATGTACACTCTGTCCCTTCTGCAAGTGACACAATCCACGTTAACTAAATACCATCTGTCCAAAATTTGATCCTTGGCACGAACTTTTATCTGTCTTAGATTTTAATTGCACGTAAACTTTCTTTCCAATTTCTAAGTTCAATTTGTGAGTATGTTTGTCGTAATAGAATTTGATATTTCTATGCCTTTCTTCAATTTTTTTCGGTACATCTGTAATCATTTTGGGTAAATATTGATTTTCACAGGCTGGTACCCCATTCCGGGTAGTCATAGACAACCTTTTGTACTGGACTCGATCGTATTTCATTAGGAATATTACGCCAATGCAATAAAGACCACCAAGAATCCTCTTTGCTTTGTTCTGATTTCTTTAAGAGTTTCTTAGCTATTTTAACTGCTGCTTCTGCTTTACCATTACCTTTAGAATGATAAGGCGAACTTGTGATATCTGTGAATTGAAATTTTGTGCTGAAATGTTACACTTCCTCATTCACCAAAAGTGTTCCATTATTGGTTCACACTATTTCCAGGGTATTAATTTCGAAAAAATGTAAATGTTGATCAACAGTTACTAACGCATTGCACTGTTTCCCTTTGGGTTTGGTAAAAGATATCCATAGATACCATCTGCCATAGGTATCATATAATCTTATGTAACATCATTGGTAATGTTATTTTCATTGGTATAAGTTCTAGGTTCATGTACATAATTAGAATAAGAATTTGGAAGCGACTATTTAGATACGTCATGATAAGTTCTTAAATAGATTTTGTTTCTAATTAATTGTCCTCCACCTTCTTTTACAATTTTGTAACTTCTACTTACCTATCTTTTCTATTACCTTTCCTTTTTTCCATATGCTTTTAGGCGTTTCTTGACTCTTGACTCTCTCTTGACTCACTTGAATTTATGTCAAATTTATCATAGTGTATTTTAGATTTTAGTTAATTTCTATTAATTTTGTCTGAAAATTTTTATTTATTTTTGACTGTTGAGGATAAGTCATTTTTGTGTACTGGCAAATTATCTCTTAAATATTTACTCATTAATATTTGATACGGTGTGTAACTGTTATATATTGGCGTGTTTCTATATGGTAACAATGATAAATATATATCTTCTTTATTTTCAATTTTTAAGATTTTCAGTAGTTTGTCTTTTTAAGATTGGGTTCCGCGGCCCACCTAGTTTACGGTCTCAATGATTTTGGCTCACCAGTGACTTTGAGTTAGACATGGCTGACTTAGGTGTATCAAAACTTACCGTTCTTTCGTTCTAATTTAGTTACGTTATTATTTTGCATTGTATGAATCAAATCGATACTTTCCAGTCAAGTGAATATCCATAATAATAAATAAATATTGAACGTAATGCACTAAGTTTGAATAATAGTTATTTTAAATTGTTTGATAAATTACTGTAATAATTTGTAGTGGTGTCACCTAATATTTTCCCAATTTCTTAAAGGATGGACTATCCTTTTTTTAAGTAATGTCTTTTTAAATACTAAATAAAGCCTTATTCGTTGATTGTATTGAACGTTTGTCATGTGACTGCCAAATTAGAACCAACGAAATATACGTATACGTATTGTAGGCCCCACATTTGTGCGCGCTTGCAAGGCGCGGTTCGGTCTCCATGCGTAATAGCGGTTTTGACCTTATCCGCTGTTTCCATACGGTATTTCCTGTATGGATAAATACTGAAAGGTGTCTAAAGTTCGAAGATGTATATAAAAAGAAGATAATGCAGCACGATTTAGACGAGGTATTACCAGAAAATTGACAAAACAAGTAAAACCTGCAAATGAGAATCATTTCTATGTATACCGTGTTTTAATAAAACTCATTAAAATTTTAAGTAATATGTTATGATCCCCAAATTATTTAGATTTTATTAGTACAACATAATTTTTTAAATTGTATATTCTCAGTTAATAGTGAGTGACGGCGGCCTGAACGAAAATTATAGCCAGCATAGACCATGTACTGGATGGCCCAAGATTCTGTGGACCGAAGATTAATAAATAAATAAATAAAATCCGTTTGTCTAGTGTTAGTACGGGAAATTGAGTTGAACGTGTCAGTTATGGATAAATACAATACATCGAACATGCATATAAACATACAATTAGTCAAAACTTAATAATAGAAACATTATTTGGCTCTTAGCACCATTTGTCAGAGATAAAAGGTAGTGAGCAGGAATCAGCAGTCAAACGAATAATGCATGCAGTTAGAGCTAAAAGGCATACTCGAAGTATTCTTGTATACTATAGAATACTTTTTCAATTAGTACACTCGACAACGTCTTTTCTTATGCCTATGATTACTGAGTTATTATCAGAGATACACAAGAAACTTGTTGATAAAACTTAATTAATTAAAATGGAAAAATTGATTCCATTTTCAAATTCATTACCATGCAGTTCTTGATTTATATATAAGTGGTAGTCATGAAGTTTCTGTCTCTTCAAAATTCTTTGAATATTGGAACGTCTCAGGTCTAAATCTCTGCATATTTCACGTTGACTGGTATCTCCATTTACAATTGCTAAAACATTATTTTCAAAGTTTTACTTGGTGTACCCTAAGCTGTCAGTTTGTACAAATCTTTGCATTAGTTTTCAAAGGTTTCCTTATGCGATAACCTATCTTGATATATCCGTGTAGCTAGAACCGGTTTTTTAAAACATTTTAACAATTGTGAATTTTTTATTTTCTATGTTGGTTTTAAAACTTCAATGAGATAAATTAATAAAACGGGGAACAAGTAATACAGAAATAGTTAAATAATAAATACTTAGCAAAGAAGAAGAATAAACAGTTGATATATACTGGGACAATCTTTAAATAATATAATGTACATCAGAAGTGTAAAATTAGCAGATTTCCTAATGTCTCCGAAATCTGACTATTTAATTACACGAAAAACTACTAGATTTACTGAGCTAATGCATGTAATGTAGGTTCCATTAACAACAAATTGAAAATATCAACGTAATAGTCAATTTCTCTTGAATTTTTTTAACTTGGCGTAGATGTAATCCATAACATTAAAAGTACAAATCATTTTCTATTCGATGTGACACTAGTATACAGACTTAAATCGAAGATATGAGAATAATAATGAATTTAACTCGAAAATTTGTATTAGCTTCGCACAGATATGGTTAGACTGGGCAAATATGCGGTATCATGAGTCATTTGTCCTTTGT
This sequence comes from Chrysina gloriosa, assembly GCA_038088585.1. NCBI lineage: Eukaryota > Metazoa > Arthropoda > Insecta > Coleoptera > Scarabaeidae > Chrysina > Chrysina gloriosa. Next base: position 42,757,119 of record CM076088.1, on the reverse strand, counting down.
CCTCTGTAATATATTATTACATTGTGAAAAGGACATATGACTCATCATACCGCATATTTGCCCAGTCTAGATATGAGGCATGATACTAAAAATACAATCAATTTTGTACACGATGCAACATTAATACACATGCTCCATTTAAAGAATTCGAGAAAATTAATGATGTCCAAAAGCTTATCGTCCCGTATAGTTTTTGTGGATAATCAGGAATTAGCGATCGTATCATGTAACAACTGAACTAAAAATGCTGTGGTATACGTTTTATCTGATTTTATTAAAAAAGTATTGTCATCAAAGAATGTGATTTTTATTTCGCTATTTTAACTTAAGGCATATAATGTCTTACATCTTTCTTTATCAATACGTCAAGTTCTTTCAAATTTTTGTAAAATATACAGGTTCTCCCCAAGAACACACAACTTTGGTCTTTCATGGTAATATGGATAATCCGGCATATTCGAAACCACTTTTAGCTGATGATCCTAACGTATGCCTATAAGTTTTATTAACAAGTGTCTTGGATATCTCTAATAATAACTACGTAATCTTCCGTCCACGGAATCTTGGATCACTTTGTATACTTCTAATACTCAGTCGCTGGAAAACAGACTGATAATAATTAGTTACCAGTGTTACCGCTGTCATCACAACGCTGTATCAAACTCATTTAAATGGTTTTAAAATGGTATTAAACTTACCAAAGATAGTACTTGTTCATCACTAAGAAAATTAATTTAGAAAATGAAGAACAGAAATATAAAGGCGTTAAATTGATATCAATTTATCAAAATTCTAAATATGGTTCTGATCTCATACTGAGCAACTCATGCAGAGATGACCATCCTAATTACAATAAGTTACCGCTGCGATCTAGGAAAATCACATTCAACTTTTGGGGTTCATGAATTTCCAAATCCATATTATTGTCTACAATAAAGTAAAACTGCGAAAACTGTTATAAAGTGGCTGTTGACTTATTATTTAGCAGGTAACAATAAAGATATTTTACCGGGCAGCAGTAATGAAGAAATACTATTGCGTTCTAATCAGTTCTATTTTTTATCCACAAACTTGCAACTGCTTTCAAGAAGGGCAGTATAGACTCATAGTTCTTATAAACTGCATTAAAATCTGTTTTCATGAAATCAATTCTGTTAATAACACGAAATCATTTTTGCGTCAATTAAAGTACATATTTTATATAAATTATATTTCTTTTACAATATATGATAATACCTCAACATCTTTTAGATAACTATAAACTTTTTGTTCTTTATTTCGATTGGTAGAAGGTGGAACGCAACATGAAAACAACATTTTAAACTGTTGAAATAAGATCGTCACACAAACTGAATACTTCAAAATTCAAATATTTGAAGTTGACAATTTGAATAGTACCTACTAGCGCTTTAACCATCATATTGAAACTAAAATTAAATTAGGTGAGAAATAGGGTGTGGACAGACCATGTTAGTCACCAGTGACTACGAGGTCCAGTGAGTGTCACGGTGACTGACATGGCGCTTTACGTGTTAAAACAGTCACATTATCAATACTGATCAAGCCTATTTGAGTAATAAAGTGATATATTATAGATGGTCTCACACTTATACATTTAATTCGAATAAGTTTACACTTATAATGTCTCTAAGTTTATTACCATATTTGTTCTTACAATTAGACAACTAAAATCGTATTTAAATTGCCAGCCCCATTTTTTAAGTCTCAAATTACATTTTAATTAGAAGTATTTATATTAACATTAAGAATATTTGTATTTATAAATCTCGTATTACACTGCCAAATAAACTGTAACTTGTTAAAATATTTGTCCTCTATAACCATGTTAAAATATTTTGTTTCAATATAAAGGTTATTAGACAAAACTCGTTTTGAATTACCCTGACATAATTAACCTGAATGTGAATATTTTGAAAATTAGGGTGGTGCAAACATTTTCTCATTATTGGCACAGTAATCTTTCGCATCGATTAACTACTAATTGTAAATAACTATTGAATTGTTTTACTCTTCATACTCAAATGGACAGATAAATGCTGTAATCTCTTTTATATTTTGTTTGAATTTCTTCCATATTCGTCTTTCGTAAATTACAAATGCCCAACGCTAACACCGAGATTTTGTCAATTTTGCCCGCATATTGCGTGAAGTAGAAAGCCGAGATGTTATATCAATGATTGCACAAAATTGGTATTAAAATTTCTATCTGACAAATTGACCTTCCAAACTTCGTTCCGGAAGAACGCGAATTGTGAATGAAATGGCACTACTTCAAACCGCTGCACAGTGTAATATATTCACGATCTGGCGGGACAATATTCATTTTTGGTACTTGTCTAAACAGGTTCAACAGTTGCATGAATTTGCAGTAGACAAGTTATATTTCATTACACTAAAGTTTATTTACTAAGAAGTTGCACCGAAAAAGATATAATGGTCGGAACGGTTGTCTATCCGTGTTTTTCCGACGAACAATAAGTGCAATAAGTGCACTACTGTCATTCTTCCGAGTTTGATCGATGAATACGCTGTGTTTATGTATGTTATTAGTGATTGTGTGGTGTTATAGTTTTCACGTGAATTCCGAGGATAAGTTTTTATACGTCTTGTCTTGCATTCATGTTTGAATTTTATCGTGAGCTCCATGAGAATGGATGAAGGATATTTTTAGTAAGAAAAATGACTATGACAGTTTGTTCTTGAGTTTTAGGTTATTATTCCGCATTATTCCAATCACATATTATATTTTAGTGAAAGATCCACTTGTAGGCTATACGAAACATATTTCTTTGTTTGCGCAAGTTTGCGACACCCATACAAATTTTTCTTATTTTCAAACTGACTTCGCAAATTTCTCAACGTTCATTTCTTGATATTTGGTTTGTTCACGCAAAGGATTCGGGAATGGATGTCTTGTTATATTATATTATACAAGAACTTGGTGACTCGCCCCTGTCAGATGACGATTTAAGGAGTGTTAAAGCCATAATTCGGAATAATTGCACAAAAATTGAAGCGAAATGGTCGAAGTCGGGAAGACATCGAGATCGCTTTTTAAAAGCAAATCTTCATGGGTAGATGGGAACATTTCACTTGCAACTATTGTCCGTGAACCTACCCTGGATGTTTCACTACCTAAAACAAGTAACCGACCCGGAAGACCACAAAAAGACTTTGTAGATTCAAGCATTGAAACAAAAAGGCGACGAATTCAACATCTTGAAACTTCGAGTCAAGAAGAGTTGTGGATGGCAACCAAAGTAGAACTTCACCAAGCGGGAAAAAGGGATTCAGCAGACATTGTAAAAGAGCTTTGTCTGTCATCACCCAGTAGAGGTGCTAATATAAAAAGGGCGGAAGTGTTTAACACGCCCAAAACAAGATGGACTTTCAGAAGATCAAGCTCTCTCATAAATGATTGATGCGAATCTCTCGACACACCGATATAATGTTATACGTATTGGTGTCATAAGACCCATTCATTGCCAGTTTACGGACTCCTCCAAACACTAACCACGGCCAAATTACTCCTGAAGTATGTGAACTTTTAGAGATTATAATATCATCTGAACACTGCGAATTGGGACGATCTTCTGAAGAAACCGATAATAATTTTGACTGATATCAGATCTATTTCTCTGAATTTTGTATTAAAAAACATACATCCATTTAGTTGTTATTATTATTTATCAATAACTTATTTTTTATTTACCGTAGAATTTTATGAGTTACTATTATATTTATTATTTATTATTAGTTTGCTAAGAGTTTGTTATTATTTTTAGTTGAATAAGAGTTTATTTTAAAAATCTTTTTACCTATCACCTTACAACTTTTATTCGTTTCACTATCCAAGCAGGATTTTGCTCTCACCTCTACGTGATTCTTGCTAGACTATAAATTATATTTTATTTTGATCTCTTGTTTATATCAATTTTTATTCTACACTTCCAATGATACAATAATATAAAATATAATTTATTGACCGAGAAGAGTTAGGTTACAGTAGTTTCCGCTGCGCAAAAGTCACGACCCGATACTGAAATATATGTCTGAAATCTTCCCACCGTGTTTAATTTTCATGAAATACATCTTGGATTAATTGCTAGGGTATTTCACATACATACGTTGAGTTAAGTAATTTTGTCCCGCTAGATCGTGAATATACCACACTGTGCGCTGTAGCAACTCCAGCTGCTAGTACACTGCAATTATGACGAGAATTTGGTGCTTAAAGTGAACCTTATATCGCCACCTTTACCAAGTATAGAACAGATGATGTAGAGAAGACACCAAGATTTAATCCAAGAGCAGATACAACGACTTATGGGTGTCTACAATAAAGTACATGCTAACTCCTACAATCACCGTGTCTTCAGAATTGTAACTTGTTATTAAAAATAGATCTATTACCGTAATCCTAACAAATCAAGTTAATGATTAAACCGGAGTTGGTTGGCAGAATCAGTAGTAAGAAAGTCAATAATAAAATTACAGATTATTAATTATTCACTTTCACGTTTGACGTGAGTACGTTAAAGTAAAAAATCTTACAGTAATGCATTTAGACACACTATGCACTACTAATTTAGCTCATTAAAATCACTCATAGTTCTTAAGCGTGCCGTACGATTGAATTCGACTCTATTTTCCGGTTGCGACGTTTTTATATCGGCAGTCGTTATTCTCGTTCTTTCAAACGCTGAATTTGAAGCTTTCAGATTACGCATTGCAGACAATTTTACGGAACTTTCCGTCTGAACGCGTAAACCACTGAATTTGACGTTTTATTTGTTTTTACTACATTTTTATTATTGTATTATTAATAGTACTGTGAATATATTTATCTACGTTAAAAATTTGTTCTATTTTAAAATCCCGTCATTATAATATTTTCCTCGCGAACCCCTTTTATAAAGCACACGAACCTTTAGGGGTTCACGAAACACCGGTTAGGAATGCTGCACTTGATCCCAGAATTCTTCACGTAATGCATATATACTATTTTAGCTTCACTCAATAAACTCCGCTTCTGTACAACTACTATAATTGAAAGATTAATTATAATAAGATTAACCATTTCTGAGAAAAAGCGATTCTAAAATTTACTTTAGTTGTATTCTCCATAATATGCGCACGTTTCCACGCGACCTATGAAGTAGTACACTTAACGCGTTTTTTTTAATGTGGTTTCCCCGGTAGGCCTACTTCATGATCTATCTCAGTAAAATTTAATGGAATGTCAGGTCATCTTATTCATCGTCGTGGTCATCATCTTCTTCTTCTTCATCTTCTTCTCTTCGTCCATCTTCTTCTCCTTCTTCTATTTCTTATTCTTCTTTCTCATCTTCCTGAGTTGACGTAAATTGTTCTAACAGCGATATATCAGTTGTTTCGTCGTTGATATAAGGATCTTCTTCTGTTGAAGATTCAACATTTGAACACGACTGGCCTTGACAAGTGGTACATGCTGGTGAAGAAGATAAGTCTACTTTTCTGCAGCCGCATTTCGAATTACACCCCTTTTTGCAGTTGCAAAAATATTATTAAGGAGGTTTTCTGGTGCAGGTGGAAGTAGAGTATGGATTGGTTCCAATACATTATTAATTAGCTTCCAACGCCATTCTTCTGGGTCAAGTTGATTTCCAAGCCACATTTAAACGTGGTAATATACACGATAAAAATGTTGGTTGGTGAGTTCTTTTATTTTACTGTTTACAAAATGTTTGAAATTAAATTAATATCTTAGAAATAGGAGCAGGTAGACGGATACTGCCATATACACAATTGAACAGCAGCAAATGTTGCCCAAGACCACATGATCACATAAAATGAGGGACTCAGTTTCTTTTCAGTTCATATTCTCAGAATTATGGATCAATATGAATGTATTAGTCACGCAAACTAATAGTTTTACTTATATTATGCGTCCAATGATGTATGTACATTCATAGGCAGCATAGTCATGCTTATTATGGAGAATACAACTAAAGTAAATTTTAGAATCACTTTTTCTCAGAAATGGTTAATGTTATAATTGCATGATCTACAATGTTTGTCTGATTGTGAAATATTTTTATCATAAAACTAACCGTTTCGCTGAAAAATCCAAGAAACCCATTTTTGCGAACTTTGACCTTGAATAAAAATTTTTGCACACGAGATCGATAGGGACTTTTCACAATTTTATTATAACGGTGTCCTTAACGTTCATGCAAATTTTCAGCTTGTTGGGAATTTATGCAAGGGTACCCCTATTTTTTCGGCTAAATAGACCGGACTAGTAGTGCGCTGCAAAAATATCTTTTCAAACTGATCTTTAAACACCTGAATGTTCCTAATAAATGAAGACAAACTCATTTCACGGCCTACCACTTTCCTCATATTTGGAAAATACACGAAAAATCTCTCCTGCAGATGTGATATCCCGAAATTCAATTCTGCCTAAAATTACTTTACATAGTCTATACAATCGCATTTGTTCTTACAACATTTCTTCACTTCTTCAAGTAAACAGAAAAGTATTATAAAAGCCGGGCTATTCGAATAGAATTGATTATTGTTGGAATAATTTATCCAAAGAGCAATATTTTCCTGTGCAAGGCTTCTTGGTGAATACAGTGGTCACATCAAGTTTAATTATCTTTTTTCCAGAGGGCTATAAATCTATTAATATAACCAGCCGTGACCGGTACCCCATCAGTGATCATTACAAGCAATTTTTCAAACATATTCCTGAGTGTTTCAACATTAGAAAGTACAAAATAACACAAACAACGTAAATACATGTTGCTTAATAATGATGATGGATATTTGAACGCCTATCACGACAATATTGATTCTATCTTCTGCCAAACCAATCTAACATTTCTCTTCAGTATTGTTTACAATTTATTACAATGGAGCTTAATTCGCTGAAAATGTATTATAAAAATAATTAGTCTGGGGGCGAAACTTATAGGGGACAATCGTCCTTCGTTCACGCCGTTTTCTCTCGCTAAATACGTCATGTGGAGGTCATAGACAGGTTCAATTGTTGAATCTGTGTGTGACCTCCACGTGGCGTGTTTAGCGAAAGGATCCCTGATTTACATCCTTACAAAATCCAGTTGGTATAAAAAGTGAAATTAAATAATGATTTGTCGCGTCGTAGATTTGCTGATTTTGCAGATAGTCATTTTTATCGCAAAATTTTGTTCAACGATGGAGCTCATTTTTAGTTCAACGGCCACATGAATAATCAAAATTGCCATATATAGAGTGGTGATGCACCAGACCGAATTGAATGTTGACAAAGTAACTGTGTAGTGTACTTTACATGTTGGAAGCACCATTGGTCCCTATTTCTTTTAACCTTCCTATACTCACGTCAAAATGAAAGATGTATACTATACTATATAAGTCGGTCTCACAGACCGTATGCGTGAGTATAGGAAGGTTAAAATGAAGTCGGGACGCATGTTGCGGTAAATAGCAGGGTTCAGAAAGTACACACATCATACACACAGTGTACTGTTCAAATATAACCAACACATATTTTTATTTTCATATCAATTATGTGTGGCTTTAAGGTTTGTACGGTGCCGAACACAATCATGAATGTGTTTTGTTTTAACATTTGGTGGCGTACACGAACATAAATAGTATACGTATTGTTCGAACGGAACACACTTGAACCACACATGTTCGAGTGTATCTATACTTTAAGTTCGTGTACGTGTACGGCAAGAAAAAGTACAAGAACGATAGCAAGTACGACTGCAGCTGTACTTTAAGTTGGTGTACGCGTACGGCAAAAAAGTACATGAACGATATCCAGATTCGAGTACATCTACATTCTAAAGCTGAAAGTCCATACCATCCATTCTATGCAATGTAACGTTGCTGTAACGTTCGAACCTGTAGAAAAATATAATTTCATCTCAATCTGGGACACGCAAATAAAAACGACAACAATTGTTTCAACCAAATTTATTTTAAAGAATGAAAATAATTCATTAGCAGTTATACGGAATAAATATACAAAAAATAAAATAAATAAAAAAACAAAACGAAAATAGTTCACAAACAAAATATATAAACTTCTCTGTGTGGTTAAACTTAAACTGTTGTTATTCACTGTTCTCTATCTATCTTAAAGTATAGATACATTCGAACATGTGTGGTCCAGTGTGTTCCGTTCGAACAATACGTGTACTGTTCATGTTCGTGTACGCAACCAAATGTTAAAACAAAACACATTCATGATTGTGTTCGGCATCGTACAAAAATTAAAGCCACACATAATTGATATGAAAATAAGAATACGTGTTGGTTGCTTTCAACCGTGTTTGTTTACATTTATGTACGAGATTTTTATTCAATGTGTGTACTTTTCTGAACTCTGGTAAATAGTGTTTGTTACAGATCAATGATAAATGACATTTTGATTCCAAATTTGCATAATATCCTTCCTATACTCACGTCAAAATGAAAGACGTATACTATACTATATAAATCGGTCTCACAGACCGTATGCGTGAGTATAGGAAGGATATTGATCTGAACGAAACGTGGTTCCAACAGAATGGTGCTACATACCAGGCAGCCATCGGAAACCGTTGATTCACTTCCAGTGAAGTTATTTGAAATCACAGGTTTACGCAAATAAACCAGCAATAATTGACTAATTTAAAGCCCAATATCACTCGTATTGACGAAATAACGGTCGATTTATTGGAAAAGGCGACCAGAGAATGTATTACGCAGTCGAGGCGTGATATTGTGATTTCGTCATTAATGGCAACCTTCCTCTCTCCAACAATAAAAAAACAAAAAATATTTTCTACAAATTAGGGGTTCATTTACGTTAACAGTTCAATCACTCTTATTGAAAAATCCTCTATTTTATACATATTTCAGTAAATGTTGCTTTTGGATTATGTTATTTTAATAATCGTCGAAATATACGAACATATCAAGCCATATCTCTATTGACATAAATAGAACTAACAACTCTCCCTCATAAAGATACATACATATATATTAGCCACAAAGAAATTTCTTTGAATATTTATATTTCTATTAAAATTTCGTTTATCATAGTATGTTATGTTTTTTTCTTTTCTTCGCGCGTACCTCGATTTCTGTTGTTACATTTGTTGCTATTGATTAATCTTTGTTCGTGGTCTAGAGGGCATTCTATGCGGTCGAGATCTTTACGTTATCGATTACTTATCGATTTCCATTCTGACGGATAGAGGGAGCCTTCATGCCTGTTTTGGAGCGAAAGTGTTTTCCTCGAAAGATTATCGTTTGAAATTTCGGCACATTTGTGGATATTGTGGAAAAATACTTCTTGTTTCCGGAGGATCGGAGAAGCTGATTAATTCAGTAGCAGTTGGAGCGCGTGTTACATTCGTAGACATTTTGTGTTTTACTCCGTTCTAACGGTCAGAGGTTCACTTTATCCTTTTTGATGCTCGTGTTCTTAGGATTTTCTGTTTCTTTGGGGATTTTAGTCCTGGCCTTTTAATCTTGGCCGTTTTAATATTGGGATAGCTTATTTTGATATCGTCGTAGTCCTAGGCTATTGTACTATTGCACCGAATCTTGGTTTCGAGTCATTTGGAGTCATCTTGTAGAACGCTGTCATCTAATCGACAAATCTGATGTACTGCCGTTCGACTGAATGTATTCCGCCATTCCATCGCATCTGGCCGACTGCTGGTGTCTTATCTGGAGCGAAGCTGCATGTGCTCGCTGCGCTAATCGCGTTTGGAAGGTTATGACCCCCACCTAACTGCACAGTTCCGAGGGAACACTCAGCTAAGTCACAACCTTTTGCCAAATTTTGACTTCGTGAATTCGTGTATTTGTTTTGTTTATTATTGAAAACCTGTTTGGCGTTTACTCATGACTAAATTCGTAAAAAATCTAGTTTCGGCCATAGTTTCGGTTTTTGCCAAAAGTCAGCCGAAACTTCGACCGCACCGAAACTCAGTGTTCGTGAATTGCCGCGCTTCGTTCGAGCGAGTTCGTGTCTCGTAATCGTCAGGGTCAGCAAGTTAATATTACATAAATAAGTATCTACTTTTCTTACATATCGTAATTGTTGTCTTTTATTTCATTTAACACAAATGAACTATATAACGTAAAACATACACTAGATTTCAGCATACAATTGAAATTTTAACAAGTCTAAATAAGTTTCGGTTTCAGTTGAAAATCTTGTTTCGATCGGACATTAATTTTATTATAATTTACTACCAGTATAACACAATATTCAGACCAAGACTCATTCCTTTGGAAGCCAGAGTTTATCTGTGGTCATGCAATATGTCCAGACACACTGTGGAGATTTTTCTTTTACACGTGCTTGTATACTTTCGAATCCCCATATTCCGACGCAATTTGTTCACTCTATGTTTACCTCGTCTACAGAAACATTTAAGATAGTAAATAATACAAGTGCTCCTGCTTTGAATTTTATTGGTTTACAAAAAAGTAGTTCTTCTACTACTGACATACCATCACAAAATCGGACATAGGCAATTAAATGAGCATTTGCATATTGGTATCTGTTGCCTCATCCAGCTGAATTCAAAACAATTTGCCACGCAACTTCCTGAAAGCTGATGCTGTACGTCTTCAACGATATTACCAATTCGACTGGTAACAAGCATAGTTTCTAGAATCTCAATTGCAGTTGGCAATATGAGCTGTTCATCAATGGTGTGAAGCTTGTTACATCTAGCTATTTTATATGAAACTTTGTAAGAGGCAAGTAAAGGTTTTTCATTCATAGACAGAGTCTTTTAGCAAATTATGTTTACTTTTCATATGATTTTAATTTTAAATCGAAACATTCGTGGGGTTTATTAACGTACTTATTATGAAGCGTTTCCATATATTGTATAAGTTTATTCGGTTTCATTCTGTCTGCTGCTAAAATTTTTGAGCAATTGACGCACAGCGGCCTTTTTCTTCATTTACTTCAATGCTGAAAAACCCAAAATTGAGTATTCTTGCGAAGATTTTGTTGATGTTGTCGAACCACGCTTGCTGTGTGACTTGATGTTTCACTATGGTCCGATTCTTACTGAAGCCCACTTAAAAATGTGTCCATGAATCTGTATATACTGCATATAAATCTACTGCTACTCGAATATCGTGAATCGCAGTTAAAACGCAAATTACAACATACACATTCGAAATAGAAAAATCGATTCGACTGAGACTGGCTGGAATTTAACGAGGTGTAGCATTTATACACGGTTGCGTCGCGGTCGCGCGGACGTTCCAGAATGTTCGAGATAAATCGAAACTTCTCGTTAAGCCGCGAGAATGTCCGATATGGTGGACGTAAGACAAAGAGCAATAGAGAGTCATCGATTCTAGTTTTATTAATGCAGAGGATCGATTTTGCCAAATATCAATAAATTTATCTATTCGTGGTCATTTTTAAAGTTTGTAACTAAGGTTGTAGTGTAACTTTAGCGTCAAAATACAATTAAGGAGAAACTAATACAGCAAACGCTCGATAAATACCCGATATTGGAAACATTACGCTAATGTGAACATATTAGTAGGTAGTATAGGATTATACGGAACGCTCAATAACGTAAAAGTATTGTAAGTTCGATAACTCGATAACGTAAACAGATCACAAGGTGATGATCAATGAAGCTCCAATTGAATCGGGACGGATCGAGTATGTACATGTACGCTTATGCAACGGCTTCGAAATTTCCGATCGCCTACGAACAAGTTCGAGCGTTACAAATGCGTTACAAATTATCTATGAAAAGCCCAGTTTGATCAATCCCCAAGTTGTCCAATTATGTAGGGGAGTCTCCGATTTATGTCGCGTATATTCATATTTAAACTTAATTATGTACATTCCCGAAATAACTCATTGTAGGTTTAATTTTGCAAAAGTACTCTTAATTACAACTTTGTTGGCTGAGGTTCGTTCTTGAATACACGATTATATAACGCTATTTTGAACGTTATTGTTATCCTTAGTGTTTACAAAAGGTTGTTCGAATATTTTTTGTGTTTTATTTTGGGTGCGATGAGAATTATGATTGAAAATTGGGTCGCAAATACTAAAACGTTGAGAAACGCTGATGCAAAATCAATATCCCTCTTTAAAATATACCGATTTGGTATTACACCTAATTCTGTTTTTACACGGTCTTTTTACACGGTTTTGATTTAACACGGTTTGAAAATAAAAAATTTAAATTTTTTTACACGATTTTATTCCATTTAGTACGATTCAAAATATTCTTTTTTGTGTGTATATATATGTACATACAAGCAAATTTACTGGTCAGAGCAATTGTAAATAGCACAAATTTAGGGGAATTCCCTTTTTGTGCATACAACCTATACCTATTCTTTTTGTTAACAACATGGATGTTTTACATACATATGGAATTATTTTTAGTTCCTGAACTTGTCATACATTTAATTTACATTACATACTTTTAAGCTTAGAGTGCATATCTTTTTCTTTAATAACTATGCTTGTGTAAATACACATTATATACAATGTGACTTAATAAAATAAACATGAATACTTGTTCTTAAAAAATCCTTGTTTTTTCACTAATTTTAATAGGTTTTAGAGATCACCTATTTTTGCATACGATCAATGTCTTTTTTACACTTTTTTTACACGGTTTTTTCTGGAACCAATCTACCGTGTAAAAACAGAATTAGGTGTATTTGGTAGCCTTATCATCACTAGACCTCCACGAAACATGGGCAAATGCTGGGAATTCATGAGCGCACCCGCTGGCGCTTACTTCAATGCTGAATGCAGTGCAGATAGCTTTGGTGTCTGTTGTGAACGGAAACGCTACTGATAAGATTTTTATTTTCTGTTAAAATCACAAAGTCGACAATCAACGGTCGTTCATCTTCTATTCATAGTGAGAGCGTAGTATGAAATATTTTATGCGATACCTACGCATTAATTTATCGACATTTCATTTCAAATTCTATGGTGTATTGCTTATGTCTTACTTTGCTCTAGTCATCAGCGTCACTATCGCTTTCTATAACTATAGGGATGTGTCTGTAATACTCATTATTATTTTAATGAGGTGAATTCGAAAGGAAACCTTCGTATACTCTATATAAGCAATGTGCCTTTCCTGGTTATGTTCTTAATATATTGCTATTTGTTGAACTGTGAAAACAGCACTTATACAGGATCGGCTTTTAGGGAATTCCGTTTATTCTTTAAGAATAGTTTGCTAGTTATATTGTTTCCATGTGTCGTTACTATTTAGGCATATCGAGTTTATAGTCACTATTCAATAAACTTATTTCCCGTTGATTATTCCTATCTTTTTTCCCTTTCTCTGAAAAATGCTTTACTTTTTGCTACTGAGAAAATAAGACAGCGCTCTATTTCGTACACGCACTTTAAGTTTGATAAATAAAAGATTGGTTACATGTAAACGCAAATGTGCAGGTGACTAAATTGATTTGGCAAAAGTTACATACTTTAGTTGATGATAATTGTGATAAGCTAATGAGGGGCATAAGGTGAAAGATTGTTGAAATGAATGCAAAACAATTATAACTTACAATACTGCATTATATTGATAACAACTTGGAAAACATATAATTATTGATTGCCGTAGTCATCTGACAGTTCTTTAAGAAACTGTCGTTTTTTTCTAATGCATGTTCTCCTTCTTGTTATATAAATTTCTTAATATTCATCACCTTTAACTAGCGGCTATTTTTTTATTCCCCACTCTGACCGATATTGAGAAATTTTACTGTATATTACAAAACTAATGCACTTTCCTAAAATAAGATAATTTTTCGGCTGACTTGATTTTATTGCCGTTGGGTACGTGTATTATGTAATAAAAATGAAACAATCAAGTGTGTTGCCATTGATATAATACAAGTGAAAACTATTTTCCAGATAAGTAATGCACTATGGAGGATAATCAAACACTGTTAATGATGGTATTAAAACAACACTTTCGAGATCGTCCCCAAATATTAGATGAAGCATTGCGCATAATTAAAGAGTATTCCAAACAGGATTCTACTTCAGAACAGTATGAAAAGGTAAAATACCTACAACTTCGGAAATGATTATTGCGTATTCCACTTTATTCCACTTGCAGACCGTGGAAACGCTTCGTTCTAAGATGAACGACTTACCGCTACATATTCTATTATATCTTCTAAATATGATTCCACTACCAAAACAGGAAAGCGATTTTAAGTCACATGTCATTGAAGAAATTAAATCGAATGATGACCAAATCGATAAGTAAGTTTCCATTGGAAAGAAATATGTTGGAAATTCAAATTTGAATAATTTTAGTATTCGTTCGAAATTAGTAGAATATTTAAATAGTAAGATACCACCGTTGATACCAATTAAAAAGGAAGCTTTGGAGAGCAGGTCTCATATAACACACTTTTTGATAATACCGAATACACGCCCACATCAAAATTTGTTCGTCCGAAAAAACTTGGCGGAGGAGAAATCTCAAATCTCAACAAAAGGTACCAAATATATTATCAATTTTATGTTTCGCGGATAATAAAAAATGTTTTTCAAGATAGCAAACCACTACTTGACATATGTGCTGAATATGTCATCAGGAATCACAATTACTTGAAACAATATTACAAGGATAAAAAGGAAAAGGTATGGAAAATGGTGAACAGCGATAAATATAATCAGAATGAACTATTCCTCTTGTATGATATATTAAAGGATTTGAACAAGAAAGCTAAATTGATGAGAATGATTGACAATGAAGAGACATGCCAGGGAGTTCTGTTTGAAGAATATGGAAATAGCGACGTCTTTCTGAAAGAAAAGCATTTATTTCAAGTAATGAATGAAGATCCCTTTATTGTATCTGATGAACTGAAGGAAGCTGTAATAAATTTTGTGCAGCACTATGATGTTATTTGTCTTCCCGCTTAATGTTTATAAGTTGGCAGAATTGTTTAAGTCTATATTGATTGTTCTTCTGATTGGTCGGCATACTATATACCGGCCAATAAATGATTTTATTTCAGTGTTCGAAAAGATGGCTGCTCTGCCGTCTCCAACGCAGGTATTAGCCTGAATTCATGACATAATCTATTAAAACAAATTTTATCTATTTAACGTTCGGTACAAATATGAAATACATGGTGACAGTGAAAGTGATTATATTCTTAGCATTGTCGAAATACTATTGTTTCCTCTCCCATCTTATTGACATATAGTGGGCGGTATTATATTCATTTAATAATCATTTATCATATATGATGAAAATATCTTTATAATCCTTAAACCCCATACCCTATTCAAAATTATAAACCGCAAAAATAGAAGGTCTATGTTGATTTTTACTTAGCTGTCACCAAGAGTGTATGACATTTCAAAACGTCAATACGATAATCAATTTTTGTTTCGTTTTGAGTTATTTGACGATTGTTAAGTGTAATATTAATTCTTTACCTCATTGTAAACATCCTATATGTTTTATTATCACAGTTTGATAGTTCTTTGCTTTAGTTTAATTACCTTTTAGGTAGCTGGAAATCATAGTGCCATATATGAAGCATACTACAATTTCGTAAGTACACTTTAATGCTAAAAATATCTTATCTTATTAATTTTTTAAATTATATCATCTTATTTGTAGTACAATATTTACATTATAATTATTGGTCTATAGGTTGATCCTAATGGATGTGGCACAGTTGGTGCAATGGAAGCAGCTCGCTTTCTTAAAAGATCTGGGCTGAGTGATATTGTGTTATCGAGAGTATGGGATCTTTCAGATCCAGGTGGAAGAGGATGCTTAGACAAAGCTGGCATGTTTGTAGCTTTAAAATTGGTTGCTTTAGCTCAACAAGGTAGAGACATTAACCTTGTAAACCTTAATATGGAAATGCCTCCTCCAAAAATGGTTAGTAATTGTCATATACTATTTTATTAAGAACAAATTTAAAAGGAAGCTGTAATTTTCATTTTCATTAAATGAAATTTGCATGAATGTGTCTATTACATTTAAAAATTTATTAGGGGTCATTAATGCCATTGCAATGTGGGAACATCATTATTATAATTTAATAGAGCACACTTCATAGATTTGATCTAATCTAATCTAATTTGAACTTTATGCTTCTACAAATCTTTATCTGAGACCTTACGTTTGCGAGTTATTATACCATCTATAGTAAAACCAAGTATATCAAATTATAATCATAATTTAAGAAGAAATTTAACTATGGTTTTATTTGCTTTATTTGTTTTGATATAATCCACTCACAGTTAAAACTATAATTTGATACATTAGTAGTGTACCACCAAAGTTAACATTGAAAGAAAATTAATTTGCAGAATTTCAATTAAATGAGTATATTCCCAATTTTGTATCCAAAGGACGTGAGTCATTTGACACAATTGCAAATATAAATAAATAAAAATAACGAAAAACCGTAATAATAATGATACATGCTTTGAAACTGAAAATTTCAGATGGTTACACAATAAAATAAAATATGCATCTTAATTATACATACAATAATGTTGCTACTAATGTTTTAAGCGCTCTTACTTTTGTGATTCTAAAAATCGCTGCCACTAGTAAATTCTCTATCAGAGAATGAGCAATAAATTAATTAATTGTAATTATGGATTAAAGTGTTCTTTTCTATGTATTCCTTTTCAATATTTTATATCTGCATTATGTCTTTCATATATCAGGAGACATCTTGTCACATGTCTGCCATATTAAGGCTACCAGATTTCCACTGGAATATATATTTCCTTTTGCCACCTCCCTCTTTACCATACTCCAAATCAATTTAATAGGATTCAAGTTCCTGTGATAGGGTGGTAATTGTAACACTATGTGGCCATGACATGTCACATAAGTATCTAAGGTCTATTTATTTTTACCATTTCCAAAAATTCGCATTTTAATATCGTAGGATGATATGGAATATTACCTGATTGCAACCAAGATAAAATTACACTTTTTTTACATAGCAGTTGGGGTTTTATTTAATTGTACATTATATGGTGCATTATCCATCACAATAGAGTATTCAGGTAATTGTGGTACTAACTCTGATTTGAACTATTTCGAAAAGTTCATGTCATCATGGTAGCACCCATTTTGCTTTTGATTTGAATAAAAGTAGAGCATGATCAATAAACCCTGTTGCAGTTTTACAGTACTTTATTATTGTATTGATTACGTTCAACAACGATTGACAATACAGATATATATTATTTTTATTATATGAAGTTTGTACATATGTCAAGTGTTAGCACACTTGACGGTGCGAGGACATAGTGACGCTATCTCCAAGATGGTGATACAATAGTCACGAGCATCAATCTTGACGCAAACCTAGTTTGGACCGGAATTCGCAGTGTTTGGGTCCATCCAAGGTCTTGGTCAAAATATCCGCCTCTATTTCGCTACCTTTAATAATAATAATAATAATAATAATAATATATAATTTATTTTCAACAATACAGTATAATTAAAAATATAACAAAGAGAGAAGAAATAAAAAAAAAAGAAAATGTACATTCTCTGTATGTGAAAACCAAAAGGATCGACTCAGAACACAGATAACTGTGTTCTGATCTTCCGTCGAACCTTTGCAGTATATGAGCAAAAATAAACAGTACAGAATGCCTAATTCTAACTTAATCCTAAATTCTGTCATATACACAGTTGCCAAATTGCACAAACATTGAATTGATACACAAGCACTAGTACCGAACATAATTACTCAATTAAATATTTAACATGAATAAAATAAAATAAATTTAAAAATTAGAAAATTAGAAAATTAAAAAATTAGAAAGCATTGTAAGAGCAATAAAACAGTAACGGAACCAGAACAAGGCTCACCGCTGACCCGTCACCAAATGTTCCCGCATCCACGATCTAAACCTAGCGAAAGAATAACTCTTTGTCTCCAAAGGCAGATTATTATAAAATTTAGGGACATTGTAGGAGAAAGATCGCTGGAATAAAGAAGTTCTATGAATGGGCGTAGTAATAAGATGTCTGTGTCGGAGACCCAGATGATGAACATCGGTACGAAAGCTCAATTTGTTAAATAAGTATGATGGAGCTTTAAATGTAATAATTTTGAAATAGAGCATTCCAGCCTGCAAACAAAATCTGCTCCTCATGTTCAACCATCCCAGCTCAACCAACTTAGGAGATAAATGTTGATATTTGCGTAAACCATATATTAAGCGAATGCAAGAGTTTTGAACACGCTGCACCCTATTCAACACATTCTGAGTCAAACAAGAATCTGGAATGTGAAGAATCTGGATGGCACCTTCTTGAACCACTTCTCTTATAAAATGTTCCTTTATGGTAATATGCTTGGACTTCGAGTTTATTACCGCGTTTGAGCAAAGTATATGCACAGCCTAATTGTCATTATAAATGATGTTTCTTTCGTAATGCATTCCCAAATCATTTATTAGTTGTTTCAAATGTAGGGCTTCTTTGGCAGATTCTGTCAATGCCATATATTTCGTTTCTTTGATTCCCAACTTATAGGACCTCCGGCAAACAAAACAGTATTCTGTGTATGATCTACGATCAATTTCACAAGCGGCCCAATCTACATCCGTCAGACCGATAATAGGTTTATCATATCGCGTGTATGACAAGTGCATATCGTTTGTTCCATTTAAATATCTGACCACACGCTTGGAAGCTGTCCAGATTTGTCTGGTCGTGTATCCATCGATAGATACATCAATGAGCCAATTAAATTTTGGAATAGCAATTCCTTGTTTTTATCAGTGCTGCCTTTTTCTAATTTTATGTCAACTTCCACGTGTGTACTTGCACACTTGCAATTTTTCATATTACATTTCTTCAGCAGGTCGTCGATATATTTTCGTTGACTTACCTCAAAACCATTTTTATTTTTCTTGAATTCGATGCCAAAATAGTTTTTAAGGCTTCCTAGATCACGCATTTTAAAAGTCTTCATTAGCTTATCTTTAATGCTCTTCATAGTGTGTGAACTAGATGGGGCTATGATAATGTCGTCAACGTAAACTGCGATGATATTTTCTGTTCCCTTTTGAGAAATGTACATGCATGCGTCTGCCATTGAGGATTTAAATCCCAGCTCTTTTAAAGTAACATCCAATTTCTTAAACCATTGCTGCCCGGCTTGCCTTAGACCGTATAAGGCTTTCTTTAGAAGACATATTTTCTTGTTTCTTCCTTTTCTTTTTCAGCATTCTTTTTGACTTTGGAATGTGTCTTGATCGCTGTTAGACTCGTCAATAATTTCAAGTAGCATATTTTCGAGATAGTCTGGGTGTTCCATATATATCTCTTCATCAATTTCTGCGTTTAAGTATGCAGTCGCAACATCTAACTGGTTGATTATTCAATTTTATTCAACGGCGATTCCTAATAGGAGTCGAATAGAACTTAGTTTAGCAACACGTGCAAATGTTTCTGTGAAATCTATGTTTGAACGTTGCGCAAATCCACTAGCAACTAATCGCACCTTTTTCCTTTCTAACGAACCGTCGCAATTTAGCTCATTTTTCAGTACCAATTTGCAATCGATCTTATTTATGTTTGATTTATCATCAACTAACGTCCAGGTTTCGTTCTTGATGTGCGATTTGATTTCGTCTTTTATAGCTTCATGCCTTTCTTCTGGATTTTGAACCGACATTGCATCTCTTTCATCGTAAAAGCATAACATATTAAAATCCGCGTCCAAATTGGCGGTACTCTTGCTCGTTGTTGTCTTGGAAGTAAGTAGTCATCTGTATTTTCATTTTGTACTACAGTACAACTTCGATAGTCCGGACACATAAAGATTTTGCCGTGTCCGGATAAGCGAGTTTGTCCGGATTGGTGGCGTTTTTTTAATCCTACATTTAAATGACACAAAATCAACTAGACCTTTTAGTTATTAATTTTTATTGGAAAATAAACAAAAATGCAAACTAAAATAATATAATAAATAAATAAAATATATATAATATAATAAAACAACTAACTCGTTTAGATACATTACTTTTTAAAAAACGAATAAATAGTCGGCTGCTTCAACACCGCCTCATGATTTTCTTGTGCCTTTGCCTTTAGTTCCTTCAGTAAAAATATATGTGCCGGCAGATCATTCTCTTCTGCCCATTGCAGACACTTTTCAAATGATTTTACCGCTTCAACGTGCTGTATCGATGAAGTGTTGCCTGATTCTGTATCGTCACTGATGTTTGTAACTTCCCTAATTATGTCTTCCTCGGTCATTTCTACAAGATTTTCGTGTTTTCATGAGACCCAGTCTCGAATCGCGTCGTTACTTACATCATCGTTAATACTCTTTACCATTTCTTGAATTTCACCGGCATCCTCTAGGCCCGAGATAGTAGCTGGCCGCCGTTCTTTAATTATGCTGAGTGGTAACTCATCTTCTTCGCTCCATTTCGGCAATAATTTATCCCAACTCTTTTGTATATTTTTTTCTGTGATGTGCTCCCAAGCACTATGTAAATAGCAAACTGCATTTTTAATTCTAAACTCCTTTAAATGTTGTGTAATGGCTCCATCTTCAAATGAAACTGCATATTTTAATAAATTTTTCTTGTAGAAAACCCTTCTGTTTTGAATCAAATTTTGATCCATGGGTTGCAATATAGCCGTACAGTTAGGCGGCGTCAGCAAAATACGGAAATTTGGATAACTTATCTCTTCCGTTAGCAGATGTGATGGAGCGTTATCCACTAATAATAATGCTTTTTGCGGCCCATTGGGGCTTTTCAAAACTTTTAACTTCAGGAACAAATTTGTTATTAAACCACCTTGAAAATGTAACTTTAGTCATCCATCCCTTCTTAGATCCGTCATATATAACAGGCAATGTTGCATTTTTAAACACGCGAGGATTTTTGGTTTTCCAAGAACTAGCAATGGAAGTTTGTGTGTTCCCGTTGCGTTGCAACATGGCATAAATGTTAGTCTGTCTTTGGATATTTTTCTACCAGGAGCAGACTTTTCATCCTGATGCACTAGTGTTCCTGTGGGTAAAGTTCACCAAAAAATAGCCGACTCGCCATTATAAATTTGATCCTCCGATAAATTCATCTCATTCACAATTTTCATAAACACCAGTTTAAAAGGCGAAACAGCAGCGATGTCGCTATAAAGACGCTCTCCGCACACTTTCAAAAATCGGATTCCATGGCGTTGTCTGAATTTATCTAGCCAACCACTGCTAGCAACAAAACCAGTTTTTCCTGTAATTTGTTCGTAAAAGTATTTAGCTTTCTCTTAAAATTTCCGAAGAAATTGGAACATGGATGGATAATTTTTCTTTTCTCCAAAACAATCAACAACTTAATATAAAATTTATTTCACCCTAGGTTAATGTTTACATACTTGTTCCCTGAAATGACGAACTCACAAAGTGTGTGATTTGTATTTTTGTTTTTTAATATCTGCCACTGTCGATCGTGGCGTATTAAATTTATTGGCTACGAACCTCGCGCTTCTTTTTTCTATTTCTTTTAAAATTTCACATTTTGTCGGTCAACGGTATATGTAACTACGTACGGCCTATAAGGATGATCACAAGAAATAGCATTTCGCTTGTAGCCTGCAAATCACACGCTTGCTAAACTATATAAGTAGGGGATTTCCCGTATATTCTGTCTAATAAACATACATTTAAATAAGTCTATAGCAAGGTGTCCGAACTATAGAGGCAAATAAACTAAATAATGTCCGGATCGTAACGGTATCCGAACTACTGGAGTGTCCGAATTATTGAAGGGATGGACTGTCAAAGTTGTACTGTATTTCGTTTCCATCATTTTCTTGATAATTTAATTCCTTTTCCTTCTGAATTGATATCTTCATATTAGAAGTTCCAACGACTGTTTCTCTTACAGTAGTACCTGCATCGTCTGGATCATTCTCATCTAACAAATCGTTAACATTGTTGCTTCATGACCACTCTTGGTCGAATTTCTCCATCATCTTTATATCTCGACTAATTTTAATTTTTAATTGTTGTGGCATCCATATGCGAAAAGCTTTTGAAACATCAGAGTAAATATACCTTTCTCGGCTCTTGCTGCTAGCTTGTCTTTGTTTGGATTTTTGTTGCGTACAAATACTGTATTACCAAATATATGCATGTGTCGGACCGATGGTATTTTCCCAGTCCATCTTTTAATGGTGACCAGTCTGTAAGGTAGTTCGCTGTATTTATTGCCTCTGCTCAAAACATGTTTGTAAGGTTAGCATCTAAAATAAGACATCTTGCCTTATCTAATAGAGTTCTGTTTTTTCTTTCTGATAGACCGTTCTGCTATGGGGTGCATCTCCTTTCCCATTGTCGCTTTGCAAATACTTCAGTTTCTTACCTGTGTAAGTCTCCACTTCATTTTTATAAGTTTGGAATGCTTCTAAAGCTTCATTCTTATGTTTCAGAAAATATACTTTGGTATATCTAGAATCTAGAACAGTCATCAATAAATGTGATGAAATATCTAGCTCTCCCTGGAGATAGTGCTCGAAAGGGTCTACAGACATCTGAATGTACTACAGTAGAGTCTCGTTTATCTTGAGGCTCATGTATTTTGAGTTTCATTTATCTTAACTAGGGAGTCTCGCTTATTTTAAGTTCCACCCTCCCCGCCATGTTCCACAATTTCACTGTCACGCTAGAATCTAGAGTGAGGTTGGGAGAAATGGGAGGAGTGGAGGTGATGTAATTTCAGTTGGCATGGCAACGGTGGCGGTAGTGGGGACCCCTGCCGACTTAGATAAACGGAACTCGTTCGTTTCGGAGGACTGAAGATAAACGAGACTCGACCGTCTGTAAGGGTTCCTTAACCTTAATGGATTCTTTGGGAAAAGGTAATCTGGAAAATTTTCCTTTTAAACAAATCTCACAGTGGTCAAATTTTGAAAATGGGTTGAAACTAAGACGATTTACAAGGTTTCGTTTTTAAAAAAGTTTCATATCTGTTTCATTTTCAATGACCTAAACATTTATGCCAAGCTGGGAAATGTGAGGTTTGGTCAACTACTTTTAATATAGTATAATCCATTATCCGATTTCTCAGCTTTACGAATGACATTTCCCTTTTTGTTAATATCTCTGGCAATGTTTTCTTCAAAAATAACTTTGAAACCTTTGTCGGTAATTTTGCTAACTGACATTAAATTTGTATGCAAGTTAGGTACATATAATGTATTTTCAAGTTTTACTGAAGCACAACCTAGAATTACTTCCATTTAATCTTATGTCTCCTGGTCCTTTTATCTTACTAGCGCAATCTCTAGCTGTCGGTTTTAGAGATTCTTTGTCTCGTCTTTCTTCCATATTTACAATTTTATCTCTTGAAAACACACGTGTGAAGAACATCCGCTGTCCAGACCCCAGGCTGATATATCTGTATGATTATAATTTATCGACATTCTTCTGCTTTTAATCTTTCCTCTTTTGATTTAAAATTCTTTGACCAACAAACCTTGCTCGTATGCCCAAATTTATTGTTGTAAGAAAATTTGCGTTGCGTACATTTATATTCTTAGTAAGAAGCGCACCTTCTGTTGTGGATGGCGTAATCTTGGATCGTGCGTCACTCTCTTCAATTATCTTTATTTATAAATTTGTTGGCAAATGTAGTTCATCTCTGGACTCCATTGCTATGCGAAAATTTTCATATGAAAGAGGTAAAGAATACATCATGATGCTAAGTTAATCTTCATTTATCGGCATATTCATTTCAGTAAGCTTGTCTACTGTATCCGTGAAATGTTTTAAGTGATCACGAACATCATCATTTTCTTTCATTTTCTGCAATATTAATTGATTTAGTAAAGTAGCTTTACGAGCTGGCCCTTTACTTTCAAAATTTTTGCTTTTTATCTGTTTTAATTCCGTGGCTTATATTATTAGCATTAGTTCCGATTTTGCATTTAGATTTTCTTGGTCCCATTTTTCCATTGCCATACAACCTGTGATAGGTCTGGTATATTTGCCGGATACGTAATTCCATAAGCCATTTCGTATTAGGATTATTTGGGCTTGCAATTTCTAGCTATAGAAGTTATTGCGTTTTAACGGATCTATGCGATAATTACTCATTTTCTTTTCTTTTGTAAGTACTGCTCTTTCTAATTATCCTTTCGCAGTTAAACGTTCTTGGCCCCACAACCTGTTGCAGTTTTACAGTACTTTTATTATTGCATTGATTACAACGATTGACAATACAGATATATATTATTCTTATTATGTGAAGTTTGTACATATGTATGTCAAGTTCCAGCACACTTGACGATGCGAGGGCACAACGAATCTATTTCCAGGATGGTGGCACAACAAACCCCATTTCTCCTCCTGCATGGGTCGTACTCCACCTTCAGTTCTTATGCAAATAGCTTTCATGAAGATATATCACAGGCCTTTCCTTCGCTCCTTGTCATTTTGTATTAAAAATCTTTGTCTGTGGTCTCCATGCAACAATATCATAACGTTCCATCAGAAATATTCTATTAGACGGGCAGTTTTTATATTTATAACTCATGCCAAGAATTATCTTGCGTGTTCCTTCGCTTATATACACTACCGTCCAAAAGTTTGGAAGCAGCGACGCCAACAACGGATTTTACAAAAAAAAAACAGATAAAGTAAATTTTTATTGTGATTATTAATGAATGTATGTAATATACGTCACTATCATCCATAAACAGTAAATTTATTCAAAAATATAATAATATATTAGGTAGTAAGTCTATTTTCGTCTATATGACCACCTTTAGCTTTAATAACTGCTCCACAAATTTTTGGCATTCTTCGAAGCAATTTTTCAAGGCAGTTCTCGTCAATTTGTTGCCATGCGGTCCGTAAATATTCCCATAGCTGTTGGGTGTTTTGAGGCTGTTGCTGTCTAGCCCTTCGATCAAGTTCATCCCACAAGAGCTCAATAGGGGACAAATCCGGACTTTGAGGAGGCCAAACCATTAACTTTAGTTGATTTAATGCTGCTTTCTCCTCTAAAAAGTTCTTGCAGATTCGAGCCGTATGTTTGGTGTCATTATCTTGCTGAAACGCAAACGGCTCGCCAACAAGACGGCTTCCAGACGGAAAACCATGATTCTGCAGAATATTCAAATACTCTTCTTTCCGCATTGTACCACTAATTTTTACTAAATCACCCGTCGTTCTTCCAGCAAAACAACCCCAAACCATAACACTACCACCTCCGTGTTTAACAGACGGCACTAAACAGGCCTCACTGACTCTTTCCCCGGGTCGCCGACGAACAAAAACTCTCCGTTTCGTACCGAATAGTTCAAATTTAGATTCGTCGGTCCATAACACTGTCTTCCAATCCTCCAGTGACCAGTTTGCATGTTCTCTTGCCCAAGTTAGCCTTTTCTGCTTATGCACATGTTTCAAAACGGTTTTTGCGGCCGACGCACCCCCTTAAACCAGCTGCCAATAACCGTCTCTTGACGGTGGTAACAGAAACATTTGTTTCTCGTTGCGTATTGACGCGCGATGCGATGTCCGGTACTGTTAGACGTCGATCTCGTTTAGAAGTTGTTACAATGAATCTGTCATCAGCTGCAGAAGTCACTCGTGGCCGCCCACTTCGTCTCCTATCAAGATTTTGCCCGGTCTCTCTTCTCCGGGCCAAGGTATAATGCACACCCTTCGGTGAAATTCCCAACCGTTGTGAAATTTCTCTTTCGGTATATCCTTCGCCGCGGAGAGTACAAATCGTACAACGTTGTTCTGCAGTCAACTGTTTGCGTTTTGGCATTTTTACGCTCAGTACTTCACCAAATTGTTTTAATTCCGCACTGAATTCAAAACACTAATTCCGCAAAGGAAACCGATACGACACAAAAGTTTTAATACTTCTACCACACGCACTCAACGATTACTGAAGTAATACTAAACCGTTTGACCGAAAGCAATTACTGCAGGTGTCCTACTCATCATCGCCAAATAATAGCTGTACTCTTGGAAAAGAGCAATAAAACGTATTCGGGTGAAATTTGTACCTAAATGTTTGGAATTTACGGATTATGAGTAACGATTTTATAATTGCATAGAATAATTTACAATAGGGATTAACGATTTCACGATATGCGTAACAGTTGTATAATTTTAAAGGAATTTCACCTTGCTTCCAAACTTATGGACGGTAGTGTAGGACTAAAATATTTAACGCAAGCGGAGTCTTGCTAACAATATATAGTGATAATATTTTATTATATTTATAAGTACACACCTACAATATTCATAAGTAACTAATAATATAGCAACATTAAAAATGTAAACATATTACTTGTCCGCATCATGTAGGACAATTTTTTAAATTTAATTTTAAAATTACATATGCTCTGTCTAATATGACTAATAGTTTATTCTGATTTACCAGTCATACCAGTAAGTCTGTTTATTACTTGGTTAACAGAAAATGGATTATTCATCACAAAATTTAATTATTTTCTACAATAGAGTTAAATCTTCACAACTCCAGGATTTTTGTTTTGCCATGACAAAGTCAAGAAGAACTAAAAACTAAATTAATTTTGTATACGAAAAGAGGTTATGAAGTTTCTTACTTCACTCTCTGCTCAAACAAATAATATCTAGCTTTCGAAAAAGTAGAAACAAAGTAGAAAAACCATTAAACTAAATCACACACAGAAACAGCAAACTTCTGAATAGGACTGTACAAGTGTCAAAATTGTGGGCGAGCGACAAAGAGATCGCAAATTAGTTGGAATATTTTCCATCCGCCAATTTGGCTTGGTTTTACTATAAGACTTGAAATCTCAAGTTACATATTTAAAATTTATATAAACTTATGTAGATAGTATTTACGTTAAATTTTGTTGTTTTTAGTTATTTAATTTACCGAGTCTTGCTACATCAATTGCATCTTGAATACACATTAAAGATACCGGTAGGCGCCCTTCACCGTTTAGTTTTTCGTTATTCATATGTTAAATCTTGTAAATATTTCCACTTTACTGGGAACAACTCCTTTGTCGTACCTATTATACCTACTGTTTTTTAACTCTACGTCAAATTCGGGAAATAGTTGAATAGTAATCGCATCAATTTGTTATAGAGCTTGTGTGGTAATAAGAGCTCTGAAATTCTAGTACGTTGTTGGGCGGTTGATTGCTTTGCTTTAGATTGTGAAAAATATTTCTCAACAGAATAGGGGCAATATTTTCTATATCAGGGCTACAACAGGCATCACTTTTTTGGCTTCTATTTTTACTCTTCTTGAATAACAGCATAAGAGTCACTGATGTCATAATAAGAGCGCCGTGTTTACATTATCATAAGCCAATGATAACTTAATATTTTCTACAACGGACGATTAGAAAATTTTACAAAAATGTATACCATAATATGAGACAAAAAGAGTAATTTTTAATCAATATCCGTATCCATAACGGATGAAATAAAATACAGATTATTTTCACAGAATAATGTTCCAAAAGTGTTTCTATTTACACCTCATCAGTGCGATAAATGTAATAGGATGTGAAAGATAATCATTGTTTTGTAACTTTTGAAAGTAGTGTTTCGAAATTACTTCTTAGCAACTTAACTATAGATAACCGTTCTAGAGTTTTTGTGTGAAAAAGTATATAGGTATTAACATTAACAACATATATTCGATGAAACAAACCAGATATCTAACGCTTCAGATAGGATTGGAAAAATTACAGAACAATTAAAAAATTGCATTTTAAAAATTTTAAACAGCATAAAAACCAAAATCTAATATTAGTATTTTGGAAATTGCACTATAAGCAATTAACGTATAATGTTTGAAAACAAATTCAAATTTGAGAAAAAGAACATCGTTTTCAATTATATTTTCATATCTTAATACACATACAAACTATGAAAATACCTGGAAAAACCTTATATCAAAAAATCTTTGTCGAAACCTTAATAATTCTGTTCCAGGACTAGGGAAAACCCAAATTAAAAACCTAGCCAAAGGTTTCCTTCTTAAGAAATGCAAATCTCATTTTAACAAATTGCTGTATACATTACTTAAATTTTGAACATCGGTTCTGAAATTAATGGTTTTAATGTCTTTCTGTATATTTATCATTTCGTATATTAATCTTTTCTTATAATTATTCTCTGTTTTTAATATAATTGTGTTAAAACCTTTGGCTAGATTTTTAATTTGGGTTTTCCCCAGTCCTTGAACAGAATTGTTAAGGTTTCGACAAACAGTTTTTGATATAAGGTTTTTCTAGGTATTTTCATACTTTGCATGTGTGTTTACACATTACTTTAGTTTTTATAATTTATATATAGAAAAAAGTTGTTTAAATATGCTCTATATCAAGAAATCCTAGTCATTAGTTATTTTGTTGATAGTTCCCAAATAAAAAACAAATGTTTGTTTATATATTTATCTAGTTATATTTTCACTGAAGAAGGTGTTCCGAGAACGTTTGTAAACGTTCTGGAAATATAACTATCGTTCAAACCAGTCTTGTTTCATTGACCTAATTAGGTCAATGAAAAAGAGATATAAGATAAGTATAGTATAAAAAAGGTCACGAAATATATATACAGGGTGATTCAGGAGGAAAGGTAAAGATTTTGGTGGGTGATAGTATAGACAAATGCGAACAAAAAGTGTCCTATTAACATGCGTCTTATTTTTATTAGTTACAGAGATACGGATCATTAACTCATTAACATGTGTCTAATTTTTATTGGTTATAGTATCTAATTTCATTTTGGTAGTCTCGTAGTTGCTATGGTTATCGATTGTCAGTTTTGTTTTGAAGTTGTAGGTAGTAGGTTGTGCTTGAGTTGACATTGAATGTTGTAAGTGTGATAAACGTGTATCGTTTAAGCGACAAACTAATTAAGCATGTCGCACATCTTTACCAATCGTGAGTACGCCGATATGGTATTTCTGTACGGTTTTTGTAACGGTAACGCTGCTGCTGCTGCTAGAGAATACGCTAGACGATTTCCCAACCGCGGACTACCCGATTCAATATTGTTCGGTCGTGTTTTCACTACACTGCGCGAGACTGGTGCAGTACCAAGCAGTCATTTTGCATCTGAACGTGTAAATGAAGAAATTGTGGATGAAGTTGAAGACATTATGCGGTTGGTAGAACGTAGTCCTTCAACAAGCACACGCCGAATTGCTACACGTATCGGTGTTCCACAAACAAGAGTATGGCGGACGTTACGAGAGCAAAGCTTGCATCCTTTTCATTTACAACGGATGCAACACCTTTGAGAAGGAGATGAAGGTAGACGTTTGGAATTTTGTCGTTGGCTAATTGCAAATCGCCGGGTAATCCCATTAATACTGTTCACGGACGAAGCCACTTTCACCCGTGACGGTATCAATAACACTAGAAACTCACATCGGTGGTCCGACGAAAACCCACATGCCTTTGTGGAAACACATTTTCAAGAACGGTTCTCCGTAAATGTGTGGTGTGGTATGATTGACAATCATCTCCTTGGGCGTGTTATTCTACCGCATCGTCTTACAGGGCCCCGTTATCTAGAGTTTCTTGAAAACGACCTTCCACCATTATTGGAGGATGTTCCTTTTGGCTACAAGGATGAGTATGTTCATCCAGCATGACGGAGCCCCTGCTCATTTTAGTCACAGCATTTAAACGTAACATTCCCCGGAAGATGGATCGGCAGAAATGGTTCCGTGGCTTGGCCACCGAGGTTTCCGGACCTTACCCCTTTAGATTTCTGCCTGTGGGGCTGGTTGAAAGACGAAGTTTACAAAGATAAAGTAAACACAAGAGACGAATTGATCGTTCGAATTATGAATTGTGCTGCCCTCATAAAAGACGACCTCAGAAGACCTACACGTAGTACAGTCAAAAGAATTAGAAAGTGCATTGAAGTCGCAGGTGGTATTTTTGAAAATATTCTTTCAACTTGGTCGTTTGCGTCTACTTTTGTTTGTGTCTTTGACTTTTTCCTGCTGTGAGGGGTTTATTGTAACCAATAAAAATTAGACACATGTTAATGAGTTAATGACCCGTATCTCTGTAACCAATAAAAATAAGACACATGTTAATAGGACATTTTTTGTTCGCATTTGTCTATACTATCACCCACCAAAATCTTTATCTTTCCTCCTGAATCACCCTGTATACAGGGTGTCCCAGACTTCACTCCCCAGGCTTGTAACTTCGTAATTGTTAACAATACATAAAACAAAGTATATATATTCTTAAATGGGAGGAAATTCTCTATACGATAGGAAAAACCAATTTTCAAAAAGTGCGTTAGTGTAATGACAGCTATATTCAACTTTTTTTTTTTCAAATAGCACAGTATACTTTTTTAATATTCAGATGGTACCTTTTATTCTCTTTACGGACATATAAATTAATATGGGCCTTACATGGGAAAATTTTCGAAAAAAACTTGACCTAAAGTTTGCCATGCAAAAAATGTGGTTTATAGTGTTTATCTAGTAGGCGATGAAATCAACAGCTTTCTATAAACAAAAATGTGTTTTTATTCGAATAGCAATTAATTAACTAATAATTACAAAACTAATGATTAAGCAATAATTACAAATTATTATAAAAATTGTTCAAAATTGCTTCCATTATTATTAGAGCATATCTCTAGACGATGCAGAAAATGTTTGTTTGTCGCTTCTAATAAAGTGTGCATGGAAATGTTTGCACACTCCTCTCTTATTCTGCCTTTTAGGTCATCCACATTTATGACGGCTACCTTATAAACACGTTCCTTCAAGTAACCCCACAGAAAATAGTCCAACGGCGTGAGGTCGGGAGAGCGAGCTGGCAATGCCACCGGGCCATGTGTTCCCATCCATCGTTGAGGAAAATTAGTGTCCAAATAATTTCGTACAATCGCACTGTTGTGTGCTGTAGCACCATCTTGTTGGTAGAATATATTTTGTCTTATATGAAGTACATTTGCCATAAGTTCTGGCAATATCTCTTCTAGAAAATGTAAATACCGATTGCCAGTTAGTGTCCCATCGTAAAAATGTGGTCCTATTAAACGCCCAACAAGAATTCCACACCAAACATTTATTGAAAAAACGCATTGATTATTCGTTTCTCTCAGCCAGTGTGGCTGTTCTGTGGACCAGTATCTGCAATTTTGTGTTGAAACCAATCCATTGTTATGGAATCTACTTTCGTCAGACCACATTATTTGTCTCAAAATCAGGGGGTGAAGCTTATGTATGCGCTTAAATTTGTATGCTTTATAATGATTTCGTTTTAAAATGCGTTGCGCTGACGATTTTGAAATATTACACTACTATTTCGGCTATTTCTCTTAAGGAAGATGTAGGATTGACCTCCGTATAAGCAAGAACAGCTACCGTATGTCCTTCATCAGCAGCATGTATGTTCCTAGGAAGCGGTATACTTTTATTTATTACAAAAGATCCATGCTCCCTAAGATTGTTTTCCAAATTTTTAAACGTTTTATGATCAGTATGTCTTCTCTCAGGATATTGCTCGCAATACCTTCTAGCTGCCTCCCTCGAATTACTTCCACACAAACCATACACTAACATCATATCGCACTTTTCGGAGTTCGAATAATTCATATTCTATCAAAATACAAGGAATAATAATAACTTCAATGAATTTAACAACATAAAGTGACAGAATTTTGTTTAGAAAACAATTGAAAATCAGCATGCTATTCGTCCGAATAGCACATGTACCTACCTACTTGATATTTTCTTTGTTAACGACAGTTGATAAAATATTTAATAGCTTTTATCTCGATAATTTTATAAGTGCCATTGTTAAATAATTTGATTTGAACTGAATATAACTTCAAGTGAAAATTTATTCAAAGATGCGTTTTTTTAATAAATGCCTTTTATAAATGTGGATACGTTAAAAATAAACCTTTGTATTTATTAGATGTAGTTGATAGCATACATTTAATTGCTATTCGAATAAAAACACATTTTTGTTTGTAGAAAGCTGTTGATTTCATCGCCTACTAGATAAACACTATAAACCACAATTTTTTGCATGGCAAACTTTAGGTCAAGTTTTTTCGAAAATTTTCCCATGTAAGGCCCATATTAATTTATATGGCTGTAAAGAGAATAAAAGGTGCCATCTGAATATTAAAAAAAAGTATACTGTGTTATTTGAAAAGAAAAAGTTGAATATAGCTGTTATTACACTAACGCACTTTTTATAAATTGGTTTTTCCTATCGTATAGAGAATTTCCTCCCATTTAAGAATATATATACTTTGTTTTATGTATTGTTAACAATAACGAAGTTACAAGCCTGGGGAGTGAAGTCGG
The DNA here is from genome assembly GCA_038088585.1 of Chrysina gloriosa. Taxonomy (NCBI): domain Eukaryota; kingdom Metazoa; phylum Arthropoda; class Insecta; order Coleoptera; family Scarabaeidae; genus Chrysina; species Chrysina gloriosa. The sequence goes on along the minus strand of CM076088.1, from coordinate 42,724,718 downwards.
GGACACCTGTATATACATTTATTATATTTTCAAAGCGTATTAGTTTTTGATATGCTACAACACAAGTCCTTCCTTTGCCGACTTGTTGCTTTCTCGCTAGCGTTTTCCATTTCAATATTTTCATTTATTTCCTTGTTTGTTTGTTTCTTTTTTCTAAATTCACATAAACTTCATCTGAAAACGCACTTTCCCTTGCTTCTTTATCACTTTCTGTCTTTTTATTGCTTGGAACACCGTCTATATCATCTTCAGACTCTTATGCTGTGTCAATCCTACGTACGATGTATTCTAGTTTAGACTCTGTCAAATATTTAATGCACATAGGTTGCTTGAATGCGAAATTGTAACGGCATTAGTAACGTGGTGTCGTATGAGCCTGAAAGAACAATCATCCTACTAAATGGAGGCTCAGCACTCTCTCTTTGTAACAGGTACAGATTTTTTCCTAAGTGCATACGGATTACAAAAAAAAAAAAAAAAAATTGAAATCCGTGCTGTTACTGGCGACATGTTATCGTGTTAGGGTTAATATTGGATACTGCATAGTCAGTGAAAATGAAAGTCGTACACCATAATTTTTCTTAAATTATGCACCCCGTATAGAACAAACTCCATATGAACTGCGATTTTGTAAATGTGTTAAAAATGGACAACAATGTGTGGTTGTTATAAAAAGTTGTAAGAAAATTTCTAGCCTTAAAATGAAACACGTTTATTCCATTTCTTTGGATATAAAATATTCTACCAAACATTTTTCTTTTTACTATCGCCCTGCTTAATTGACTTATTCATCTGGAGCGGTTCTATGCTTTTAACTATGTTAATTATTTTTATGGCAATTTCTAAATCACTCTTCTTTTCAATTAAGTTAATCCAAATAATTTTTTTTCTCATTTTTATGTTTGCTTCTGATAGGGAGATAGATATACTTAAAAATATTACATTAATAGCTCAATTTATTGATAATAAGAAAATCTACTAGACTATGAAAAACAATCACACAGTGTTTATTTAGATCTTCTGTTTATCTGTCATTTGATATTTAGTTGTTGAGGTTACATTAGTTATAACCCAGCTATTTATTTTTAAAAGTAAAATAAAATGGAATTAACCAGAGAGCAGTTTCGAATCATAATTTACTACGATTTTAAAAGAAGTTTAAGCGTTTATGAGTGCAAAGAGAGTTAAGATTCAGTTTTTAGAACAAGCACATTCCTTGGCTACAATTTACCCATGATATAAGGAATTTTAATTCGAAAGAAAGTCTGTTCAGTTTCAAAAGGATCAGGGCGTCATCCTATGCCTGTAACGACAAATAACTTTTGCTGCTTTGGTAAAAAAATTAATTTAAGAGGACAATAAAGCTACTTATGCGGTAATAGAACATCAACTCAAGATTGGATACATCAGCTGTTAAAACAATTACACCTATACACGATCATCTGCATTTAGAAAAAGTTGTAAGTCGTTTTGTGTCGCTTCACCTTTCTGACTTCCAAAAATCGGAGCGTGTGAGAATTTGCTATGAAACTTTAAATTTATTAAATAATGGCGGGCACCAATTTTTTTTCCAAAATAGTAACAGGTGACGAAACTTATATTTCCTTTTTTGACCTTCCTACTCGTCAAGAGAGTCGTGTATGGATTCACAAAAATGAGGAAACTCCTACAATGACTAATTGTAAGAAGCAACGAGCTATGAAAGAGGTTATGTATGTGATATTCTTCAGAAGTACAGGCTTAGTAAATGCAATGACAGTTACAACTAAGTGGTACACTAAAAAATGTCCGTCTGACGTGTTCACTAGAGTTCCAGACAATGGAATTATGCTCCACCATGACAATACATCGTCCCATACGGCAGTTTCAACTCCAGTTTTTGACTGAAAAAAATATAAAAGTAATAGAACATCCACCGTACTCACCTGATTTAGCAATGTGTGGCTGTTTTTGGCACGAAATTTGCGGGGTAGAAGGTTTCCGTCCGAAGAAGTGAGTGATACCGCAGTTCACGCTTGTTTTGAAGGTACTCCGAAAGAAGATTGGTTGGAAGCTTTTAAACAGTGAAAACAAAGAATGGTCAAGTGTATTTAGGCTGAAAGGAATTACTTTGAACATATTTAAAATAAAATCCTAGGAAATATGAACCGCGTTTTTTATTCTCAATAATTTCAGCTTATTCCTCGTATACATACATATAGTTCATAACAGTTGATCGATGGCTCAACAGGCATCCTTATGCTTTAAATTTGGTCTGCCACCCGAAAATGTTGGTCACCTGTGGTCTAGACCAGACGTGGGCAACCTTTCACGATGCGGCCGCTAGAAGTTTTATGCTGCGAGTAATCTTGAAAAATATACATGTTTGTAGTATCCTCATGAAGCAAGTTTAAAGGGTCGTGCTAATATGCAACGGAAAAATTCAATGACGAGCCGGACAAATCTTACTCGAGGACCACATGTGACCCGCGGGCCGGGCGTTGCCCATGACTGGTCTAGACTGTAGACTCTAACGTCATTGAAAATTTATGGAACCAATTAAAAATTGTAAACAACGTAGAATTTCCAGTAAAGAGTAACTTATTTTTCGGGTTGCCGCTACTACTATGTAGCTTATATAAAAGGCAGGATTTCAATTTAGCAGATTATATTTCACATAAAAAATGAATAAAAATGATAATTCTATTCATTATAAAAAAATTACCCTTACCACACCTTTCGGAAATAATTCTAGATACAGATTTCGGCAACTAAGTTGCGATCCTCGGTGAAAAACTGAGAGAATTAACGATACCTGATGAACGAACACCATACACCGAACACTGCACAACAACTTTTAATCGCTGCACAATAAACATCCCACACTAAACACTTCACCAAAAACACAATTGAATTATCGCTCAAACATACCGATTCGTTGTGTAACAACTAATGGTGGTTTTAACTGTAAGCCAATAGATAGATCAACATATTAGGTTGTGCAACGTGAAATATCGGATTTTTTAAGGGGAAATGAAAATTATGTGGTCGATTTTAAAAATATTTAATTGATCGAAATAGGTAAGGGATCTTCGACCGATCTGTTCCGCGCTGCAGATCTGGTCTGCCACGCGACAGATCTGTCAGCCCACACTAACCTAAACATGTAATCTTTCGACTGTAAAGGATTTGATCTGCAAAAGGACAGATCGTTTAAAATGTTTAGATATAGCAACTGCTTTAGGATTTGGAGGGGACGACGGCACAGATATTTTATACTCGTATGAAAACCAGACGAGGTTTTTTCGATCTGGACCACCAACGTATAGATAAACCGTCGCATTGATCCGTGGCGAGACAAATTATTAAAGAATCCCTCTCGTATGTGTCCAGCTATGGAATTTGGCAATGCGATTCCAATAAGAAAATTCTTTTTCATAATTTTTGCCCTTTATTGCGTATAAAGTGCACCAGACAGACTGTAAAGTACACGGTTTTTGATTTAAAAAATAAAAACTGAATTTAATTATTGGTATACCCTAGATTTGTGAAAAATGTGGCTGAAAATTTTGGCGTGAAAATTTATAAGTAACAAATTCATAAAGGATTGCATATACACTCCCAGTCACGGTAGTTGGGACACCTCGTTTAATTTAGGATATTGTGCAATAAAAATTCAAAATTTTACACAATACTGAGAATTCTACTGCGTAGTAATTATTACTGGTTAGTGGATCATACAGCATTATTAGGAATGCTGCACTAATGGAATTTACAATAGAACTTAATCTTAATTACAATAATCCCTAATAATCGCAATATAATGATTTCATAGTATAAATATTCAAGTAGTATTACAATGCTTTATGTGTCATAAACATTTACAAGGGTATTTTCAAGAACGATTTTATGGTCATCAAGATGTTATCCTATCCCTCTAACGTCTCCGTGTACGCGCGAAGTGCAAGTGGGCGACTTTTGAAAGTATTAACAGTGTAAATGCCGCGTGGAAAACCGATCAGTGTTGAAAAGCGATCGTCCGTGATCACACTCGATAAAGAAGGGTATTCTGTTCGACAAATTGGCGAAAAAGTGCATCTGGCAAAATCTAGTGTAGCCAATATTATAAAACTGTACCGTACAGCGGAAAGTTTAAATGACCGTGATCGACCAGGTCCGTCTCGTATTACGACCAACATTGATGATCAGCGAATCGTTTTAATTAGTAGACGAAATAGAAGATTGACAGCACCACAAATAGCAGCAGAATTCAATCGCGATCGTCAAAACGCGGTGTCAGTGAGCACTATTCAATGTCGCTTGCGAGAGGCAAACCTATTCGGACGAATTGCTGTACGGAAACCGCTACTAAGGCGAACCAATCGTTTAAAACGATTACAGTGGGCCCAACGACATCGAGATTGGACGGTGGAGGAGTGGAAAAATGTGGTTTGGACCGACGAATCCAAGTTTGAAGTGTTTGGACAAAATAGAAGAGTTTATGTTCGGAGATCAAAGACAGAAAAAATGCTTCGCGAATGTCTAGCACCCCCTGTAAAACATGGTGGTGGCTCAGTTATGGTGTGGGGTTGTTTTTCGTACGCAGGAGTAGAAGATCTCGTTCGGATAGAAGGTATTATGAGAAAAGAACAGGTACAGAAATATTCTAGAGCATAATGCTGAACCTTCTGGCCAGCGATTGATAGGGGAGAATTTCACCTTCATGCAAGATAATGATCCTAAACATACGGCGTTAGTATGTAGGGATTATTTGAATACACAACAAACACAAAATACCTTGCAAATAATGTCATGGCCTCCACAGAGTCCCAATCTTAACCCGATCGAACTCTTGTGGCATGAGCTGGATAGACAGGTACGAAAAGTGGCTCCAACTTCAAACAACATCTTTGGGAAGTTTTACATATTTGATAAATATTATTATTTGCTATCATTTTGTCATAATAAACCAATATTTTGTTATATATAACTGATTTTGTGTTTTAGTTTTATTTTTGTGCAAGTTAAATACTTTATTGAAAAAATATTAACTGTCCCAACCTCCGTGACTGGGAGTGTAATTCAAGGTATATATAAAGTGGTATATACAAAGTTACAAAATTCGTTTATTTCTATTTATTATTAGTTTGTTAAAAGGTGGTATCGGCAGTGGCGCACGGCATAAAAGTAGGTACGTAATATACAATATTAGTGAAAATTAATATTGTTATCTTTTACTGTCGTTGTGATATCCACTGTGGCAATACGCAACCGCTCTGGTAAGCTGCGCAGAATTGCAACATTAGCAACGCTTCCATTGTCGATTCATTCGGTCGTTGCGTCTACATTATTGTGAATACGTTGTCGTATATTTCGAAAATAATCGTTCGACATCCAGTGAAGTAAGATTTGCAAATGCCAGATATTCCTTTTCCTCATCTGTGCACTCTTGATTTTGAGTTATAGACCAAACCTTTTGTAGATCGAGATTTTTCGTTAAAATTGCACAAAATTTTTCAGCAACATAGGTTCCTATATTATTCGTCAAGTTTTATTGCTTGTAAATTGTTTTGCAATTTAATGTGTCTCGTGTAGATAAGTGACTGTTTTCTAATTGCTCAATAGTATGTGTGATATTTAATCTATTTGTTGTTGAACGTCCGAATTGGAAAAAAGTTGCTGATTATCGCGAACTGCTGCAGAATCATTTGAATCAATATTCAAAATGACATTTTTCACTCTCGAAAAGTATTCTATTCTATATCTGAAAGGATATTTTGCGACTTGGATTGCTGTGATAGAAAATTCTCTTAACGAATCTTTTATTATCTTGACAACGGTTGCTGCATCACTTGTGTAAATCCTTTTACTAGATAACAACAATGAAACTGGTGGACCAACACGTTTTAACGGACGCGCCATAACATGAATGACGCTGTGGTTCTGAGCATCAGTAGTTTCATCCACACATAAGCGGATTTTCTTATTTCTCAGCTCGTCTTTTATACATTCCTTTACTGCACCTTGAACACGTGGCAAATTGTATCGTAATTACATAGATGTTGGCAACTTCCATGAGGGAACGTACTTGGCTCAAAATAGACGAAAGTGTTCATTAAATACTAGATGTTGTGGGATGTTGCACACGCTTAACATAAAAATAAAATCATATATAAATTGCCAGTATGGGATACCGTTATTTAAATTCAATACATGACGTTTACTTTCACAATGTTTTCTACATTCAAACCCATCGCGACTTAGCAATCCGCTATTGCATATTTTGCAATAAATATGTGCACACACACATATTCGAAAGGAACGTTACACGCTTTGGGCTGTCACTTTGGTTGCAGGGTGGGTTGGAAGGGACATGGCGGTCATTGATGGCACCTTCTTGGCTGCAGTCTTCAGTTTCTTTTATTTCCGGCCTGGAAACCATTGCTTTCCAAGGCCTACACAACAGATAGAAAAATAGTCTAAATTTAAAAAAATTAAAACCAACTTCATCTGCCGCATGCAAAAGCAATAATATGAATCGATGTCACCAAACTCCGGACTTGTTAGTCGATGATCGATAACGTTTGCAGAGTTCCAGGAACTATCTTTACCTCTTCCGTCAGATGGACGACATAGTGATGGCGGAGTGATAATCAGAGGCTTCAGCGACAACCGGGCTCGGATATTCCTGGGCTCTGTTGAAGCTGGCGGGTGGCTCTACAGAGGAACTATCCCGCAATGCGAAAAATCTTTTAAATATAGATTTCTAGGGTATAAATGTTAAGTTATTTGTATCTTATTTGCCATACGTTTCAGGCATGTGAATTAATAATCAATGTTCGTTTTATATACAAAAATATCAGACATGGCCAACACATGTGGCCACGGGTGTACATTTTTATATATGAGCATGAACAGCAGTGTATAAAGTTTAGATCTTAATTCATCTTCTTTGGTGTTCATAAATATGTAGGTATCCTCGACGACCTCGCCCACTCTGTAGATCCTAATCCTCGCAGTAGGCAAGAGATTAGTGTACTGTGGTGCAATTTTCTCTAGATTTCTTGGATTTCATAGTATATGCTCCGACAATTAGTAATTCTCTATGTTCACCATACAACCATAGTTATTTGACGCTACAGTGACAGTGTCGACAAACGTAATGTTCATTGAGCTTAAGCCATTGCTTTCACATCTTTCTATTATTGCACATAATTAATTTTTAACCCAGATTACGATTCTTGTCAAAAATGATGTTTCAATGTTCCTTAAAAACCGGTGGCGTTTAAAATATCTGTTTCTCGTGTTCGTTCGATTCATCAGGAATACGCTTATCGAAGGTTTTACTTTATTGGTTTATTTTGATATAATTCACTGTAATTTTGGAACATATTCAAGCTCCTGGGAGAGCCAACTCGATTTTAGGGAACTGGTAGTTTACGAGGCTCATTCTTAATATTGTCATCAATAGAGAAATATTTTGTGGTCAAGAATAACGCAACAGTTTGTAGTGGTAACTGACATTTTCTATTTTATTATATAATTGACACCCAAGAAAAAGTAATACAACCATTTTTTATTGCTCCAGAACTCTAGAATTTATATGACGATTTTTATTTTTGTTACTTTGAAAAGGATTTCTGCACCTTGTTAATTCGCCTTCTCCATTCCTTTGTATTTATACCTCTATAAATTGTCCTCGGCATTTTCCTTTCCCATCTTTCTAACAATTTTTAGACTTCAATTAAAACTTGGGGTTCCCATGCATACGTGGTTGTCGCTCTGATTATAGTGATCGTCGTGTTGTCAAATAATTTATATTTATTTGGTCATAAGCCTGTTTGAAATTATAAAGAGTGCATATTAGGCTGGTCTTATATTCGCAATAATTTGTTCGTTTCTCTTTCGGAGCAGAAGTTTGGTCAATTACTGATCTATTGCTCCAAATTTTGCTTTCCATTCTCCTTATACTTTTTCATCAATATTCTTATACTTTCTGCTAATACTTTATAGTCAATTTTAAAAGTTATTTTTGGCCAATAATTTTGTATTTGTTCTGTAAATATTGTCAGCATTTTATATTTGATTTTGAATTCCTATAATGGCAGAATTCATCAAGAAAGACCTTGGCTATCGCTTTGGAATATTGCCGATGACAATCGCGAGATATCGTTATCGCTCAAATATGAATGAACACACATTGTCGATAAGGAATGATGAGCTAGATTGATGTTAGCAATGTTCAAAACTGCATCAAAGTTATTACATAACCAATTTTTGACGCTAGGAGTGTTGCAAATGTTCCTTATTCATAACAAATGGAATCAAATGGCCATAAGTGATGGTTATAATTTTTCAAATAAGTCTGACGTAGTCTTGCATTTTGGAGCAAGGAATCATGAACTAGTACTTCCCCAATTTATGTATCGTATCGTCTATATTTGACCAAAAATAGCAGCTTAGTAAAGTTGAGAAAATAATGGAAAAAGGTATATCGGAATAAAAGAGAATTGAGTTTAACCGGTTTAAGCCGTTAATGCCCAAGCATTCAAAACATTTAAAACGACATATTTTGTTTTTATTATTCGTTTATTCTAGAACTAAATATTGCATTCTGAACGAAATATGAAACAAAAAAGATATTCTGTTCAAAGAAAAATATGCGTTGACGTTGGGTTTAACCATAAACATGCAAATTAAACCTATAATATGGAACGGACTAATTATTTTCTTATTGTGGAAGTAATATTAACTTTATTTGGTGTGATAAATAAATTGACTCTTGCAGTGGCGACATCTTCTACGGGCTTTTTCTCGTGAACTTTTATTATGTGACCAATGTTATCAAAGCGTACCTCTTTTAGCAAATTACTTGCTTGGGATCTTCACAGAGAGGTGCTAGCTTTGGCTTGGTCATGCTCCACACTTTCTACATTTCTAGAATCGCTTTCCAAATTCATAAGCCCAACTGCAATATAAGAACGAAAATCTAATTGGAGGATTTGTTGTACAGTTCCTATACGATAAATTTTCCAAGCGTTGACGATTGCGCTATCTACCAAATTTGTAAATAATGACCATCACCATTTTTACCCCTTATGGGAATACGATGATTGGCAGCACCATGGTCGTGCAAGTTTACTCCTTCTACATATTTATTTTACTGCGATATTATATGTGGCTGAGGAATAACAACTTTTATTTGTTTTCTGTCGTAACGTTTTGCATTGGCGAGGGGTAAGACTGCCGAAATTAGTCGCGACGGTAACGATAGAGTTATGGTTCCATCGAACCATCGATTTCTAATCAAAGACAAAAGATCGACAACAACTTGGTCACCTAATCCACATCCCACATCTTTCGTAAAATTTTCAGCGTTAAAATCACCATATGGTTCAAATTAGAACAAATATTCATCTGCGTTTGTCAAGCACCACAATTTGAAACCAACGCGAACAAGCTTATTTTTATATACATTTTTGCAGAATGTCTCCCGGGATATGGAACTATTTCCTCATCAATTGAAAGGTGATGCGCAAAGATTCCAAATTGTAAATATCTAGCGTTCATCAAATTGAAAAATGGTCGCAATTTGTCGTTCTTGTCTAAATCTGAATTATCAGCCAAATGAATTCTTCTTTTTATTGCCTCAAATTTATTTCTTGACATGGATTTTTGTACAATGTCTAATCCTTTATCTGAATCAAGGCTTCAATACATGCGTTGTTGCGGTAATGGGTGATATCCAGAAAGAATAAGAATTCCAAGAAACTTTCGCAAATCAGTGGATGTCAAAATAAAGTCATACCTATTCTTATCCTGTGCATATTTATTAGAAAAGTTCACGATTTTATCTAAAATTTAATCCGTAAAGTATGAAAGGTGGTAAGGATCCAGCTTGTTCTTGGATATTTTTATATAACCCTTCTCGTTGTTGTGTGGTGCTACTGTGTAAATAGGTTCGATCTTCTCCCATTTTACATCATGTCTAATAGTTAGCTTCCTTTTCTCAATGACAGTGGAGTTAACACACAAAAATGTTCTGGAGAAATAAAAATATCTTCGCGTTATTAAGGAAAATAATGATATTTGAACAATTAAAATTTTTATAAAACTGCAATTATAATATTTATTTGTTTAGTTTATTATCTAAAATAGAATGTCGTTTTGTTATATAGACACAATTGACAATTTTTTTCAGAGCATCTGAAAGGGAAAAAAATATAATCTTAATGTTGCCTTGCCGCAAGCTTGGACATTAATGGGTTAAGAATAAACAGTTTAAATCCAAAGGCGAAACTTGCCGAACGCGGGTATTTAATCATTTGTTCTCGTAATACTGTGAAAATAAATGTGTGATTGATCCTGTCGAAATGGGCAAATGGCTAAAGGTCTATGAATTCAAGTTTGACCATAGATTAGGGTTACATTATAAAAAATCTATGAGAAGTAGAAGTAATTGGGATGCACACATTTGAAAATCTGTTACACTATACACTTTACATAAGAAATTGCAAATTATACGTTTTTGAGTGAATGGAAAATTTATAGGATGGGCGAATGGTTTATTGATTTAATAATAATAAATGTTTATCAGCTCCCATTGTGCAAAACTTTTTATTGTTTTATTGTGTTCGCTATAATTTTAAATTCACCAAAAGAAATCTATTTTTAGATTAGTCCATATTTTTTAAATCTTACATTTAGTAGCAAAAGAATATTCAGTATTACAGCTACTTTACCTAAATAATGGTAATTTGCAAACCAGTTGCGAATAAAGTATAAATGTCAAGCTATACGAAAAATCAAAAAATATATTACAATAGTATACACAATATTGAGTACCTTCTTCGAGATTATTACTTTGAATCCTGAACGTTATATTATAACAGCATATCATTGAATTTATTTAATTTTTAGGGTGATATTCCTCTTCCAAAGCCAGTGAAGCCTCCTCCACCATCAAATACACCTTTGATAACATCACTTCCGCCTACTGCTGTTGATTGGACAATTAAAACTTCTGAGAGAGAAAAGTATGAAAATTTATTTGAATCACTGCAACCATTAAATGGTTACATACCTGGGAATAAGGTACATTGAATCGTTTATTTTTTCAGCAATAAATAATACATTGTTTGTGTTTTAGGTAAAAGGTGTTTTAATGGATTCTAAATTGCCTTTAGAAACCTTGGGAAAAATTTGGGATTTGGCTGATCAAGATAAAGACGGCATGCTCGACAAACATGAGTTTGTTGCTGTAAGTCATTTTTAAAAATATTTAATTACAGCAAAAAATGATTATCAAAGTATGGTACATACTGATATCACAATAATTTACTTGTAATATATTTTACATGTACTTGATGGTAAGTGTACTGATTGCGTAAAGTTTAAGCAAGTACATATTTACACGACCTGCAAAATATTAAAAGACCGAAAACAGTATACAAAAGTGATGCAGGAATTGTAAAGATTTATATGTACAGGTGAATTTTAAAAAAGTACATACCAAATTTTCGGCAGGTACGTATCTAGCTTTAGTTTCATGGCATATGTATGATACTTTAATTTTGTCGAGCATGCAGCGATGATTTTGTACTTATGCCATTGCATTTCGAGTTTGCTGGTGAACATGAAGTTCATATTTATTTTGATATTCAGATATAGCTGAGTTGAAACGTATAACCGTAATATGATGGCGAACTTCTTTTCCAAACCGAAATATATATAGATGCGTTAATCTTAAGGTATCACAATGATTTGTTTATGAAAGAAACAACGAAACGTACTGTGTAAACCTGTAATTATTTGAGGAGGGGAGTCCATCTATTTTATTATTATTAACAAGAATATTAACTTCACTTGAAAATGGTATGTCTGTACATACTATGGCAAGGGGAATTAAATGTAAGCAATGTTAACCGTTAGTTGTTAGTATGGTAATGGCAGGTTGAGATTAGTGTAGAGCGATAAGCAGTTTCAGGTACCTCTAAAACTACCAACAGAGCTGAAGATCAATATTTAATAGCGTTCATTTCTCAAAATTCGTTTGCAAATTACAATATGGCAATAAATAAAACAGAATTTGCAAAAAATATTAGAATTACAAAATTGTTGATACTCATTATACAGTTTGTCCCTTGATTGACTTCACTATAGGTATAATTGATCAAAAAATGTTGAATTTCGTTTTAAGGTTTTGGGATGCTACCCTGCTTGGTCTGAAAAAATTTCAAACATATTTTTACTTTTTGAAAATCCAGACCGCCGTACCAATGGAGAAGAAAAAAATTTTCTGTCGAAGTAAAGTGCGATTTCGGTCAATAATACAACAAAATCTTATTGACAAAAGTTGTTCAGAATATGAAACTACTGCTCTATGCCAATTTTGATAAACATCGAATCACTTTGACTAAATCAGTATTTGTTTTGTACTTTTTCATAACTACTTAAAACAAGTATTCTGTATAAGCTGTCAAAAAGAAATTGGGTAAATTTCTAATAAAGTATACAAAAGTACATAACACTTATTCCATTTAAATTTCTCCACGATCGGCACATTTTAAATTTTTAAATTTTTTAATAACGAAAACTCGCATAGTACGTAAACAATTGAATGAATTATTAATGAGATAAAACATAAATTGAATTATCATTATCTGAGATTAAAATCAAATCGATGGTGCCGATCGTGGAGAAATTCAAATTAAGTAAGTGCTATGTATTTCCTTTTTTTGTTTTTTTTTTTTTTTTTTGATAAAATACTTTATTAGAAATTAGAATTTTTTGATAACTTATACAGAGTACTTGTTTTTCTGTAGGTAGTTACAATGCAAGAATACAAAACAAATTCATCTTTTTTCGATAACATTTTGCCGTACTATTGGCCGAAATGGTAGAGTAGAGTGGTCCGAAACCAGCCGCCTAAGCGGCAAATGCAATAAAAGTTCCTCCAATTAATTCTTTTTCACAAACCAAATTTTTATTCATTAAAGGGAACGTTATTCTAAGTTTTGAGCAGCGTGGGGAGGTTGTCGGGAACGGTTGTTGTGAGATACCGAAATTATGGTGAAAGTCGTGGTGAAAGTATTGGTCGTTGTCAAAAACCGTGGTCCGAAACCGACCCCCTATTTTCTTGCTGCGAATCAAGAAGAAAGGCAAAATTTGAATTTCTTTTGCAACTTGTTAGCAAAACAATAGGATTTGGGAATGTACTTGCATTCTATTTTAGAACATTTTGAGGTATTCTTTTAGAAAATACAGGTGGATGAACGCATTGATTACAATTTCAATCGCTGTCGGAGCTGTTTCCTCCCTTACACTAATTGCGAATAGCCAAAGGACGAGTTATTTTTCGCGGCTGGAATTCCCCGTTTTTTGTCGCCGTTTCTCTTCTCGCTGCTTTTTCTTTTCTTCTTTTCCTTCCTGATTTTGTTTGCAATTTTTTTCTCTTTGTTTGGCTGTTCCCCACGAAGCGAAGTTCGTAATGCTTTGAGAATTGCCGGATCTCGTTTTGGCGTTTTACGTTTAAACAATCGTCCTATTTCTTAAGAAAACGTGTAATTACCGTTGGAAGTCATTTCATCATAGTTTGACTAAAACAACCCGCTAGAAAATGTTTGGCGGTCGGTTTCGGACCACCACAACTTTTTCAAAACAATAACTCGCCGTTTACTTACAATAATATAAGTGATTAAAATTTAATAGCACGTGTTCAAGTCTAGGCTATGGGTAATTAAAACAATTTACCTTACGATTTTTCAAGTAACAATAAAGCACTTAAAACTGAAGTTCCGTGCAACTCAAAAATTTCACTGCTGCGAAAACAACACGTGACATAACAAAAGAATGAAATGAGGGGCAAAAATAGCTCTCTACCTTCAATAGTTTATGTTATGAGCTCTTTCAAATGCCACCATTTACAGTGTCGGTGGCAATACGGTGACTGAGGAACATGTGAAGCTTGGTATGAGACCACCGGTCGGTTTCGGACCACGCTACCCTACTTTAATTCTACAGAAAATGTAACGACCTTAATTTTTAAAAAGTTGAAATGTGCTTTAAATTCTTTTCAGACCACGCAGGGCAGCATCAAAAAAGAATGTATTCAGTATGTCCCCGGATTTTGTTCACAATAGGTATGATTGACCAAAAATTTTTGAATTGGATTTTCATATTTTGGGATTCCGCCATGCTTGGTGTGAAACTTATTTTTAGTTTACGTTCGATTTTTAAAGTCAAGTAGGCCTTTACAGCTGAGCAAATACTATTTTAGTTTTAGGTAAACTACCCTTTCCGTTCACAGTGTGCCAAAGTGTAACTAAGAAAAGTTGTTCAGCATGAAAAGCTATAGCGTTATGCAAATTTTTAGAATGATCGGCCTACTTTGATAAAATCCAGTATTGGTCAGTTTCCTTTTGTGTCAACTTCATTTTCAACTTCGTTTTTGTGTCAACTTTGTGTCAGCTTGACTTTAAAGAAACAAATCTGCAATTGAAACTACAATCATATCTTGAGATTATTAAAACAAAAAACAAGTATTAAGTTATTCTATTAACCCTCCACTTTGGTCGCTGCATAATGCAATCCTCCGTCGCAGTTTCTTACAGCTATTACGGATTTCCTGAATTGGTACGGCGGATATAGCATCTTTTATGCGATTTTGTAATACTTTGGCATCATTGGGTGAATTTTCTGCATACACTACTTGTTTTAAACGTCCCCACAAATAAAAATCGGCAATAGTCAAATCAGGACTCCTTGGGGGCCATAAAACTTGACCATTCCTACCCATCCAACGATGACCAAATTTACGGTTGAACCAATTCACAGTAATTTGTGAATAATGTTTTTTGTTTTAATAATTTAATTCAAAATGTCTTATACATATTTTTTTGTTTTTGTGATCATTAACCCATCTCAAGATATGATTGCAGTTTCAATTGCAGATTTGTTTCTTTAAAGTCAAGCTGGCACAAAGTTGACACAAAACGAAGTTGAAAATGAAGTTGACACAAAAGGAAGCTGGCCAATACTGGATTTTATCAAAGTAGGCCGATCATTCTAAAAATTTGCATAACGCCATAGCTTTTCATTCTGAACAACTTTTCTTAGTAATACTTTGGCACACTGTGTTTGCTCAACTGTAAAAGCCTATTTGACTTTAAAAATCGAAAGTAAACTAAAAGTAAGTTTCACACCAAGCAGGGCGGAATCCCAAAATATGAAATTCCAATTCGAAAATTTTTGGTCAATCATACCTATTGTAAACTCAATCCGGGGACATACTGTATATATATATATATATATATATATATATATATATATATATATATATATATATATATATAACTCGGCAAATCGTCTTCTACTGTGCGCAGAGTTTTATTAGGATTCGCCATAAACAAATACATCTACTAATTGTGCATTAGTATAATGAAAAATCATATCAATTACTTAATACACACGTACAGCTCTCGCAATATAAGTTGGCGAGCAGTGGGGATGCGCCGTAAACGTATTTAGTCTGATTCAAATAGTGCATAGGAATGTGTATAATATATATTTTTTTAAAATGGCACAACAGTCCTTATCAGGTATAAAAGAATGTGAATTGTTCAGGAAGGCAAAGCCGAAAGTACTCCCGGAAAAAATAAATTTCGCAATCCAGGAAAAAAGCGGCAGCGGCGTTGCTCTGTTACACAGTTGCCGGAATACAAAATTAGAGAGCTGCAACACATAATTTACAGTTTTCACCGTACAGAAGACTGTCGTGTTACTATAGGAGCTTTACATATGAAGGTGAGTAAAGAACTAGAATGGGAGGGCTCAGAAACTTCGCTGCGAAACATTGTGAAAGATATGGGATTCAAATTTAGGTGTACACAAAATAACAGAAAAATATTAATCGAACGAATAGATATTAGGTCACGAAGAATAGATTATTTACAGAAAATAAAATTTTTTAGACAAAACAAAAATCCCATAGTGTATATTGACGAAACATATATTCATAGTGGTCATACTTCATCGAAAAATTGGAGCGATAGAAGTGCAAAAAGTCTTGTAAAAATATATCTAAAGGGCGAAGACTAATTATAATACACGCGGGCGGTAGTATGGGTTTTCATCCAGAGTGCTTACTAATATTTAAATCTGACTCAAAAAGTGGTGATTACCACGACGATATGAACGCCGAAAATTACGGAAAGTGGGTAAATGAGAAACTAATTCCAAATCTGCCTGGAAGAGTTTTCAAAAATATCAATGGAGGACTGGTAGAAACGCTGTGAGCATGTCATAAAAGTAGAAGAAGAATATTTACAGAATGAGATCCTGGTTGACGAACGCTCTGAACAGCTTATTATTAAGTTAGATGAAGATAGTGATAATGAACTATACTTCGATGACAGTGATTAGTTTAACTTTCTTTTAATTCATTCATTTCGTAACTCCTTTAAATTTTCATTAATATTAACTAATAATTATTGTACTTTCAGATAACTCTTTTAACGACATATAAGTTCATAAATCAAATTATCTGTATATTATAATTACGGATTAGGACACAAATTGTTTTAAAAAATAAACACATTACGATCACTAGTAAATTAAAAAGCAATTATGTTTACAAAGAAATTGTTTGTATTTTTAAATATAAAGTTAATTAACAATTAAGAACCTTCGGGTACGCCACTGATACGGGAACGTTGCAGGCAATCTATCCTTCCTCTATCTGCGCGGACTCACTCCCACCCTTCGCCAACTTATATTGCGAGAGCTGTAGATGGAATAAAACTCTTATCTATGATCCCAACTGTCTATTGCTAAAATCATAACATTCCAAGTTCTGCAATGACGGAATGGTACCATCCCTGTTACTTAGGCAGGGGTGTGGTTGAGTTGAGTGATAATAAAAAGGGGTGGTGATTGATTGATTGCAAGATGTTTGATTTATTGTAAAAATGATGACGATTGATAATTAATTGAGCGGCTAGCTTGACACCTCCCTTACGCAATAACATTAAGATCTTAGTAAACGGTGAACGTGCAGGACTGCTATGTAAAGGGTTAAAATAAACCAAAATAAAGTATGTATTTATTCGATCGCTAAATAAAACAAACACTGTCCTTTGAGAACGTATATTAAAAATATTAGTTAATTCGTTAATGACTAAAGCAAATGTAATAAAAATTTCGAAAGAGCACGGCAGTACGTTTTGTATGAGAGATATGTACGTGGCGTCGAATGATAATAGAAAAAGCGAAATTAGGTAAATGAGAACGATACGAGTAACTTACTGCGTGATACCTGAGCTTGAAGGTAGGGCTTCCGAAGCTTGTATGCAACGTGATTGTAGATTTTGCTGGACAGCAAAATGGCGGAGACGGGGGCTCCGGTGATAGTTGTGTGTGTGGATGAATGAACTTAGTGGATGGCACTAAGAATGTGTCAAGTAAATGAGGGTCACCAAGTGACCGAAAAATCGGCGCGATTCGTTTTTAAATGTCGCGGAAGGGTGCGAGGGGCTAACTAACGGACCGATAAATTAGAAAGTGTCGATGGTCAGTCTACGAAAACATTTACCCCCTTTCTACCTCTTAGGGGACCGAACGGTCGGTAACGGTCCAAGGTCGCAAAACGTACTACACAAAAGCATAAAATTGCAAACATGAATTTTAAAACAACTTTCCTTCAAGTGAATGTAACACACAGATATTGGCTAAAATAATTCAATCGCGTAATTAAAATGGAGGAATTATTTAGGTTAAACGAAGTGTACTAACTTTTATTAGGAAAACTTTTCACCAATTGATTTACTATGTCTTAAAGCATCTATACTTAAGTTCCTAAGGGTAAGATGAAAAGCTCGGCAGCTTTTTTCCAGTATTCACTAAAACCTACATTCCAGGTGTAAGGCCGTATAATATAGGTTGAACGCACAGATCTTTTCCCCGAAGAAGTGTCTGAGTCTTTATTTGAATCGGTCTCAGATTCTGATGTTGATATTCTTGAATCAGTTCTACTACGACCTGCGTTACTACCTATACTTTAATTTTCTATAACATCACAATCATCATTATATTTTGGTGTGAGACTTTCCCGCAGCTGCAAACTACCTGTTTTTGTTCTGAACACTAAAATCATTTTCTTTTCCATATCGCCTTTCTTTCAAGAATTCAGTTAGTCTTAGTTAGCATGTTTCATATTTTTCCTCGATCTATATGAAAAATACTTGCTGTTCTAAACCCAGACCTTATGGAATCTGCTTTTGATCAGATAGTTTTTGTACTGTTGCAGGTAGAAATTGGAAATGTTTGTTTATTTATTGAACCCTTATTATTCCAGGAACTGTCTTCCATATCAGCGGCACAGTGCTGCAAGCACGTCTTCAACTTGAGAAAGACAAACCATATCTAATGGTTGTATAATATGTGTGGAGTTGGGTGGGGAGAAGAACAAACTCGCATAATTTAATAGTATCTACTGAAGGTTGTATACACAGATTGTCCCCTATGTAAACCTTTTTTTCGTTATGTTTCCTTATATAGCAAACTAGTTTGGAACCAGTCAACAAAACATCTATAAATCATAAAGGTTGGGGGCTTTGTAAATTACATAGGGTGGAAGCATGGTTTCTTCAGCTGAAGCAGTAAACAGAACCGAGGTTGCAATTTTAGAATGATTTATCACACGCTCTAGATACTTTGTACTCCTCTGGCAAATCATTTGTAAATGACCAGGGTCATTTGCAAGATTTGTCTCATGATAATTAATAATCACTTTAGGTGAAACATCCTCTACAGTAGCATACAAATTATCGAAGCATTTGTTTATCATTTCTGATATCACTTTAGTACTGTTGTTTTATACTTTAACACGTTCTTAAGGATAAATCCGGATGTCTCTTAATTAATAGTTTTACTCAATCTTTAAATTATCTTTAAATTTAGTGCATAACCCCGTTCATAGCACTGGAAACGTTTTTTCCAAGAACATCACCAACTTTTTTATCTAATTCGATTTGGCCACCCGTTTTATTTTGATTTGTTCCTATTCTTATGTATTTGCAAAACACTAAACGATATATTAAATTTTCGACGAATGCATTGAATGCTACACCCGTTTTTAATATCTTGTGAAGCTTTCGTCAACACATCGTTTTTGTGACGTTTTCCGTTTGAATGTGGTATGTATTTGCGTGACATTTTACTTTAAACGACTGAAATGAAACGAAATTTAGTCACTCCGTTCACGCTCTGAAAAAAGAATATAGCGACTTTTTTCTTTTAGTACAATTTCAGACAAACATTACTTGAACGTAATTGGTTTCCTTTCTAATTCATGCACTGATTCGCTCTTTGTAGCGAACCTACAACTCTACCTACATAATGAAACAATACGCCATTTTTTGACGTTGAAAGTCATTTCACATTTGTTATCGCTATATTGCTAAATATGTATTTAATGCAATTTATTATTACATTTAATTATTAGACACATTCTTATTGTTTTGTAAAGACGATGAAAATCTATTCCAAGACATAAAAGAATATATACTATGTGACAGAACTAATCAGAGAAAAACTAATCATCCAGTAAAAGTTTATATTTTTAAACCACATTTTGTACACATATTTATAATGTTAGGAATAAGAAATGATAGAAAAATGAACAAGAAAACAATACCTTTGTGTCATTTTTTGCCTAACTCCAACGGAAATATTCGCTTTTCTTTTCTCGATCTTTCTTTATTCTATGGTTGTGAATTAGTGTATTCAAATGTTAAGACTTCGAAGACAACGAAATTATCGGGAGCGAAGCCATTTTAAACGGGATCGTATTGTTGGACTATACTCCTAAAAGTCACTACGCGCATGGAAATAAATATTGCTATAGTTATTCATTATTCGAGCGATTGGTCTGAAGAAGATAGACAACACCGTAGAAGAGGCTGTGGATGCCGTAGAAGAACCACTGAACGGGAAGATAGTTGACTAAGATTGCTTGCCCTTAGGAATCGGTATAGTACGTCAAGATCTGTGAGAAATGTGTTTATGGCAGAGATAGGCCTTTGAATAAGAATGCGTTCCATATGTCAACGTATTCGTTCATTTGTGTTGATTTTCTATTGTCCAAGACTATTGACAAGTCTGCCTCTCACTAATCGTGCCCTCAGATTGGAATGGTGTGATTCACAGGCAAATTGTCAAAGTGAACCTATCGATGGTCCCTAATGTCCTTCATAGAACTTATATATTGTAGCAGTTATTTCGTATTTGCAATGTAGTTATTCTCAATAATTTTTATTTAACATTTAATGTAATTTATTCACTGCCAAAACTTACATAAGCGGTAGTATACATTAATATATTTCATATACACGTATATACACCAAAGAACTCATTTATATGTATATTTCGACACGCCCTTTCACACGTAACGGTAGAAGAGGGTAAAAGCATAGGCGTTGAATAGACAAAGAATTTATAAACATAGAGGGCACCTCCGCATAACTTGAAATAAAGCTAGAGATGCGCTCGTAACGAGAATTGAGTGTACTCTCTTTTAATTTATCTGTACATTCGTAAATCAGTCTTAACCTACACTAAGCTTTAAACAAATCACTATTAAAGTACGTGCATACTTATTACATGTCATCTGATAACCTACATACAATACATTTTCCTTTAACTAACTCTATTTTGTAGGCAATGCATCTAGTATATAAAGCGCTTGAAAAGTATGCGATACCAAGTACATTACCACCTGAACTAATGCCACCTGCAAAAAGAAAAGGCTCAACAGCAATGGGTCCGCCATTACTTCCACGTGGCATTGACGGTGTGAAACCTGAGTTGCCACAACAGCCCTTGATGACTGTTAAACCAGTGCAAACAGTTCAACCAACATTGACTTGGGTCATCACACCAGACGAAAAGTGCAAATCAGATGCTCTTTTTATTAAAAGCGATGTTGATAAAGACGGATTTGTATCCGGACAAGAAATAAAAGATGTATTTTTACAATCTGGCGTGCCTCCTCCAATACTAGCTCATATTTGGTAAGTTAAAAATTATTTGCAATTAAAAAATACCTTGAAATAATGTAAAATTACCGTAATTTATAATTTCGATAAATTACCGCGGAAAATTACTTTTATATTTTATCAAGATTTATTTCGCGTAATTTACCGTTTGTTGTAAATAACCGTGGTAATTCACCGCCCTCTTCTGTAGGTTTAATATAGCCACTATAACAAATAAACGCACAGAATAGAAGATTTCAATTGCATATAAAATATATTAAAGAAAAAAAAAGAAAGCATAACATTGAAAAACAATAATAAAACTCCAAAGATAAAACAAAATAACGATTGTTAACTCACAAGTGTCAGTACTATTTATTTATATATTTATATTATATCATTATCAGCAGAACTTACAACTCTTCAGAAACCAATTTTGGAAATTCTTTCAGTTTTATATTTCAACTTTCATCCATAAAGTAGCTTTGCAGCTCTCTCGTGCGTTTATCTATTTCTAATTTTATTTTAAACATCAAGAAACACATTCTTGGTGAGCAATTTGGTATTTCTGTTGCTACAGTGCTTAAAACAGTAGTATAATAAAGCGATTTCCACCATATCTCAGAACTCAGTTTACTAATTCCCAATTTTTTCCAACGAAATCTTTTGAAAATATATGTTCCTCTGATTTATAATAAGTTACCTCAGTCATAATTTCTGCTATTTCAAACTTACTAACTACAAGCGTTGATAATTTTTTGATTTTCATCAGTGCTGCGATGTAATCTTTTCATTTTGAAAATGGTGTAGCACAGTTCTTTCATTATATCCTTTCGTTCCATTGCATTGGAAATACAAAACATCCAAATTATAAATGAATGAAACGATCATATCAACAGAACGGTCACGAATGACTGACCTGTTTTACCTGTCTACGTTTTTTTTGCGCTTTTACAATACCTGTTATAAAGGAGCTTTCAGAATTCACATATAATCTTTTTTCTTAGAATGTATAACTGGCTGGTAGTTACAGTAACTTTATCAGGTAATTTGGTACTATCTGTAGAAATTAGCTTATGAATATAATGGATATAAAAAGATTAAAGCAGTGCCCATAATACATACACTCTACAAATGAAAATAAGCAATTATGATGTTGCCGTTCTTGTAAAGTTTCGTCATTATACGCAGTATATATAGAACTTTATGCGGGTTTGCTCTGGGTTATTTATTTTGTGGAAATAATGAATCTGATGCCTAACAAAAACCACATGATCGATACATTTTTTATGAATAACAATTGAAGTGCAGTAGTTGTCATACCTACCCTAGTCACATTAAACCATCATTCAAATTCATGCTAGTCAACAAACATACTTGTACAATTTTCGGTTCTCATTGTCAGTCCGACGGAAAATTTGTGAGAAGATATTAAGGGGGTTGTGCTAAGAGCAAAATTGAGGAATATCCAAGATGTTTTAAAGATTATGTATGATTCATTGCATTCAAATTAAGTCAATGCTTCTACCTTGTAATTAATGATAAATAGCAATTATGTCACAAAATATACTTCTCTTCAATACTACTACATATTTTATTATTGTGAAACCGCGATAAACGGACGATATTGAAACAATGTATCAAGATATTAAAATACTACTATCTTGCTTAGAACAAAAACTATCAATTTGGTTGCATATCTCCATCAACAGATAGATACTGCTATTTTTCTAAAAGCAACCGTAGTCAGAAGAAAAACTTTGGTGCGCCTAATTTAAAATATTTCTACAAAAAACTTTTTGGCGTTTATATTACAATAATTCACTGTTCTGCAGTTTGAATTTTTTTTTATCACACCCTGATATTTTTTAAGTTTTTTATGTGTATTTTAATGTGCTGTGCTGTCACCCATAAGTTTTTAGAGAAAAGAAGAACATAAAGTACGAGTACCCATAAAAAATGTAGTGGATTTTAAAAAATAAAGAAAAACAAATCACAATTATTTTACAACATATATTTTATTGTCTTTATTTGTTTGTAATCGCTGGGATCGCTTCCACGTTTGAGGATCCAACAGTAGTCTGCTAACATATTTGGGGTCCATTTTCCACTATACCGCTTCTCCATTTGAACAATTTTCTGGCGAAATTCTTCTCCCTGTTCGTCTGGAACTGCATCTAAGTTTTTAGGAAAGAATTCCAAATGTGACTGAAGAAAATGCAGCTTAAATGACAACCTCATTCCTTGTAAGATTGGATATGTTTTTCAACTAGTTCTTTATCATTCTCCGATTTCTTATTTGCCAGAACGTTGTTACACACATTTTTGCAGGCGGTCCAGGTCCTATTTCCTTTTCTGGAAAGTTCGGTCTCAAAATTATTGTCTTTGAAAGGTTCTCGGATTTGCGCCCCAATGCCTTCTTTAAGCTTTACCTCACTTTTTCATAAGCTCTAGTTTTATGTGCAGAGGTGGTAAATAGATTTTAAATTAAGGACGTTTTTCAGACCAGGCACAATGTTTTCACGTAACGATTCTTTAATGACATAATGTTAGTTTCTGGCTTTGCTGTCTCATTGGCTTGAATGTTTGGTGTAGCCACTCTGCAATCCTCTAAGTAATGCAACAATTTTTAAATCGGCATAGATATTTCATTTATATACTTTATGCTTTAAAGTAATATACGCATGTTTTCGTACGTTTCTTTTATATTTACAACATTACTCACGGGAACAGATGGTTGTTGGTTTCCATTAAACACTAAAACTGCATTTGGGCGAAAATTTGGAAGAATCAATAAGCAGTTGCCACTCGGTAGGTTTATACCAAGCACCAAGTACGTTTATTAAACCTGGAATATCATGTCAGTAAACCAAGTCATTTGGCATTGCAAGAAATACTGCCAGCTTGAAATCTTCACCCCTTCTGCAAACGAGATTTAAGGAGCTGCGCCTTTGTTTTGGGAAGATTCAAATCACGAATAACGTCGTTGAGCTCTTACTGAGATATAAAATGGAGCCGTTTTCTGCTACTGCATTTGTAATCGTCGTAACTTCATATTTTTCTGGAGGCTTAGAACCGTCATGAGGCACAGATCTTATGGCAGAGAGGATATTAAGATATTCAATTTTATGTTTGCTGTTTCCAGAAAACTGTGCGGTTTTTGCAAAAGCAAAGATAGCAATCATCAACGCGATTCTGAGGTTCCCGCCAAACCATTGGTACAAATTTCATAGACTTGTGAGTACCCCTTAATTTTGGAAGCCCAAATTTTGTCTTGATATCGAACTTTGCAACCAAAATATAACTCGTAAGCTTTTCTTACAAGCGCGCTGAAAGTCTCATTGGGCTTTGCACGTCACTTCACCACAATATTAAAAAATAAGACTATTAAATAATTTTATTTAAAGTGGCAATTATCACGTATATATCACACAAGCATAAAGAAATAACTACATACGCGAACATCTGGATTACAACTGCTATATCTGGTTAATACTTGTAGCTGGTCAGCTAGTTTTGGGCGTCCGAACCACCAGTGCTTCTATTGGTTAGAACGTTTTGGTGATGTTCTTTAGATTCTGGTATGGCAGGATTTTAATGGAGAACAGTGATTATTTATAATCACATCAGGTTACAATCATAATTTAAGAAGAAATTTAACTACGGCTTTATTTGCTTTATCTATTTTGATACAATCCACTCATAGTTCTGAATCTGAATAGGACTGTACAAATGTCTAAATCAGGCATGGGCAACCTTTTTTGTAGAAGTTTTATGCTGTGAGTAATCTTGAAAAATATACATTTTTGTAGTATCCTTATGATTCATTATGAATTAAGTTTAGACGGGCCGTGCTAATATGCAACGAAAGAATTCAGTAGCGGGCCGGACAAACCTTACTCGAGGGCCGCATGTGGCCCGCGGGCCGGAGGTTGCCCATACCTGGTCTAAATTGTTAGCGAGCGGGCTGTGCGGCAAATAGACTGCAAATTAGTTGGAATATTTTTCTTTCACCAATTTGACTTGGTTTTACTGCAATGAGCGTATGTGTTTGATATTTTGATTATGTAAACGTATTTCAAAATTTCTAAATTAAAGTCGGCTATACATACAATTAGTTACCAAACTATTTCACCCTAATACAAAGTTTTAGAACTAACTTATCAGAGGGTAATACAATAGTGATTGTGACTTCGTGTTTTAATTGAAACATGTTGAAAGTAATTGTACATTAATTAAAAATATTTTTAATTAAAAAGTGTAAAATAGAGTACCAAGAATAATATAAACGTATTATTTTATAGGTCTTTATGTGACATAAAGCAATGCGGCAAATTAAATAATGAGCAGTTTGCTCTAGCAATGTGGTTTGTCGCTCGTTGTCTCAACGGAATTGAACCTCCACCAGCACTCACACCCGAAATGATTCCACCTAGCTTCCGAACTACCAAGCCAACTGAAGGAATTGCTGTAAGTTCATTTTTGTTCAATAAGTCTTAGCATATTTTCTGCCAAAGAAGGCTTTAACAAATACATATAAAAAGGTGGACAGTATTACTACTACACCAAACAACATAATGTGATGATTTAAATTCATTTGTATTTTTCTCTCGACAACCAATTGGACTGTCCCAGCTAGTTCATCATTTTGCCAACAGCTAAAAGTTAAGAAATTAATTGATATTTTATTATTTACGTTGTTTAAAAAACATAATGCTAGGCAATGATTTGTTGTAAAAATATCTTCAGGTTAATTCTTATTCGAGGAACAATAATAACGATAAGTCTGTTAAAACTGTAAATAATTGTTCAGCAGAAAATTTCTTATTTGTGTCTGGCTTAATAGTTTTCACCGAAATTATCGAAGTGGTTAAAACAAAACAAAAAAATGATGAAAGTACCTGTATAAATTACTGTCGGCAACTTTTGCATCTTTTATATTTATTTTATCCAAAACGCTAACAAAAATTCTACCTCGGGATTTTTCTTTAATTAATTCAGGAATAACATTTTTACCTCCTATTTGCCAATGAACAGGTGTATCCGAATTTAAATTTCTAAAATAGGTTGGAAGAACTTTAGGATGCTAACATTTTTTAATTTTATACGAAAAATTAAATAATCCACTTTTGACCGAGTTTCACTAAATGCAACATACCCGGGACATGAAATTACTATTTTATTGCCTTTGTTGTGATATTCGACTGTCCTTCTTATCGGCGGTTCTAAAGGTGGCAATGGTTGTAACATAGAGTAAACTCCAGCTGAATTGTTTGCAACCTCTAGCACTTTACCGGTTTCATCTTTTACTTCGAATACTTTTGCTTTTGGACAACGGATTTTACAGTAACCTATCATGATTTCTGTGTTTCTCACTTTCACTTCTGACAGGTCTTTAAAAGTTTGTGGTAATATGTACGACTGGCACGATATTCCGTCTCTAAATATTTTAATTAAATCGATTTCGTCTCTTGTTATTTCTACGCTCTAAAACAAATAAATATATATCATTTTTGACTTTTAACTATTACTTTGGAGTATTTTACAAATACATATATTAATCAGTAAAAATAAATATTCGCGCCATATTTACTAATTCTAACAATGTATTCAAATTTAGTACATACTTACTTTTATGTAATTCTACGTGTTACTTACAAGGTTTTCCTTTGTCAAATTTTTGCCTGGCGCTGCTTCTCTGATAGCGCTTCGTTCTTGCTTTTCTTTATACACAAGAATACAATGTCCATACTTATACTTTTTGCCGACCTTACCACACTTGCTGCAAGGTGACCACTTTGTCCATGTGGTATCAATTACAATTTTCTGTTTTGCTAATATGGCGGGTGGGACAGCGTAAGGCGGTTTTGCTGCTTCTGGAGGATGCACCTACAAAACTATCTCTTAGTTTTAGGCTATGTCCAATAAAGGACTTTATTATCCGCCTAAAGTGGCATGGTGCGCAAATGTCTATCGCAAGCAATGGTTTGGCGGTGGTTCAAGGGAAAGACAGATACAGTCTGAACATAAATAGTTATGTAATACATAACTAGATTACGGTGTAGTACCTTCGGGTGGTGCACCGTGCTTTAGGATATCATGTATATTTTAAGGAACATATAAAATAATCGTAATAACTAGATTGACTAATTTCATCACTCAACATAACCCTAAATAAAAATATACGTGTAAGATTAGGATTAGATTCTTCGTTGTGCAAGCACAGATTCACTCTCAATATTTAATTTTCGAAGACATTCTTCCTGATCGTGTCAAAGACTACCGTAAATTCAATATTTAAAATACCTTGTCAATTCATGTCGTTGCTTAAATATTATGCTACCTATATCGTTGAGTATTTATTGTTTCAGTAATGAAAATTCTCACTACATAAAATTGTGTATGTTATCTGTGCTCCATATTTGGTAATTCTGATAATTTATATCACAACACAAAAGAAGACCACGCTTCATCAGCAAACAAATTTTTATCCAAGTTGTTATTGTCTATTTATATTTTGTTTGAATCACTGACAATATTGACCACAAACTGCATAATCAATGAGAAACAAATGTTGTACAGGGTGTTACAAAAGTACCGGATCGTTTAGATATTTCTTCAGGTAAGATTTTTGTTTCAAAAAGTTCAAGTTCATTCTTTAAGCATTTTTCAAAAACTTTAAAAAACAGTGTGGCGAAGGAGAACGTAGGAGGCGATGAAGCTCATGCTAATCAAGCACCCCAAAGAGAGTAGAATTTACGACGTCCACGTACAAATCCATTTTCTTCCAGAAAAATATTGATCGAATTCCGTAATCTAGACGTAAAATGTTTGCCTCTATCGATTTCTGAATAATTGTAAAGGTCTATTTTAATAACATTATATTGCTCGTTGAAAAAGACTTGAATGAGCTTGACTCTACCGAAAAGAGTCTTAGTTGACGATATATTCTGAGGTCCCCAGAGGGTTGTGACACTATATATATATATAAAGGTGGCCCACCACCAGCGCCTCGGACTGTAATTCCCAAACTAATAATTTTTTTAATCTTTTTTGATAAGATGGTGTACGTTTATAATGGCCATAATTAGAAAATATTGTCGTTTATACAGGGTATACAATATACATTTTTTACTTTTTTCGAACTGTATAGGAAAAATAAAGGTAAGTTACTTCGATGTTCCATATACCTATCGTTAGCCGTTTCCGAAGTATTTGGAGTTTTTCGAAAAAGTAAGATGTTTTGAAAATGGACATAACAGACAAACTAATTGAAATTTTCAAATCATGTTTTTAGCCTTGATTTGGTATATCTTGGGCTACTTATTTTCAGGTATGTAATTTTACAATAATGTACAGGGTGATACCATAGACCGGCTTTATTTGTCTCAACTTTAATAGTGTATAACTTTGTTATTTCAAATGGAACACCCTGTATATTTTCAGAGTCGAAGAAAGGTTTTTCAATTCCTACCCAAACTGTATTAGGTTTTCCTATACCTATCTCTTGTGATTTCGGAGATATTTGAAGATATTTTAAATTTTACCTAGATTGAAATTAAATCGAAGCTGCTGAATATGGAAATGCAATTGTTTTTTATTTCAACGATCTGAAAAAATTGCTAATGAAACACATATGCCTTTAAACGAAAAGTATTATAATAAATGTTCTACATGATCGCCATTTTACGCTATGTATTGTATTCTTTCATTAATTGTAACCCCTTCGTACATATTTTAATAATTTTTGCGTTCCTCATAGTTAAAAAACAGCCTACTACTAGCTACAGCAATTAAATTGTCATAATGACATATCTTTTAAATGTCAGCACAATTTTACTTTAGTTTAGTATACTTTATTCTTTGATAATGGTACATAACTACTACTAGAGAAATTTAAAAGAGAACTTGTGAAATAATTGGAATGTTATTTTCTTTTATTCGAGATATTTTTACAATTATGGATTTGTCTATCCTAGAACGAGTGGATATGATTTTGACCATAGGTGAATGTCATGAAAACTGTTTTTTGGCTGGCAGAGTTTATGTGCAAACATATCCTGAACGAAGACATCCTGAAAAGCGGGCTTTTGAAAGACTTTTCGCAATACTTCCTACTCTAAACGAAAAAGAAGGAAATCAGTCGTTAACAACGAGGAAAATGAATTTCTGGTGTTAGGTTCAATTGCTGAAAATCCTAGTATAAGTAGATATAAGTAGATCTAGTGTACAGAGGATCATAAAAACAGTTAAGCAAAGTATCACCCATATCATATCCAAATACATCAACATTTATATGGGATGGACTTTGACCATCGATTGGAATTTTGCTTGTGGGCTCTGGATCGTGTTGAAGAAGAGGCGGATTTTTCTGAATATATTTTATTCACTGATGAATCTACCTTCCATAATAATGGATTAGTATGTAGACATAATTTTCATTATTATGATACAGAAAATCCACACATATTTAAGACTGTTGATCACCAAAATCGCTGGAGTTTAAACGTCTATGCGGGAATTATTGGTGACTATGTTATTGGACCTTACTTTTTTGAAGAACGATTGAATGGGCACCGTTTTTTACAATTTTTACAAGGAGATTTCTGGACTCTTAGATGTTCCCTTATTTACAAGAGGCAAAATGTGGCTGCAGTTAGACGGGGCTCGTGCAGATTTCCACGTAGATGTTAGAAACTATTTAAATTTAATGTTCACAAATAAGTGGATTGGAAGACAAGGACCCAATTTAACTTGCATAGATTTTGTCCTATGGGGATATGTAAAAAGTATTGTGTACAATTCGACACCAATTACGACGGATGATATGATAATCAGAATAACAAATGCATTTGCTACCATTACCCCGGAAATGTTAAGAAGGGTTAGAAGATCGTTTGAAGAGAGAATTAGAATATGCATAAAGGAAAATGGCGATCATGTAGAACATTTATTATAATACTTATCATTGAAAGGCATATGTGTTTCATTAGCAACTTTTTCAGATCGTTGAAATAAAAAACAATTGCATTTCCATATTCAGCAGCTTCGATTTAATTTCAATCTAGGTAAAATTTAAAATATCTTCAAATATCTCCGAAATCACAAGAGATAGGTATAGGGAAACCTAATACAGTTTGGGTAGGAATTGAAAAACCTTTCTCCGACTCTGAAAATATACAGGGTGTTCCATTTGAAATAACAAAGTTATACACTATTAAAGTATCACCCTGTACATTATTGTAAAATTACATACCTGAAAATAAGTAGCCCAAGATATACCAAATCAAGGCTAAAAACATGATTTGAAAATTTCAATTAGTTTGTCTGTTATGTCCATTTTCAAAACATCTTACTTTTTCGAAAAACTTCAAATACTTCGGAAACGGCTAACGATAGGTATATGGAACATCGAAGTAACTTACCTTTATTTTTCCTATACAATTCGAAAAAAGTAGAAAATGTATATTGTTCCATTTAAAAAACATAACTTTGATACTTAGCGCTTTGTTGGAGCACCCTGTATAAACGACAATATTTTCTAATTATGACCATTATAAACGTACACCATCTTATCAAAAAAGATTTAAAAAAAAATTATTAGTTTGGGAGTTACAGTCCGAGGCGCTGGTGGTGGGCCACCTGTATATATACAACGTATCCCAGATAACATTTCCAACATGGGGATCTCGCTTATTGTAAAAGATACAAGTGGTGAAAAAATTAAAATTGTCAAATGTCTTTTCCTTGTAATAACTTTTGTTCTAGTGGATACATAATTTCTTTTCACACGTTCTTCAGATACTTTTTATGTAGAATTGAAATATCCACTTGGATTGGACTTTTCGTTTTTTAGTTTTAATCCCTAATTTAATTTTTCTTATGGAACGTCAAGTAGGCTTTGAAATAATTGAACGTGTTTTTTCATCCTCTTTACAATGATACAGATGTACTATTTATTTTTTAAAATATTAAAGAAAATGGAAAAAATTGATTTTATTAAACAGTCTAACGAAAAGTAGGCGTGGTACACAAGAGGACAACAAATAATAGAAAACAAAGATAGTCAAACAGGTAATAGTAACGGAGATAATTATCTAATTATAATAGATGTTCAAACAATTGCCCATTCCGTTCTAAACATAATTGTGCCCTGCGTATTGTCGTCGTAATCGCATTACGTAGCTGTTGGCGCATAATGCTATCAAATGCTGCAAGAACAGCTTCACGTAGACCTTCGGCATTATTAAATGTTTTGACGTACACCCGATCTTTTACGCAACCCCAAACAAAAAAATCCAAGGCCGTCAAGTCTGGAGATCTAGGTGGCCATAAAATCGGTCCTCGATTACCAATCCACAAAGTTGGAAAACGATTATTAAGGTATTCGCTGATTATGTTTGAATTATGGGGTGGAGCGCCATCTTGTTGAAAGGTGATGTTAATATTTTCAATCAATGGTAAATCATCAAGTCTATTTTCCAAATCAGTTTGTAGTAAATTCAAATACCTTGCACTATTTAGTGTTTCGTTAAAAATATGGGCCCAATAAGTTTAGTGCCTAAAATACCACACCAGACATTGAAACCAAATCGCACTTTATGTCGATTTTCCTTTAGAACGTGAGGATTCTCTCTGTCCCAAAAGTGAACATTATGTCTATTAAAAAGACCGTTATTTGTAAATCTGCTTTCGTCAGACCATAAAATCGTAGCAGGAAAATTATCATTATTTTCACATTGATTAACATACCATTGGCAAAATTGTACTCTTCTCTCCTGATCTCAATCTCTAAGTACCTGTAGAATGGTGTACTTATACGGGTGATATTTGTGACGCTTTAAAATTCTTTGTGTTGTACTTTTCGAAATACCAGTATTGTGCTCAATTTCTCTAACAGATGTTGAAGGATTTTCAATAACAGATTGTAATACATTTAATGCTACATTGTCATTCACTAATTGCGTATTTCTGTTAGGTTTGGAAAACGAACCATATTCTTTTAAATTAACTACCAAATTTCTATATGTACGAAGACTGGGCTGTCTTCTTTCAGGATACAGCCTCGAGTACATCCGTTCAGTTTCTACACTGTTTTTATGACAAAGGATGTAACAACTCAACATATCAAATTTTTCAGTATTAGTAAATGAAGCCATTGCTGATACACAAATATTCTGGAAAAAATAATTTCTAAGTTACATTAAACTACTATGTTTTCATGTTTCACAGCCTACTTTTGTTTAGACTAATAAAAAATAAAATTAATAAAATACATTTTTTCAAATTTCTTTAATATTAATAAAAATAGATCAAAATCATTGTAAAGAGGATGAAAAACACGTTCAATTATTTCAAAGCCTACTTGACGTTCCATAAGAAAAAATTAAATTAGGGATCAAAACTAAAAAACGAAAAGTGCAAAAAAAAAATCGAAGTGGATATTTAAATTCTACATAAAAAGTATTTTAAGAAAATGTGAAAAGAAATTATATATCTACTAGAACAAAAAAGTTATTACAAGAAAACGAAATTTGACATTTTTCGTTTTTTTCACCATAAATCCTAAAATACATGGAAATTTGAACATTGAAGAATATTATATAATTTCATTAGTCCTTAGGAATAATTTGTCTAATTTAACCAAACTTGTATCTTTTACAATAAGCGAGATCCCCTTGTTGGAAATGTTATCTGGGACACGTTGTATATATATATATATATATATATATATATATATATATATATATATATGTATATACAGTCGTTGGCCATTGAATTAAGACCACAAGGAAAATGATTAGTTTTGATAGATAACTCCAATATTCTGACAAATTATTTTATTAAAAAGCATTGACATATAAAACACTTATATTTACTATTAATATTTCGTATGGGCCTCTTTTGCTTTAGATCATTATCGTACATGAAGACGTATGGCAGTATCAATGTAAGGCATTAAGCACTCATGACTTTTTTACATCGGTTTTGATTCGTCGTACGCAGAACCAAGTAAAGTGGTCCAGGATCCCCGCCGGTGATGCATGACCATACCATCACGGAAGGAGGATTTTTCACCATTTTACGTTACATTCTTTTGAAATGTTCAGATAGTAATCTTCTCACATATTGGGCACGTTCTCTTAACGGCCCTACTTTTGATTCGTCACTGAAAATAACCTATGAAAAAGGTAAAACATTGAAATATTGCAAGAATTTTAGTAAATACGTAAAAGTGGGTTCAATAAATTAGTATTGATGTTTATCTTTGTATGGTTTGGCAAATTTGTACTGTGCTTTCTTCATCCTATCGGTCAATTTGGGCTTTTTTACCTGACCTCTACACCTTAGTCCGATAGTCTCGTACAAACATCTTCGAACCTTCTCTCCAAGGATCGACGTATGTGACAATTGTCTGTTTTCTTCTGTTGTTTTTATCGACGATTATCACAGACTGCAGTTTTTCTATTTCTGCGACAATTTTGTCCGCATGTGCTACTACGGGAAATATTTTCTTTCACTACTTTTGCAATTCTCGTAATAGTTTGATGAGAAACGTCTCTCCGTGCTACTTTATGTTGCGAATGCATTCCTGTTTCCAATAAGACACCGATTCCTTTGTTCACAAAAACAAAACACTAAAATATATTTAACGCAACACACAATAACGTTTATTTTAATATCTCTGTAGGTAGTTATTACTTGAACAGGGCGAGAGATAAACTAAACTCAGATATTTCTACAAAGCAATATGATAGAGAATCGTCCAAGAGCAAGTAGTTTTAAAAATGAACAACAAAATGTTGTATACAATGGGAGTAATAGTAATAGCAATAAATTATAAATGTATTCGCCGGTACAGTTCGTTAATTATTCTCAGAAACTTGAAATTCTCGCGGTGGTCCTAATTCAATGGCTAACGACTATATGCAGGTTCTTAAGTGTCTTTCAGCAAGTTCCATATGAGAGACCATCAGATTACAGGTTATCAATTATAGCATTGCCGGATGATTAAAATTTGATAGACAACATTAAAGAATTCACTATTTCGACCGGAGGTGTCCACCCTTTCTATACTGATGGGAGGGAAAATATATTTAAGAAGAAAACAAAAGGTATATTTCTAACGTTATCTATCTTTTTGGACACTTGTCTGAGAGGTTTATTAGGACTTCGACCCTTTCGTGCTTGGATATCTGCTCCAATTGCATCAGTAACAACTGTCGCTTTTCCCCCGGACATAGGCTAGCAAACATTGCCAGTTTCCAAGAAACGGATAACGATACGTCGCGGGTGTAGTTAGAACTCCGGGTGAGCAACATCATTATCCGGGTACATCACTTGAAATTGATTACAGCACTGCACCGCAGAATAACACCGTGAATCGTCTTTATACCGAAAACCGATGCGAAACTATATCACTACAATAAATATGGCCCTGGTCTTACAGAAATGGCAGGAATATAAACATCAATACTTACATTTGCAAACAATTTCTATATCATTTGGAATAGCTTACTTCAAATACGAAGCAAATTTTCAGAATTTGTTTAAAAAGCAAACAATTTTGTACACAATACAATACGTAATATTCAGAAAATTAAAAGCAAATCTACGCCCTTGTAAGCTAATCAAATGGTAATGGTAATGTAAAATGTACTGCTAATCTCAATTTGGTTCCAACTTCAGCCAACAAAATCAATCGTTTATGCCCTTTTAGAACATTAAAACGGTACCTACTTACTTCAGTGAAATTTTGATTTGATTTTGTGACGGTCAGGAACACTGGTGCGGTAATTGTTTGTCCGATGCTACATACATATTGTCCGGAATTATCTTCTTGTAAATTATACATTGTTAAAGACTTGTCTCCAGGTGACATCATGATATGTTCAGTAAAATCTATTGGGTTTTAAAAATTTATCATTTATCTTTCCAAATTGCCATTCCACCGATTCTGTGTTATCTCTTTCTATCGGATTAATGCATATTTTACAATCCAAGCTAGAAGAATGAGGATAGGTAAGTAAGGAAGGTTTTTGATACGTTCGCTACCGTTGGGCAGTTTTGCTTCATTTAAAACTTGATAACGGGAGCGTTTCTAAATAAATAAAAATAGTGATTATTATTAAAATATGCTGATTTTATTATTCGAATACCTAGAAAAGGTTCGCTACTTTTAATTTTTCTTAGAATGTTTGTTTAATTGAATTAAAAAAATTCAGCCTACCATTGTAAAGAAAAATGTTATTTAATGATTCAGTGGGACCGCCATAGTTTTTTATACACTAATTTACCTTACGAGATATGCTTGGAATAAGATGATTTAGTGTCTTAAAAAATCTCATCCCAAGTTTTCTGAATTCGGGCACGAAAAACAACTGTTGTTTGACGAACGAGACAGTTTAATCAATAAGTACAAAATGGATCTTGGAACTATCCTTGCTACATGAAGACAAGAGGTTGTTGATTATTTTAACCCTTGTAGGTATAGAAGTTCAACAGATTATGATGTGTTTTCTCCAAGTTGACATACTGCCATACTTTATTGAATCCCAAATCATAACTACTTATATAACGGTTGTAAGATGTTCGATAGTAAGTGGTAAACTTAAATGAATTAGTTATGATTATGGAAAATTTCAAGCACGTATTTCAGCAATCATGTTGTCATCTTCGATAGAAAGTAGTACATTTTTACATTACCGTGTAATCATTTCTCTCCTACGACCATCAAAAACAAAATCGAGGTACAAATGCCAAAGGCATTCTTTGGGAACTAACTAATAATTACCAATCGACCATGTGCTAGAAATCGTGTTTCATATAACCATAATTCTCAGATATTCTGCATGCCCACCTAAATACATGCACCCACCATACGTCCGAAAATTGTTCAATCAACAACGCATTCCTTTTTAAAGTGAATTACACGACGATAATTATTCCGTATACACTGTTTAGTACAAATTATTATATGTTGTAATATAATTTTTAGCGCGACTTCCAATGAGATGCGTATCAAAAATAATAGAAATAAGATATAACAACTGAACGTATATAGTCTCACATTCAAGAAAGTATTTCCTGTATCATTTCTTATTAACCTAGCAAGGGCAAGATTTCATGCATTGGAGTCGCATGAGTATTAAAACAGTTAAATTGATTAATTTCTAACTGCCCGAAGTTACCGAAAATGACATATTTTTCAAAAATCACGTATATATTCTGATGGTATCAATTTACGTGAAACTTCCTCTGCAATCAGGTATAATGCCCATTTTCTTGAAATATAAAATAATAAACACCGGTTAACCGAAATTCATACAGTTCAGTGGATATTGATAAATTATTAGTTTTTTATATCGAAAAATTCCATAAACTACAATATCATGTACGATGTGTTCTTTTACGTAAATATAAGAAAGTTGAAGTTATATAGGAGTAAGAATCAACACTAAAGCAGTAAAAAAATCCAATCTTTTTAGTAGCTGCTATTGCACAAATGCTAAATGAAGCGAGAATAATGAAGCTTTCATTCATATTACTACTTGTAACCTTACTGGAGTTTTTAATGATACTGTCATAATGTCATTTTTGAGTTAAACTGCAGTTTAAGTAGCTAGAAGCTGTGCATATGCAGAGATTATATTAGTTTTGCTATATATATTTTTATTTGCATTTTCATAAATACTGACTTGAAACAATATTTTTAATACAAAATTAAAATATGGTGTGTGATGCAAAATAAAGCAAATTTAATAAGATAAACACTTTGTATAGTATATAGTCTGACTACCTAAATTGCAGTTTTACCGCAATATCTTCTTCCTCATTGCCCTCATTGGTAATAATTTCATACCATTGACACTTATCTGAACAAAGATTTATTAAAAGTGAACTACACCTAATAGAGTTGCCTTCCATCCTTTGTATAGCTTCAGGTGTAAAAGATTTGTGAAATCCCAAATTCGCCTTTTGCGTATGTAAACATTTGTAATATTCATTCCATTTTTCTTTATTTTCTTCTCTATAAAGCTTATTTGTACCCGGATATTCCGACATATCATATCCTAGAAAATTTAAACCTTTCTTGCCAAATTTGCTTTTATAGTATTGTTTAGCTTTTTCTTTCATGTTACTCATAAACCTATTTTGGAAAAGTTCGTTAGAGTTATCAATATTGTCCAGTAGCACTAATACCCCAATAACCAGCTGCCAGTTCATTTTGTTGCTTTGTCACATTGGCATTGGCATTTTTTAACATTTCTATTATAATGTCGGAGGTTGCTTGACTTTTTTCAATTTCCCGAATTAAGTAGTTCTGTACCTGCAGATTCTACAGTATGTGTACTGGTTCTGTAGGTATTAATGGCTATTAAACTCTCATAACGTATTAAGTCATTCAGATTCGAATTTTAGAGTCCATTGAGAACAAATTTAAAAATCTCACTATGACAAAAAACTTCCACGTTAGTGACCTTCGGCCATCTTCCAACCGGCTAGAACATTTATCCGTAAATTTACTGGAGAAACCATTGAGACGCAGTTCCAACAATCTCAACTTGAATGTTAAAATACTAAAGCAGATAAAAATCTAAAGATGGAAGATCTGACGTAAAACTATCCGTGAATTTACTGAAGAAACCATTGAGACGCAGTTCCAAAAATCTGAACTTGAATGTTAAAATACTAAATCAGATAAAAATATAAAGATGGAAGATCTGGCGTAAAATCATTGTGACAGTGGAACACAACGCCTTAAAAGTTGACCAATTGTAGCCAATATACATTTTACTGCTGCTTTAAAATCTTACAGCATTAACGGTTGATTTTTGCGAAAATAATTCATAGTAAACTATTCCATTTACTCATATGGAATGGGTAATGCTGTTTGAGAATCTGACTTGTAATATAATATGTTTAAAAATGTGTGTTAAAAGAAAAACGTCAAATCAAAAATAAATTCAAATTAAAATTTGATTCATACGTACGACGAGAAATTATATATGTATACATATCTGTACCTTAGAGGTAAAGGATTGTATCTCCATTATTGTATATTTAGAGCTTTAGAGCAAGGTTTAAAGCTTTATAATATAGAAAGAGGAATATTTTTAGTAGAAATAGAATAAACCTCTCATTTCGTTTTTTGAACATTTAATTAAGTAACTAATTCAACTATTTTATTACGCTTCTGATACGTTGTAAAAAGTATTAACTCGATATTGACAAAAACTGGAGTTACGATTCTTTACCTCTAAGGTACAGATATATATATATATATATATATATACGTATAATTTAAACAAAATAAACTAAACACGATTACGGGATCGACTCCTTGCCATCTGGATGAGGCAGTCGGACCTGACACCTATAATACAAAAATCTAATAGGAGATAAATCACCCAGGAACAGCTTCTTGGTAATCTATCCTGTTTTTAAACAGCTGACGTGTATTTTTCGGGTTGCCTGCCACTTTTTTATGTCATTGTAATCTGACGGATGTTACGAAGGATAAAGTTTTATTGGACGATTTACAAAAAGGGATCGGAAGGGACGCTAAAACTAAAGGAACAAAGGTGGAGCATGTACTCTAAGGAGACATGAGGATCATAATAGATCTGGAAAGGTCGTAGTGGAACAGGCATCATTGCCACCTCAAGTAATCTAATCTAATCTAAGGGAGGCTAATTGATACTGTCTTAATTTAAGCAATAAAATTATATTTAAAATGAATCCTGTGTAAAATGTTTATAGAAACTGTTCAATACGTTGCCCGTTGCTGTTTTGTCAAATGTGAGGGTTAAACACTGGCGGGTTATTCTGAAGATTAACGAATTGTACTATATAACCTGGAAATTACAACACCAAGAAGGGGTGCGATTTTTTTTTGACCAAAGTTAGCAGAAACGTTTACCTATTCAAATGCAATAATTGATTCGAATTTCAAAGAAAAAGCATAAAAGATTAACTCCTTTTTTTGTATTAGTAATATGTTGGGCCTCTCCTATTAGTTTCACACTCCCTCACTCTTCGTGGCATTCCAGTAGATGGTAAATATTGTTGGGATATGGTGTTCCAACAGCTCTGTAATTCATGCTGGAGGGCTTCTAGTGTTTCCGAAGGATTTGCTAAGTTCTTCAGTTTTCTTCCCATTATGTCCCACATGTGTTCGATTTGCGAGATGTCGGAAGATCTGGGTTACCATGGCAAGATATTGACATGGACCTCTTTGAACCGGTTTAGAGAAATTCTCACAATGTGGGGACGGGCATTATCCTGTTGAAAAGGAGGGGCCCCGAGCTGCTGAAGATGTGGAAGGATATGGGGTTCCACTACTATCAATGTAACGCTGAGCATTCATGTTGCCTCGGCTAAACACCAACTGAGACTTACTTCCATATGCTATAGCACTACACACCATAACTCCCACGGCTCGGCGCACATGCCTCTTCGTCTGACCCTCATGCGACCATCGTACATCCCTATACAAAATCGGGATTGATCACTGAACACCAGCCTATGCCACTTCACGCTCTGGTTCATTTGTAACCTACACAACTACAAACGTTGCAGTCGGTTTGGAGCCGTAAGTGGTAGCATGATGTGACCGATACCGTGCGAAGGGTCACGGAACAACCTTCATTACCCAACAATTGATCCACAGTTGATCTGGTACTGGAAAATCGGTTTCTTAGTGCCATTACACGAAGATGGCCGTTCTGCACCTTGTTGCTCTTGTTTGGTCCCCGGTATACGTTCCTCCCTACTCCATGACTGATAGCAACGTATCATGAAGGATTGGTTCCGGTTAAGGCGATTTACAATTTCCATGAACGAAAAACCACCTTCGTTGAACTAACAATTTGGCTTTTGTCGAATTCGCTCAACTAGCGGTAATTTTCACTTTGCCGCACTCTAAGCATAATCAAACTTATAAAACAAGTTTAACAAAATTAAAACAAGAAAAAACAGTAACATTTGAATGAAATATTCGCAAGAAATACAACTGACAATAATGCTAGAAAAAACTGCATTAAGTGTCAGATATGCCATCTGATCTATTGCAACAAAATTGTAATCAATTATCACTACAGTTTGTTAAAAAAGGCGGTACCGGCAGTAGCGTACCGCATAAATGTGGATACGTAATATGCAATATTCGTGAAAAATAATATTGTTGACTTTCACTGTAGTTGTCCACTGTGGCAATCGGCAACCGCCCTGGTAAGCTGCGTAGAATTGCAACTCCGCAACACTTCCTCTGTCGATTCATTCGGCCGTCGCGTCGACGGTGTTGTGAATACGTTGTCCTATACTACTATATAATAGCTTGTTCAATTTCAGAATAGTTAATAGATATTTTATCTATTTGTTGTTGAACGTCCGAATTGGAAAATGTTGCTGACCATCTCTAACTACTGCAGAATAATTAGAATCAACTTTCAAAATAACATTTTTCACTTATGAAAAATATTTCTGATATTAAGATACTGCTTCGAGCCATGTTCCTCATCGCGTTATTACAGACTGAGGTGGTGCTGGCAATTTCGGGCACAATTGTTTGAGTACACGGATGTGTTTGGGATATTTCATGAACACTTTTTTGGTAGATGATATTAACTTATGCACCATCGGATACTTCTTTCGAATGATTTCGGCGACGGTATGACATGCTTGTATGAAGCATGTTATATGAAGAATAGTTCTCAACATCCTACCAACTTCCAGCATTGTTGCGACACCGTCATTAACGAACATGGCCACTTAGGTTGCTGTGATTCTCTTAACGAATCTTTTATTATCTTGACAACGGGCGCTGCATCACTTTTGTGAATGCTTTTACTAGATAACAGCAACCTAGCTGGTGGACACGCTGTGTTTCTGAGCATCAGTTATTTCATCCACACATAGGTAGACTTTCTTATTTTTTAACTCGTCTTTTATACATTCCTTTACTGTACCTTGAGCACGTAGCAAATTGTATCGTAAATGCATAGATGTTGACAATTTTCATAAGCATAGCCCAACTTAGCCCAAAATAGATGAAAGTGTTTTTAGATACTAGTTGTTGTGGGATGTTGTACATACTTAACATAAAAATAAAATCATATATATAAATTGCCAGTTATTTACTACTGTTACTTAAATTCAATACATGACGTTTACTTTTACAGTGCTTTCTATAATGTGTAATAAATGTGCGGATTTCTATATTCTAATCCAGGGACAGAAATATTTATTCACATTCGAAGAGAATGTTACACCTTTTGGACGTCCCATCTCCGCATTCTTATTTAGCGTGCAACATACTATCACTTTGAACTCTCTCGCGGTACTGTCGAGATCGATTACGAGTTGAAAATTACCCTTAATTAATTACCTCTAAATATCACACTTGGATAGGTAAACATTGCTGCCAATTTCGGTTAATAGATTCGCACCACTTTGTGGTGTTGCAATCTCTATGTCATGCAATATATGTACATATTTATGTTGTTGCGATCTTACGTAACTTAAATTCCAATTAAAGCTACCCGATACTGTTAATGAGGAATTCACCGCAATTGTCAGTCGAGCCTGCAATACAATTGAACCACTTGATAAGTAAATTCTTACTGACAGTGTGCAGGAGCCCCATCGCCGGTTTTTCTTTCACGATCAGTATATGCAAGGTTGGAGTAGTATCCTGGCCAACAGCGGATCCTACGACGGCAATGCAATATTTTCCGGTACGATGAGAAAAAAGATGTAAAGTGGTACGTCGTGACAAAATTGAAATTTAGCAAATTATATTCCATAACGGCATTTTAAACCGTTCTCGTAAACACTGTGGTAGTGCGTCGAGTAATGGAGCTAGAAGAATACTGCGCTGAGTACTGGAATACCTAGTACAATTTGTAGAAGTGTTAAACACTAGAAAGGTTAACGGTGGGCTTCAAACTTTTTACTTTTCTTTTTCAGTGGAAAATGGACAAGA
This sequence comes from Chrysina gloriosa, assembly GCA_038088585.1. Lineage (NCBI taxonomy): Eukaryota > Metazoa > Arthropoda > Insecta > Coleoptera > Scarabaeidae > Chrysina > Chrysina gloriosa. The sequence continues at coordinate 42,682,721 of CM076088.1, read as the reverse complement.
AGGCTCATTTCGATTAACCCTGCTTTTAGGTTAAACCCATTTGGTCCACATTTTATTTTTGTAATCTCAATAACTTTTTAACGGTGTAATATATTGCTTTGAACTTTCGATTCACGTGTTTTATTTTTGTAACAAGCCTAAATCCATAATTTTAAGTATCTGACATAAGCCTGAACTGAAAAAATTAAAAAGTTATTTATCTTGTATCACACACCATTTGGTTCACTGAATATTTCAATTTGATAGAATACAAAATACTAAACTTATTTACAAAAAAGAGTATGCTTTTATTGAACGTGTGTTTCATTACATGCTAAACAAAATAGTTTGCGGTTTGTTTTGCAAAGAAAATTTCCGCAAATGTAGTATTTTATATCGGACTTAGCCTTGCAGCAACTACATATTCCCCGCTCTCTTGGCCCCGCTTTAGAAGAAGCAATATTTGAAGAGCTTGCAAAATTCGAGGATGTCATTTGTATATCAGTCAATAATTTCGCGGAAAACTGTTGTTGAGGTAATCGGCTCCGTTTTATCATATGCGCGTTAGCCAAAGAAAGTGTTAGTTCTGTAAAAACTCTGGTCTCCTGCAATTTTGATCAGCCGGTGCCCATGAAGCATCGATCTCAGAAAAAGTATGTATGCATTCAAAGCGGATGTATCTAGCATATTTGCAACTTTATACACATCAAAGCGAATTCATTTTACAAGGTGGCTGTGCGACAACAACAAATACAACAACACAAATCAGCTGGACACTCGATCTAACATAAACACATTAGAAAACCCAATTAGCCGAGAAATGGATGGCGGGTTAAATCATTAACGGTTCATAATTATATTGATACATTACATTAAAGAATTCAATCAATTTTCATAAAAAATTTGCATTTGTGTAGTATGGACCAATTGGTCTCTTAATACAAGATTCGTATATTTTTTTAATCTAACAGCAGGGTCAATGGTAAAATAGATGATAATGAAACGATGAAAACGAATAATACGAAGTGAAATACCTGACGAAACATTCGTTGCAAGGTGAAGTTCGCTTCAGAAAAGACTTCAATTAAAACATCTGAAACTCAGCTGGAAGAAATGGTCGCCTAATCTCAATCCGTCAATGTAACACTAAAGAATAACTGCGCTATAAATGGAAGTGACACCTTTAACGGACAAAATGATTAACAGTGGTTATATTCGACTTTCTCTGAGAATATTAAATAAACGATAGCATTGTCTATAAACGAACAACTTTGCGACTTCCTTCGATTTTTGCTTGTATGTCACAGACGTTGGCTTTATTCTGTTCTACAAACAAAAAAAGAAATGATTTGCTTCGAAAGCTATCAAAAAAATGATGATTGTGACTCATTTAAAGTAAAATATATTTCTCTAGAGTCTAGAGCTGCGATTCCCAACCCGGGGTACGCGATAGATTGTTTAGGGATACAGGAAAATGTTGGTCATTATTAAGGTTTGATAAAAGAGTGGATGACGTGTTATCATTAAGTAGTGTAAACCGGTCTTAGTCTCCACTTACGTGCGATATTAAAATTCAGAGCAGTAAGGGGGTCACTTCGGTTTACAATACTTAATGATAACACGCCGTCCATTCTTATCAAACCTTAGTTATTATGGCAGCAAACATAATATATTATGTATCACAAATTAAACAGTATTAAAAATATTAGGTAAAAAATGATCCTTGCAACAATGAATATACATTTCAAAATGCAAAAATAGAATTAAAAAGTTATGCTGCAATAAATCAGTTGCGAAGTCGGTCAATGGTAGTAGGGATACCATTATGCGTGAGTAGTGAATATCTACGGACTTTTGATGGTGGGATGTGTTACCGTTTTTATCATTATCTCTCAACAATATCTCAACATGTTCTCGCTATTCAAATTGATGAAGGCATCGATGTCGCCAATTTTACTATTTTACTTTTTATAGCAACATATTTGGTTGATAACGAAATTGAAGAAAACCTATTACTTTGTCATCCTTTGTCAGAACGCACAACAGGTGATGATATTTTTATGGTATTGATTCTTACATAGAAAAGGGGGTTGATTGGTCTAACTGCTTGGATTATGTACCGATGGTGCCAAGTCAGGTATTTACTCTGGTCTTCGCAGTCGTGTAATGAAAGTAGCCCCGAGCGTAAATTGGAGCCATTGCTGCATCTATAGACAAAATTTAGCCGTCCTCGTGAATTGAAACTTGTTCTTTATGAAACTCTCCAAGTGGTTAATTTTATGAAATCGAGGCCCACAAACTCTAGAATTTTCAAAGCTCTATGTGACGACATGATGAGCCTTCATCCCACATTGCCCCTTCATACAGAAGTGAGATGGCTATCTCGTGGTAAAGTTCTTACCAGACTATTTGAGCTTAGACATGAGGTACTAGTTTTTTTAAGCAATCCTTTTAAGATCTCATCCAAATTTCATGACGATGAATGGCTTCAGCCTCTCCCATATTTATCAGATATTTTTCTGCATATAAATTAATTTAGACACTCTAAGATAAAACAACGATATTTAATGTGTCTGACAAAATCTATGATTAAAATTTTTAAATTTTGGAAGTAATGTATTAAAAATGGTCAACCTAGTCAAATATTTGAAACATTGCACAGTTTCTTATCTAATAACAAATTACGATTTTCTCCGGAATTAAATCAACAATTAATTGAACATTTACAATGATTAAAATCGGATTTCCAAAAATACTTTCCAAAACCTGACAACACAAACTATTGGATTCTAAATCCATTTGAAGAGGAATACTTTCAGATAGGTACCTAAATTGTCAAGTAAGGAAAAAGAAAATTTGATCGAAATTTCAATCGTTTCGATTTTAAAATGCCAATTTAAATCAAAATGTTTTTTTAACTTTTGAGCAGACGTTAATAAAGAATTTGAGCTACTTTCTGCACTTCAGCTTTTGTTGCCATTTATAGGTGCTGTGCTTGTGGAGAGAGCCCTTTCTTCCTATCTATATATTAAAGCTAAATATCGCATAAAGCTGAAGGTAGTTCCAGATTTGAGATTATACCTCGCATCAGTCGAACCTGGCATAAAGAAATTATACGAGAAGAAACAAGGACAAAGCTCATACTGAACTCCTTTAATACGAAATTAAATACTTTCAAGTTAGTTTTCTTGTGCAAATTTATTTTTATTATTATAATAAAAATAATTTTTATATTTGTTTTTATATTTATATTGTAAATGTATTTATTTTTACATGTATGAACGTAAATGTATTTTCTTTATCAAGGTTATAAATTAGCTTTCCTTAAATTTAAAGTTACAATATGTGGAATTAACAATACGGTTACTCACTAAATTTCTGAAATGGGGGTACAATCTAGAGAAATACCATGTCATGGAGTACGCTAATGAAAAAGGATTGGGAACTGCTGGTCTAGAGTATACAACATAATTTTGTTTGAATAAAGTTCAAATGGAAGGTTCTGTTTTATAAGAATTTACGGTACCTAAATGGTAAAGTCCTTTATACGTACGAGTTTCTTAAGCATTTCAGTGTAAGTTTACACGCTTGTACGCAGCGGGGCACAGCAAAAGGGTTAAATGGTCGCATACAGTATATTTTGGAACTTACTACTAGTTTTTTCTTAATCATATAACATTTCAACAACTTACTTCTTCCCGAGGTTTATGATTTAAACGGGGGATGCTCTGGTCGCGATCCCATTGAATTGATATCCGAGATATATGGCAATACTTCTATATAATAAACTGCCCTCGTGTGCAAAAGCCACACAATCATTTAATAGCTTTAAATTAAATTTAAAAACGTATCTTTATGAAAATATGTTTAATGTGTGTAATGTGTGTAATGTGTGACGAATATCTCTGATGAATATGTGCGTGAACGTCAATTTTAATTTTAATTTTAGTTTTATAAGTTTTATTTTAAAATTTCTTATTATTATAATATATACACATATGTATTATTGACAATGTCCATGCTCTGATGAGCCATGACAATAAAGATTATTATTATTAATTTCACAAATTAATTCTGAATAGCATCACCAAAAATAACGACTTGTAAATGAGGTTCAACAAACGAGTACATGATAAGTTATTAAGTAGTGCTGTCACTCCACCCTTGTCCCCAGTTACGGAGGAGGGACAGCGTCAGTCCGGTTTACATAACTTATCGTGCACTGGTTTGTCGAACCTTACTCATAAATGTACCTACCACCGGCACTACAAAATTTTACGTTTTCTCTGTATATATGTACCTATCATGGTGAAAATGAAGTGATTTTGCAATATATTTATAAGAAAAAATTGTACATTTTATATATACATATATATATCTGCAGTGACATATTCGATGCCACTGAAACTCTGTTTTGAGCGCGGAGGATGTGAATACAGCTGTCGACCGGTTTTATCAAACATTGTACAGAGTGGTGAGTAAATCTGTTCCGACCTCTCAGTATACTACTTCTTATCCTCTTTGGTTCAGCAAGCCTCTAATTAATAAACTTAAAATGAAGAGCCACTATCACCGAAAGTGGGTAACTACTGGTAGCCCTAGGTTTTATGATGATTTTGCGCGATTACGTAAGCTTACTAAACAAGAAATAAGCATCTGTCACGCAGCCTATCTCAATAAAATTCAAACTAATCTGAGGTCTGACCCTAAAGCATTTTGGCAGTATATCAATACAAAAAAGAGTCAGTCACGCATTCCAGGGCAGTTGTTTCATGGTGATACAAAGTTCAGCGAATCACAAACTATAGTTGATGCATTTGCTAAAAATTTTATACCTAGCAACGAGATCCGTATTTCTGATACTTGCTCCCCTCACGATTCTTTTTGTATACAAACTATTACTCAGACAGAGGTTGTTAACAGCATCGTTAAACTTAAAAGTGATTCTATTGCCGGTGAGGATCAAATTCCTTCATTCTTCCTAAGAGACTGTCGTATGGTTCTAGCTATCTCGCTATGCGCTATCTATAACTTATGTATAAAATCCGGTGTCTTTCCAATGGTTTGGAAGATTGCTAGAATTACGCCAGTTTTCAAAAAGGCAAACCAGAAATGATCACCAACTATCGACCAATTTCTGTACTGAGTAATTTCTCAAAGGTTTTTGAACAAATTTTATATGATTCCATTTACAGTAGTATCAAAATCAAATTGTCTTGGCACCAACATGGTTATATGAAGGATAGGTCAACGGTTACTAATCTAGCTTGCGTAACACAAACGATTTGCGAGACTATTGATCAACGCTCACAGTTGGACGTCATCTATACCGACTTCATGAGAGCCTTTGATTCTATTGATTTTTCCTTATTGATTCAAAAGTTGAGTGCTATCGGCTTTTCCGCTTCATTGCTGCAATTAATGGCATCTTACCTTACTGGCAGAATCAACTATGTAACTTACAACGGCTTCTCCTCCAAGCAATATTTAACAACATCTGGCGTCCCGCAGGGCTTCAATTTAGGGCCGCTGCTGTTTTTGGTATTTATGGATGACCTCTTGCAAACATTGACGTGCCGTTATGTAGCGTTTGCAGATGATTTAAAAATATTTCATAAAATTGAATCCCTTCATGATGCCAGGCTTCTACAAGAGAATCTAGCAACTATTAGCGGTTGGTGTATCCACAATAAACTTCACCTTAATGTTGATAAATGCTGCGTCGTCAGGTATACTCGGAAAGTATCGAAGATTATCTATGACTACAGTCTCCATTGCCAACTCCTTTCCTCATCGGATACTGTAAGAGATCTTGGAGTATTGTTTGATGATAAACTTTGTTTTGGTGAACAAGTTACATCAGTATGTAATAGTGCGTACAAACTTCTCGGTTTCATTCTTCGTAACACACGAACATTTACTGGTTGCGCTGCTATTAAAACTCTTTATTATGGATTAGTTCGGAGTAATTTAGAATATGCAGCGATCATATGGTATGCTCACTATACATCTCACCAACTTCGACTTGAGCGAGTGCAGCGACGTTTCTTAAAATTTTTAACATTCAAGGAGACTGGTGACAATCCGAGGAGGAACTACGATCATGCACAACTGCTTCTGTCACACGAATTGTCATCACTTCATATGCGCTATCAACGCACTAGTGCGGTGTTTCTTTACAGACTCATTAACTGTCCTGAGTTGCTTTCTTGCGTACCTTTTTATGTGCCTGCCAAAAAGTCGCGAAATATATGTTCATTTTACTTGGATTCTATAAGAACAAACGTCATGTACCTAGCGCCCATAACACGCCTGTGTCGTTGTGGTGATATGTTATATAAAGACATTTTTGTGGGGAGTTAGTTTAATATTACGTATATATAAGGTACCACATATATGTATGTACCTATGTATAGTTATAGAAATACTTTAATATGAGGACGGGTGTATCTCTTCGTTCAATTGTTGCATATTGTTCTTTGATTAGTGTATTTAGATTGATTGTATGTGTCCGTTGTGGTTTTGTACTGTTGGGAACGAAATAAAATATTATTATTATTATTATTATTATTATTATATAAGCACTACACAGGCCTTGAAGGCCCAAGGCTTGTTCGGAGCCACCGAGCCGTAACATGCGCGTATACCGTACCGCTCCTGGCCCGCCTAGTGGCATTTCCTTGCTTTCCGGAGCATATTGAAGGTAGCAGATCCATTTTAGAATTTTAAACTGCTACGCTCTGCCGCGGCTGAGTTTCGAATTCAAACCTTCTAATTGTGAAACGTGATTTTCACCATTCAGCCAATAGGGGTTTTTTATTTACATTTAATATATAATTCAATGTGCTAAAGCGTTTTTTATTACAGGAAAATAATAATACTCGATACTCGAATCCTGAACTAGACATGATTAGTAAAGATATTGAAGAATTAGCCAGAGAAAAACTAGTTCTTGAAACGGATATTGCACAAAAAGAAGCGGATATAAAAATTAAATCAGGCGAAATTAAAAGTTTACAGGTAAGACAACAAATTATACGATACATTTAAAGTAGTCCAAATATTTGTTTACTACTTTCGCGACAAATGTTTCGCAACGAAGCTAGCATCATTAACTAGTATTTTGGCGACTGAAGAGCAATGTTTTAATTGTAGTCGTACAAGCCTAACTGCCTCCACCGCCTCTACTCGGGGGCTTCTAAAATACATTCAAATCAGTCAGTTAACAAAAATATCGTCGGATTTCCTCCTTGAAAAATTTTGTTTTGTACTAAAAGTCATAAAATCAGCAAATATTAGGAACAAGTGTCACAACAACATTATCCTGTATATTCCACATTACTAATAAATCTGTTAGCATCGACCGATCGCCTTTACTGAAAAATTCTTGTTTTTGTAACAATTGGTATTGTACGGTATTGTATGTGTATTGTACACTATATCTATTTTAACTTTTTACCTACGTTATTTTGTAGTACGAGTAAAGACAATCTATTCATTTAACTATCTTTCTCAAGTGCTGCCGGTGAAGAAAGAAGCCCGATTTGCGCTTGTCTCAGATACAAAGATCTATGGACAAAAATTGATGAAGTAGGTGAAAACTCTAAATAGACGAAGTGTAGATACACACATGTATTCATACGTTTAATCAATTTGTATGTTCCTTGTCGCTCAGGTGCTTTGCAAGGTGGTTTGAATCTATTACATCGCGAAATAATCACATAAGTTCTTCAATTACTTTACTTTCACAAGTTTCCATAGCAACAAGGGTCGTTGAATTTTTTATGTAGACTTTTTCTTTGATTTTCGTTAATCATATTTTCCACTGAATTACTTAGTGTTCTGGCATTTAACAAGTTCAAATGATTGCCACCGTTTCAATCATCTGGTGATACTTCGCACATTTAGAAATCTAGACGTTTCTATATATCCGTGAGCACCTCGATCTCGATAGGTCGTGGGGTAGGACACGTACGCGAACCTACCAAGACGCATTCAAATACACTTCAGCACTTTATTTTGTAATCTTTGAATCACTTCGATATTAGAGTCACTGGCGCAGCCCCAGAACTGAATTCCATAACTCCACTTTAGCTGCATTATTTGCTTATGTAGGATAAGTTTGTTGTACGCTGATAAATCAAAATTTCGTCCAAACAACCAATGCATTTGTCTAAACTTGATGTTTAATTCATAGCGTTTCTTCTTAATATGCTCTTTCCACCGTAGCTTGGCGTCCAGAGTAAACCAAGAAACATGCTGTATTTGCATGGAAGTTTCGTACCGATAATGAAAGCCGGTTATCGTATCATTATCCGATTTGTAAAGTTTGTGTGTGTCGATTTTGACTCGTTAAGTTTAATGCGCCATTTTTTAGTCCAGGTGGCAATTTTGTTGAGCAGATTGCAATTTTCTGGTTGAGCTTTCCACAATTTCTCCTCTGCCAAGATTGCCGTATCATCAGCAAAGGTGGCCGTTATGGTATATGACGTTTTGGGGATATCGTCAATACATAGAAGATATAGAACTTGTCCCAGCACACTTCCCTGTGGTACACCAGCCCTTATCAGTTTTAATTCCTAGTACGAGTCTTCATGTTTAACACGAAAATATCGAATAATCAAATAAGATTTTAAAAGTTGGTAGAAATGATCAGGAATGTCTAATCTCAGTTTGTGTAGTAGGCCTTCGTGCCATACTCTGCCAAAGGCCTGTGCAACATCAAGGAAGACGGCAGAGCACACACCTTCGTTTTCTAGTGTTTTTTTTCAATTATATCACTAATTCGATGCAATTAATCAATCGTTGAATGAGCATTTCTGAAACAAAACTTTCTTTGTTCGAGAATGGGTTTGAGGCGTTTCGGGACCAATTCTTCAAACAGTTTGAACATGATTGGTAACAATGAGATAGACCGATATGATTCTACTTCACTTAGATTTTTACCGGGTTTTGGTATCATAGTGACTTCTGCTGTTTTCCATTCGTCAGGGATATAGTTTGCCGGATACAAGCATTAATAAAGTTAGTTAGTTTAACCAAGGGCTTTCTTTGTAATCGTTTTAGAATCTCACCCATTACAAGGTCATAACCTGATGCTTTTTTCTGGTTAAAATTGTGTTTAATTTCTTCAACCAGTTCCTTAGGAGTTACCAGTAGAATTTTGTAGAGATAACCATTAGAATTGACACGTGGTAGCACGTTATTTCCTTCGTTAGGATGAAAACTTGCTTCAAGGTGTTTTGCAAATTTATTTGCCTTTTTCAGATTGTTACCAGTTCATTTCTCACCCGATTTTCTGATAGAGGGCACTTGGGCTATCGCACATTTAAAATATTTAGTAGCTTTCCAGAGCGAATATTCCGTCCTACTCTCACCAATGAGCTCCTGGAGGAATCTGCTGGTTGATGATTGTCTTATGTTTTTAATTTCCTTAGTTAACTGTTAAGTAGAGTTTTGTCGTATAGGCTTCTTGGTTGGTGCCATCTTCTTCTAACTTTGCGTTTTTCAGCAATTAGGTTCAAATCTGTCAGACTTTTTCTATAGATGTCAATAGTCAGTTTATTACTTTTATTCTCAATTAAATCATTTTTGCGACATATTTATGGAAATATACAAATAATTTCTTTGATTTCATAAAGAATCCGTAAATCGATTTTCTTTGCGTAGCCAAACTATATATATTAAATAGTTTTTACAACAACGACAATATTCGATTAAATTTTAAATGAAATACACATATACAAAGCATTTCGGGAGTGAAATACTAAATTTAATGAACTGATTCATTAAAAATAATTATATCGCAACTAAGATTTGTTACAATGTCCTCTCACTTTAGGCTGGATTTGAGAATCAAAATTCATGATTGTTAATGAATTGTACCTACCACACCCAATAAACTGTATTTCTACTTTTTCAGAGTGAATTAGATACATTGGCTGCCACTTTCAAACAATTAGAAAACCAAAAGGGGAAGCACAAAAGAGGCTAAATGATCTCAAAGCACAGGTAATACGTCAATCTAAATAACGTCGAACTAATATCCATACATACATATTTAACAAATAATTGTTGCTTTGCCTGGCTTTGTATGTCCGTTAATGATGCAATAATTAATGCTTACAAACCGAGAAACTATTTTATTCAATTTTTTTATTGTGTCACCTCTATACTTTACGTACTTGAATTGTGAGACTTTTGAATATAAATCTGTAGAAATTTTTAGTGTTAATAGATGGCATGTTATTTTTATTTTAATTTTCCTGTAGAAAGCAGAAGTAGACAATGAACTAGATGATATCGATAAAGAAATTGGAGAAATGCAAGAGAAGGTACGTACATCTTCTAATCTTGGATGTATGTATATATTTCAGAAAGTACTGAATATTCTGGAGTATGGTTGAGGTTTTTGTAAATAGACCTAGCACTGCATTATTGTTTCAACTCATTCGTATTAACAACTAATATTGAGGCTAACAAACAATATTCCTCTTTTTAATCAAAATAAATGAAAATTATTAGATTACTAGTATAACTTTAAAAAGTAGAACCACAGATAAGTAATACAGATATACAATCCTGAGAACTGGTAGCACCTAACGAAAATTGCAAGCGAAATTGGGCAGCAGAATTGTTTCACGAAATCGCCGCAATAGTCGGGAGCGCTGCGATCAGTGAATCAGGAAACGTCAAATGAAAGGATAGATATCATTTACTATTCTCCAAATTAGCTCAATAATATGGGAGCAAACGGAGCACTTTGTATCCAGCTTCTTCAGCCAAACGATCCACTATTTGTTTTCTAGTTTGTTTTTTACTTTTTAACAACTTAACAATAATAAGGGATATTGAATATGTAATAATCACAATGCAACTTTTAACCAAAGTTCCTTTTGAGGGAATTTGGGTCAATACCATAACATTTTCCTTCAACCAATCTATAATTTCTGGTTTTGATGAAGAACTGTTTGGAACCTTTGATACTAAAGCACTATGATAAGGTATATTGTCCATTATAATTACAGGTGGACCAGGTAAAATAGATAGCAAATTGTGAAACCAATTTGAAAAATTTACATGCTTCATTGCTCCATGAAGTCACTGGGTCCTGTTGAAAAAAATAATTTGGCTCCTGGAATTAAGCCACTACCCATAAGTAGTATTCCCAATAGCAACATGTGATGCATCGTCAACTGAAACAAGTTTTGCATTTGGAAGAACTTAAGGGTTTGTTACTATTAACGCACTGCCAGACAGAGAATACAGCACTCATGCTCAAATTCAGAGCTGCTGGTACTCTCTAAAATGTAATATTATTAATGACATATGACCAGCATTATCACGTTCTCCTTCGAAGAAGTGTTTTTCCCCACCACTTTACGGTTTAGGCATATTAATGCTCTAATAAAGACTAAAGAGAATACTTTTGAACAGCTGTTTTATCGATAATAAAGCACACGAATAATCCTAGATAATAACTAATGACAAACACTAGTAACTGACAGTTTGTCTGTAGCAACGGTGAAATCGGGAAAAACATAACCACCAAGAATATCAGTAAATATTGATAGACTCTAAGTGATTACCTTTTACTCTTGCATTGGTATGAACTTACTACGTCATGTATATTGCGTCAGTCGTTTGTTTACTGTATGTATATGAGATTAAATATAATAATTTGTATAAAAAGTTAAACCTAATAATAGGAGTGCTATTGCAAGAAAAAGTTTAAAAAGAAGCACTTTACACCACTGCAAAATTGACTACATATCGTCCTTTCTTTCCCAATATAATATTTTGTATTTGTTCCTTTCCTATCTATTATGACTTGTACTTTTCTGTAATTTGGCATTTAAATTTGCTCATGTTTTAGAATTCAACTTTAATTGCTCTTTTACTTCAATTCATCGATTTTTCTTAAAAAGTACCCTTGCCAGTATAATCCAACCACTATACCCTTTTTAAAATAAACGTTTTCCCGTAGTTCCTGATTTATATGTTTGGAGATACTTCTCGATACACTCAATTTTGCGTCGTATAGATTGTGGGGTTTTTGTGAAAGCTCTTGTTGGATATGTTTATACAAAAACTTGCTTTTTTAAATCTCAACGTTCCAGTAGTTTTAAACGGTTTCAAATTTTCAAACGCTTTTGGAATATTGACATCAATTTGAGACCAACGTTTTACAACCCTCAACGGCTCAATTGTATCATAATTTGTTGCCATTGTGCAGATGCTGTTGTCTTCCCATTTCACTAGGAGAATTACATTTTCTTTATCAAATCTAGAATCATATGAGGCACTATGTTCTTTTCTGATTTCCTTAGTACTCCTTAGAGAGCACTTCTTTGTTCGATTTTCTCTTATTGTTCCTGACACAAATATCACATCGGTAAACTCCTCACCACACAATTGTTTATAATAAAATCGGTGACACGGATTTCGCTAGCTCAAGGCAAGCATCTTCAACAACCATATAAACCGAAGTTTATACCGATTTTATTATAAACAATTGTGTGGTGAGGAGTTTACCTCATGTGATATTTGTGTCAGTAAATTACAATACAGTCCTTGCAATCATCTTTATTACTTATTGTTCCTGCCGCACGATACCCTTGTTTCTTGAGATCTGACAAGAGATTATAGTTTATAAAAAAGTTGTCAAAAAATACTTCGTGCAATGTTGAATCAGCTCCCATCTACTCTTGACGCTAAGCGGTCAATGGAGCCTTCATCGGATTTTCCGCAATAAAAGTCAAAAGTATGGCAATATCCCGTGAAACTAGCTGCTACCCAGTTTTTAAAGGCAAGATCCCCTTCTTACAAATGAAATTTGAAGTAAATGTAAATGTATACTTGCGTATTTCTACAAGCGTTACAATGATAGCGTTGCCAGACTTTTATATAAATTCTGCCGTTGTACTCAACTAAGTACAGCAGTATTTCAAACACATCTTTATGAATATGAAATGTAAATCACTGATTCGCAATTTACTTTAGAAAGAAGGATGCATGCTATAGAAAACATATATAATATAAATATTATCTAACGGAAATAGTAAAAAATAATAAAATGGTGTGCATAGCTGAGTACACGGATTTATTCTAATAAGGAGATAGCAAGCATTTTTGTAATTTTTGATATTTATGGTACGTGTAGTTTGGACCTTAAATAAGAATATTTTGGAGTAGTTCGACGCAACGTTCATAAATTACCGAGATAATGGATGTTGAAGTTTCACCCACCATTTAAATCCAGTAGATATAATACGATTGTCAATTGGACTCGTGGCCTAATCGATAGCATTTTGGTGCGATACTCACGAGATCGCTGGTTTGGGTCTCGTCACGAGATATTCCTTTTTCTTTCATTCAAAACGCACCATATGTTTTTTTCATTCTTCTTCTCATATCAAAAATTATGAACAAACGAAATATATGAACTATATTATAGTATGGTAATACTCCATTAGTAAAATTACCAATAAAAAGAAGTAAATTTTATAGAAAGCATTCTTTAAGAAATAGAAAAGCGTTGTAAATATACCACACACATACACTTGAAACATTAAAAATCTAGAATTCCAAATTGCTATAACGACGTGCCGAAAAAAATGAAGTTTGTTTATGAACGACGGAATGGGATGGTCGACGAAAAAGTTAGATAAAAAGTTATATAAAATACCAGGGTTGAAAAGAAGCAGACCACATCAAAAAAGAAGTTGTTGTTTACAAACGACGAACAGACCAAAGAAAAAAGAAGTACAATAAAGGAAAAGACCAAAGAAAATAAATGAAGAATGAATTCAAGAGAGAGAGAGAGAGAAGTTAAGAATTAGAAAACAAATTACACTTATACACACACTGAGTAATATATTTTGATCATATTGTTCATTACTTTGTTAATATAATACTAAAATTTTATAAATATTATTTGTAATAATTTTTGCTTTCTATAAAATTAACTAAAATTTCGTACTACAATATGCAGGAACATTCTTCAAGTACATCATTAAAATGCACAATCGGTTGATAAACAATATTCATTTTGAATTAACTTATATGATAGATCTCTACCACTAATAGGTCAATAAAACAAGGTTGGTTTGAACGATAGTTATATTTTCATAAATATAACTATCGTTCAAACCAGCCTTGTTTTATTGACCTATTAGTGGTAGAGATCTATCATATAAGATAAGTATAAAAGGTCACGAAATATATATATATATACATTTATTTTGAATTAACAATAAGGTTTCTTAAAAAAAAAAAAACGAACGGAGTCAGGCAGAAAATAAAAATTTCTATTATTTTATATCTAGTATGCGGCATTTGACGCAGTGTGGCACAAGCCACAATGGTAGTTAACATAGAAACATGGGAAGCAACATTTTTTTATTATTACCTTATTGTTAAGTTAATTCAAAATTAATATTGTTTATCAGCCGATTGTGCATTTTAATGATGTACTTGAAGAAAGTTCCTGCATATAGTTCATATATTTCGTTTGTTGATAATTTTTGATATGAGAAGAAGAATGAAAAAACATATGGTGCGTTTTGAATGAAAGAAAAAGGAATATCCCGTGACGAGACCCGAACCAGCGATCTCGTGACTATCGCACCTAATCGCACCAAAACGCTATCGACTAGGCCACGAGACCAATTGACAACCGTATTATATCTACTGGATTTAAATGGTGGGTGAAAGTTCAACATCAATTATCTCGGTAATTTATGAACGTTGCGTCGAACTACTCCAAAATATTCTTATTTGAGGTCCAAAATACACGTACCATAAATATCAAAATTACAAAAATCCGTTTACCTTACCTTCTCCTTGTAAGTTTAGAGACCACTTTCCGATAGTTGTTATTATTATAACCCCTTTTTTATTATTTTAAACCATCATTCGCCTCATTTAAAATAATACAAAGAAAACAACTATAACTTTTAAAATCGTATAACTGTCCTCTATATTTCTACTGTACTCAGTTGAGCACAGAGGCGCCAAATGGGTTAAGAAAATTTTATTTCAAAAAGCAAAGGATGTCAATAGATCTACTACTCAACAGCGTCCTTGTTTTGGACAGAAAGTTGTCAGAGATAACGGATCTATTTGGTAGTGACAAGGGAACATTTCCAAAAAAAAAAGTGCTTGTGGATGGTTTACTGAAAATACCATTTTCGCGCATGTACATTTTATCCTACCGATTCAATGTATATAATTGAATGTGATCAAAGGTTAGTTAGTAATCCGTATCCGAATTTTGCCGTTAAGCGTTTGGAAAACCAAATTATAAATGTATAAATATTGAATATTTTATTCGTACTCGTCTTTTTCTTTTTTGCATAAGCGTACTTATTTATTAGAATAGGTAGTAAATTCAAATTACACTGAAGGTATTCGCTTAATTTTGAGTCATTGTTCATTGTATATCAAAGGAATCTTTACATTATCGATTAATTAATAAGCATATGGGTTCACGGTGTTTTTGTATACTCGATAATTTTCGACGATCATCAATGAAGAAATATTGGAAGAAACGCCTATAACTTAGATATTCCGGAAGAATTAACGTTTGTTTACGTTGGTTTGTATATCTGTGTTACTTTCTTTGATAGAATACATATAATGTAAAATATACGTAGAGAATTATATGTTGGATCGAAAACTTTAAAGGGTATGGTGATCTAATGCGTTTAATTTGTGTAAATTATATTTCATGTTTGTTAGTGTCAATGTCGATGAACTTGTAGAAGTGTTTATTGTCTATGTGAATTATTCATCGACTGTGTCTTCTCTCAATTTCCATTCAACTATTAACATTCTAGGTTGATAAACTTAGATCCCAAGCGGCGGAGCAAGCTGAAGTGATATCGGCACAAGAAGCGGAACTAACAAGCAAAAAGGAGCAGCTCGAAGGACTGAAGAAGGAAGAACAACGCCTAGAGCAAATTAAAACCGAGCATACAAATAAATTACAAAAGTTAACAAACAACTTACAAGATACTCAATTAAATATTAGTCAAGTAAGTTAGTACGTGCATTGGTTAATTATTTTTTTGCTTTTAATAACACCGTGATCTTTTATTCTCGTGTAGGTCAAAGCAATGATAACACAATTACAAGAACAAACAAGACAGATGAACGATGCTATTACTGCATGTGACACTGTAATAACTTCTGGTGATGCGAGTACTATACCAGATATTTCCTTAAGATTAACTCCAGATTTTCGTGATGCAGAATATAAAAGATTGACTATGGTGAATGGTGATCATAAAGTACATGTAAGTACAAAAATGTAAAGAACACAGTTTTGGTAGTATTGCCATATCATTTGTAGAATGGTTTTGATGACAGCCAAAATGATCCATTTGCTAGAAAATCTGGTGGTGGAAATGGAACCTCAGGATTTGATGATGACCCTTTTAAAAATGGTAAATATATATAACGTAATAACAAGCTCTCTGATTACATTTAATTTTAAATATGATAAATTAATCTGCATTTATTAGTACTTTAAAACGTCCAATTTTTAATTATAACATTCAGATTATACTAAAATTTTAAAACTTGTTTCAGACCCATTTAAAAGTAATGCCGATGCCTTTAAACCTGCCGATCCTTTTGAATCAGCATTCTCAAATCCTTCTAATGTAAGTTTTTATTTAGAATTAATTGATCATATGATGATTGTGATTTCGATTTTAGAACAACTTTGCCTCTGATCCTTTTGGTTCATCATTTACTAATACCACTAGCAAAACAGATCCATTCAATGCCTTTGGTGATAATAAGGATAACTCTTCTAATCCATCTGAAGTAAATTTGTATTTAGTATTATACAAAATTATAACAAGTATCATATGCTTTCTAGGTTGATAAAGATCCATTTGGTTGTGACCCATTTGCCGTATTACATGCACCTACAAGAGACGGAGCTCCTCCAGGAAGACCGACCAGTCCCAGTCCCGCATTACCACCTAAAAAGAGCAAACAGCCTCCACCACGGCCGGCTCCACCGCGACCGATACAACCACCATCTTTTAAGCAAGCACAAACACAGGATCCGTTTGCATCATCTGGAAGTGATACTTTTTCTCCAGGAGGTGAAGGCTTTGAAACTTTCGCTGATTTTGACTCTAAGGTACATCGATGGAAATAATCCTTATTTCATTACTATGCATGTGCTTTATACTGTTTTAATTTGTAGTTTCCAAATAATTCTTCCAAAGAACGTATCCAATATCCGATAATTCCTTATCCATACTTTAAGCGGAGAAGAATCCGTGAAATTTTTAACCAATATCCCTTTCCTAATGCTTCTCTGGTAGGTTTAATTGTTCTATTATCATATTTATGATTTTGTGAAAATGTGAAAGTCTGACTATATACAAATAGGTAAGGGCAATTAAGTTTTACAATTCAATTAGAGGTTAAGATCGCAAAGTTAAACTAATATTAATTAAATAATATAATATAATTATATATATAATATATATAATTTAATTCGTCATTTATTGTTTGTAGGTTTCCACAAGTAATATTACTACTCTAATTTTAGTGTTTATACAGCTTCAAGTTTTAGTTTACGAATCCCAGTTACATATTTAATTTGCTCTTAGTAAGGGTAACGTTATACTTTTGCAAAATTCATGCTCTATCATAATTAATGTGATACGTAAATAATTATTCGTAGATGCGGTATATTTAATAATTGTACGATGCACATGTCAATTTATACGTATATATTATTGAATTCGAAGCATTCCGAAAGATTTTATAGAAATGAAAATTAATTTTATTGTAAAAAGCAAAAATGAATTATTAATAAAAGAATAAAATACAGAAGAACCTCTTAATACCGCCAGTCACGGGCGGTTAGGTGAGTATATTTCTTGGAATTCCAGTTCCCTCACTGCAAATGCTCGAACTCGAGAATATTAGTTCGTGCCCTCTCAATAGCGCCGTGTGACTACAAAGGCCATTCCGTGCGAACCCTCTACATTCCAGCCCATTGTTTTTGGATTATTGAAGCTACATATTTTTCTACTTCGGAGACCGACGGAAACTTGACAAATAACGAAATTATTGATCAAGTCAGAAACAATGATGAATTTTCCGATCTCAACGCTGCAGATGCTCCATCAAGAGAAATTTCTCAGGAACAAAATAATTAATTACGCATCAGATATTAATTACGATAGAGCACGGACTTAACACTAGAGAGACTGAAACTTAGTATATACCTATATTGCTCCAAAAGCAGTCAAAATGACTGCATTATGAAAGAATAACTAATGTGTAAAGAATTTTTTAAAAATTAAGTGTTAATATTTTTTATGTTATTTATATTATGTTATGTTGTCTTGCAGCTCTGTATTCGGTGGAAAGCTGTTCTGCTAATTGAAACAAGAACTCTCTTCGTGTAAAATATAAAATACCAATAAATGCACGTATTTCGGGTAGTACTGTTGTCCAATTGTTCCTCAAAATTCCTTCTTCTTCTGTGCACTTTTTTATATGTTTGATAATATTGTTATCTATTATCAACGAGAATGCACTGATAAAATTATCTGCCATAATGTTCCTTTTTGCGTAGCCTGCTGGCCCTTTAACACCCTTGAAAATACAAGTAGATGGTAACTTTCCAGGACTACCACCTTCGTCAAATTTTGACCACACAGTACCATCGACAGCTGGTTCGGTCACCTGAAAGGTGTTTTCAGTTTCTTCATCAGGGTCTGGACTACTTAGCACCCTACACCTTTTCTTGGGCATATTGATGACACTTTCATTTTCATCATTGGTGATCGACTCTTCATCGCTATCTTCAGTGTCAGATGTTTCACTTTCAATATAATCCGCTTCATCTTCAGATGATAGTTCAGAATTTGTTGCATCTGATTCTATATCGGAGCACTCTTCACTTATGTTCGTTAGCTTTTCCAACAACTAATTCGACATTTCTTTCATGAATTTAGGGCGCAAAAGAAATAAATTAAACAACATGTTAGAACAAGTAAACGCTGTAGAAAGATTCGAATAACAAGTACTACTTTAGCTTATTGAGAAACTGCAACTTATCAAGTATACGTCCAAATCGACAATTTATCATGTATTTGTATGTTATCATATGACGGTAATCGAAAAAAAAAGAAAACTGTAATTTTAATACAGAGCCGAACTGGTCATATCAGAAATTTACTCAATTCAATAATAAGAGTCATTTGATTATTTGAGCAAAGCTTTTGGGCAATATAGGTATAACAGATATATATATATATATATATATATATATATATATATATACTGGAGATGAAAGAGGGGGAGATAACTAGAATAATTGATAAACGGATTTATATGTTGTACAAAAAGTCACCAAATTCTAAGAAATTGTGTAATTATATACATAATTGTTTTTCTAATTGAAATTAAAAAGCAGTCAAAATGACTTCCTTGGGCAATCTAATGTTAACGGAAGTATAGCGTTACCCTTACTAAGAGAAAATTTAAATATGCAACTGGGAATCGTAAACTAACACTTGAAGCGGTATAAACGATAAAATCTCGGCTAAACGCATTATTTGTGGAAACCTACAAATAATAAATTGCGAAGTAAATCATACTTACATTTACCAGCTCTTCATACATACAACACCGAAAACACCTGAAACTCGCTCTCTGACGGGGGAATGTAATATTGATAACCAGTGGGCGACGAGGGGAGACATTACTTATTTTATACACTGTACATGCGTCGCACCATAACTATATAACTAGCAAAATCGCTAAAAATAGTATTTATTTTTATATTAACCCAATCCTAAAATACATAATTAGATACAATTTACTATTTTGTCGACCCTGCCCGGTTCGTAATGACAGCCGGAATTCTACTTAGCATGGAATGCACCATGGGTTTGTTCTTTGCACAGCCCTTGAAACCATCTAGAGCTCGATTAATAACTAATGGCACTTGAGATGCGCGAAGGCGTGGTCTAACCACTATACTACCCGCACTGAAAATATCAATCGAAATCACTAAAGCGCGGGCATTTTAAACATTAATATAACAAGCACTGAGCATAAATAGCGCGTAAGACGGCAATGTAGCACCGATTTTATTATATGAAATTGTATAAAGAATATGACAGATTAAAATCTTTACATCATCTTGTAAAATCTGAAATATGTAACTTGATACTGTTTGATTCTGAACTCTAGAAATATATTCTTTTCTTTGAAACAATAACGCGCATATATTATGCTCAATAAATGAATTCATACTTAAAGTTTTATTGTATGTTAAGTGTATAGCGAGTAATTCAGGAACTAATACTGAAGATAAAAGTGGAAAAGAAACAATAAAAGAATCTGCTAGTTTAATTAAAAGTAGACTTTTAATTTTTTGTTGTACTTGTACCTATTTAATCTTCCACCAAGTGTCAACATTGTATTCAAAAAAATAAAGCGCACACTTGTTTATTTGATTTAATCAGATTTAATAAAATAACTCGTGCTTGTTCATGTATAACTTTCCCCTTCTTGAGAGTGCTCGTCGCTACAGCGTTGATGTCAATGTCGGACATTTTATTAACCTTAAATTAAATAACTCTTATTACTATTTAATTTCTTTCAAAGTAATTTTATAATTAGTTACACACTAGTCAATAGTATGACAGACCTATGCGTTTTGAAAAAGCTGATTTTATCGTAGCAGCAGTGAATACCAGGAACATACGCGAGAGTCAGACTAACACACAATACAACAGCTGACCAATATTTGTAGGTCTGACACTATACGACCAACCTTATCTCTATCTCTTTCATTTAATACTGTCTACTCATTCAAAACCCTGATATCATCTTTGGCCCAAGTACCATCCGTTATTAATCGAGCTCTACCAACCTCTATTGGATTCATATCAATGCTGTTTCCTGGCCAGGACAAGAACCTAATATCCATTTCTTCTAAATAATGCTTCAATCTAAATTAAAAGTACAAAAGACCAGAAACGGTTGCATATGAACTGACACTAATAGAACAAAAATAGTACTTACAATTTTTGGTCGATGACATGGAGCAGAATCATCTTGAAAAATGCAGTTCTCTAGGCTTCCAAACTATATATGAATCGTAGACATTAAATAATTACCAAGAATGTCAATGTAGTCCTGGACTTCCACAGTTTTTTTCCAAAATGGCAAGTTCGCCTACTCCTTTACTAGAAAAATATCCCCAAACCATAACATTCGCCAGAAACTTTGCAGTTGTTTTAAGACATTCGTCTAAAAGTTCTTCACCTCGTCGACGCCGAAGAAACAGGATACCATCGGTACCGAATAAGTTAGATTTCGACTCGTCGACGAAAATTATTCTATTCCATTGTTTAATCGTCCAGTTTGCATATTATCTAGCCCACTGTAATCGTGCTTGCCCCATTTTCTATGTTAATATGGGTCTGTGGTTGTAGAGGTTTGGTTTCTTAGACATGAGCGTCACACGAGCGGAACACGATCGTCACGTGTGGTTGTTTTTTTCTGCCTACCACCACTACTTATTGCTCTAGTAGAAAAATGTTCACGTGAGACGAATTTTCTGATGGACTTCTGACAAGTTCAAGTGTGTTTATAAATCAAAAGTCATCATACCTAAACTGAATTTTCTGCCTAAAAGAAATCTGGTCAAGCCCTACTTATTTTGGATGGCGACGCCTCACATTCCAATACAATTGAGCTCTTAGATCTAGCAACAGAAAATTATTCTTCTATGTCCACCAAGTCACACCACACAGGCACTATAGCCACTAGATAGAATGTTCTTTAAATCCTGGATGGTGCAAAACAAAACCAAAAACGTCTCAGTGTAGATATTTGGGAAAAATAAATTTTTCAGTACATTTTAAGAGTAAAAGTTTGTTTATACGTTTTATAAAGTACTAATATTGCCTTGTCAGGTTGTAAAATAACTTGACGTTAAATTTATTTTTTGCTAAATTGCAATTTTTCAATCTTTTTAAACTGATTTTAAGTTAAAGAAACTGTCGACTTTCAACTTTTTACTTCATGATTATTATTTATTTTTACTAATTTATTTGTTTGTTTTTCTTTTATTTAGCTCTTTTTATCCACTAGCAAGACATCTTAATCAACACCTGGCCATGTAGTAATCTGCAAGTACTTATGTGTAAAATTTCGAATATAGATATGTATCCTTTCTTACAGCCTTACTAACGAGGCGCGGCTCCGGGGTCCAATACTAACACGGTAACGCTAATTTTCAGCATTAATAATCCTGACGTCTCCTCTTCAGTTTTCCGACAAGCCGAAACCAGCCCCCACGAAAGGTTTAGAATTCACAGATGATCCATTTAGAGACTATCGATATGAAGATCCATTTAATATAGCGTTCGATGATGAACCTACAGAGGAAGAGAAGAAGAAAAATAATACGGATGCATTTGGCTTAGTGGTTGGTTCGAAGAAAGATGTTTTCGACCCATTCGGTTTGCATGGTCGCCAATCAGCGCCCCTCCCCGATACAAATTCCTTATTTAGTGATACCGGTAGACTTTCTGCGCCCTTAAATAAAAATATACCACCCGAAGATGAACAATTAGCGTGGGCTGCAAAAGAGAGCTTACGGCTTGAGGAGGATCGCAAGAAGAGAGAAAAGCAGGAAGAGGCAGATTTAGAGTTAGCCATACAATTAAGTAAGACAGATAATAAAAGTAATATTTAACGATGAGCCTTCTTTTCTCTTTAAGAAGGATATTTGGAAATAATGTTCCGAAAATATTTGTTAAGTTATACCGACTGACTTGCATTTGTTATGAACTTCTTAAATTTTACCTTTGTATGTACATGTTAATAATAATAAGTAATATTACATATCATTTGGTTCTGATAATTTATAAATACTTTGTATTCCCTATATTTCACCATATTTGTCTTGCATTGTGCATTATTTATTCTTTGTACTTTTATTTTTTCTGTTATGTATCGTGAAAGGCGAAGGTTGATATTGTACTTAATCATGTAAATTCTTGCAGGAATACTTGAAACATTTCAAGCATTGCGTTTATCGATTTCAGCAATTTGTATTTTCTGTGAGATGTGGGCCTGGCTAACTAAATTTTATAGTAATCTAAGAATCCCCTGCGAATGGGGAAAATATTAATATTTTCGATATATTCGTTAAATACGAGCAACATTCATTCACCTAAGTTAAATGCTTTCAGTTTTAACTTCAAATTATTAAATTGATTTGGATACCTCCAAGTGTATATGTTGACAACTTGAAATTTGCTATTCCCCAGTGAAAAAAATAAAGGAAAAACCTAATGTAAATCACCTACAATATTATGAAATAAATTGTACAACTTAGAATATAGACGTAGTCCTCTAACAGCATTCATAATTTTATTCCTGTATTTATATTATATAGGGCTTTTCACAACTAATGCGCTAAATTATTTATAAGATTGTATGAGCTAAAATAAGTTAATGAATATAAAGGGGAAAAATGGAACAAAAAGATACTCAAATAAGTTTAGTTTTGGGACCGCTGTCGTATTTATCGCTAGAGATATTCCGATACTACTTGACCTTCCTTAACATGACCTAATTTTATAAGCGTTTACATTTCTTTGTCTAAACCGTAAACATACGCCTTTATTTTTACTCTATGTGCATTTGAAATTAATTTCCTTCCGGAGCTTCAAAAATACTCGGTTTTCTTGTGATGGTAGGATTACAAATTTCTATTACAATTTTTGTTTCGTTTGCTACGAACTTTCTTCTGTTTTAATGTAATGCATAAGTTGTGAAAAGGCCGGGATGTTCATTAAGTAGTGTAAATCAGACTGACGCTGTCACTCCACCGCTTGTCCCCACTAACACGCAAGGCGTGAAACTAAAATTCGGAGGTGCGACAGCGTCGGTCCGGTGTACACTACTTATGCACTCGTTTGTCGAACCTCACTAATAATTCACTGCAAAATCTTTTAGGGCACAACCGTAACTAACGAAATAGACTGTAATAGATGGTCTATTTTGTTGTCTGCTGGACACCAAAAACAAAACCGAAGTTCATCAATATACTGAACATTATTGCACTAGAGAGAACACAATGCACCCTTTCGTTTTGATAAATCCGAAAAGTACAGCGTCACTTGATATATCGAAATAAACACAATCGGCTGGTATCTTCTTCTTCTCGTCAATCCTTATGCCTTTCAGCGTCGGATTATTTTTGGATCTTACGACGATTTAATCCATTCTTTCCATCGTGTCCGGTCTGTTCCCATTCTTCTCATTTCTGCTATGGTCTTCCCTCACTTTCGTCCCAATTCGTTGACTCTGTCAATCCATTTTTTCCTTGGTCTCCCCGTTCTTCTTCTCCCGTTATTTTTTGCTTCTATTATTTTCTTTGTTAAACTCTTTTGTTCCATTCTAATGTGGCGGTACCAATTCAGTTGACATTTTTCAATTTGTTTTTAGTATATCTTCTTGCTTTATCATATTGCTTATCTGTTCGTTTTCTATTCTGTCCATTTTTGTTTTCCCCACGATCTTTCTCAAAAATTTCATTTCCATAGCTGTTATTTTGCTTTCGTGTTTTTGCTGTATTGTCCAGGACTCACTTGCGTACATTATTGTGGGGGCTACTACTGCATTGTATACTATCTGTTTGATCTTGGGTTCTATTTCTTTTTTTCCAAAGATGGTTTGATTCAGAGCGTAGTATATGTTTGTGGCTTTCCGTCCTCTTTTTGCTATGTGTAGATCAATTTTTCCATCCTTCGATATAATAGTACCTAAATATTCGTATGCGTCGACAATTTCTTGTTTATCGTTTATTTTAATTATTAGATTACTGGCTGGCTCTTTATTATTTATCACCATTAGTTTGCTTTCTTCTACGTTCATTTCCATCTTCATCTTTTCTATTTCTTCTGTCCATATTTTTGTTAATTTTTCCATTTTCACATAACTGTCAGCTATTAGTGCCAGATCATCGGCGTACAGTAAGGCATCCACAGCTACAGGTTCCAGTCTGTTATATCCTAACGGTGTCTTCACAGTTTCGGTGCGTTTCCTCGTATTTTGCAGGATTCTGTCCATTACTATAATAAATATTAATGGACTTAAGCTGTCTCCTTGTTTTATTCCCACTTGCATTTCAAAATCTGCTGAACTTTTTCCATTCACTTGTACTATCCCCCTAACCTGACAATATAGACTATTGATTATTTGGAACCTCTAGTTTCTCTAGACAGATATCTATACTCCCTCTATCTACTGTATCGAAGGCTGCTCGCAAGTCTATGAAATTGAAGTAAATTTCCTCCCTTGTCTCAATTTTACGTTCTATGATGTTTTTAATTATATGGATATTATCGTTCCTTTGTTTCCCTTTTCTATAGGCTGCTGGTCCTTCTCCCAGTTTGTCTCCTACTAAATGTGTAAGTCGTTCCGCTATTTTTTTTTATTTATAATCGGCTGGTATAAAGTTTAAAATTGATGAGATCACAAAATAATGAAGTTAGATAATTACGAAAGAGTTTATATTTATAAAAGTAAAAATGAATACAGTTCCGAAAAGTGAATAAGAACCAATTCAAATTTCTAAGTTGTACGATTTATGTAATTACTACTAGTTTGAGAGTTAATTAGCATAATTATGTACTCTTTGTTTAAACAGCACTACTATATTTTAAAAAATAAACCAACGTTGTCAATTATAAGAATTCAACATTTAAGGTAAAGTATGTATACGATAGTCTTAGCTGCTTTGTTTTTTTGCATTATTCTGCATAAAATTAACTTAAGTATGGCAATAAGATTTTGGAGGTGTTCAAATAAGTGGTAAAGGTAAAACAAATATACTTGTATTTATTTTATTTTCGGTCAAATACAAAGTGCTGAAACAATTGAATTAGTGGTAAAGTATATTCAAGTTGTTTATACATATTAAAGGTTTATAATTAATGATAAAATTTGTAACGTGAAAGGCGAAAATAGCTATCAATTTATGTATAAGTGTTAAAGGTAAACTTACAATAACATTGTAAATATATATATGTATTAGTCCACAACGTCTGCATTATTAGTTATTTATTTGAAGATATCCAAGATTGGACAAATATTTTGAAATGATTCATAGGACCGAACGGTATATATTTCAAAATTGAGATTATGGCATTGTCTGCGCAAAACTTTCACCATTTCATTATTAACATTTATTCCAAGTCCATGACATTTATGGTATTAATATCACACTTTTTTCATTGAACTACATACGTTAGCATAGGTTTTGATTATCACCAAAAGTTTTTATATTCATTCTTCTTAAAAGTGGTAAACATTAACAGAAATTAAATGTATTTTCAGTAAGTTCTCAGGATTTATTGCATTTTTTTAACAATATTGAAGAAATAGCAAATGTTGTTGCTCTAACTTTTATTTTAAATTATTTACAATTGTAACAAATTCATACAGAATTGATAATTACAATTGGGCTTCATACAAGCGGATTTTTTTTCTCTAAGAAAACAAATGTTTATTTTTAAGCTATTCTACTAACGTTTATAAATTCATTTCTAAATTCGCCAAGCGAAATATATTGAGAAACGTCATCTCTTTCCAACATTTGGCACCGAATTACCTATAGCAAAAATGAATTTTGGAAATAAAAGGGTACACATTGATTTTTCCAGAGCCATTTAATATTTGCTATTTAACTAGAGCTAATATTATTCCCTCAGTAACTGGAAAATATTTAGAAGTAATTTATTGAAAGATTGTTGACCACAATTTCAATTTAAATATTCAATTAAGCAAATACGAAAAAAAATTAATCTGAATACAGTACATTTAATTTCTGCATAAATATATTTCTATCCCAGTTGTATTCTAAAAAGTATAAATTATTCAAATGTGTGTTATAATGAGTAGCTGTACAGTTACAAAAAAAAATACTGGTGAAGAAATTTCTACTATTGATCTTAAGAATGTGAACTAGAGGTACTGAGGCAGTATAAATTATCAATAAAACAATGTCACATATGTAATTTTGATGCAATCTCTCCCTCGTTACATTTGCCAAATTCAATATGGGTTTATTGACCAGTGCTGAACTTGAATCTAGAAATATAGTTGTTTGACCAAGAACGTATGAAGAGTTTTACTGAGACTGAAATAGGGAATGAAGCGTTATCACTAGAGTCTGTTAAAAAGGTGGATGACGTGTTTATCATTAAGTAGTGTAAATCGGGCTGACACTGTCACTCCGAATTTTATTATTCAATGATAGGTTGTCCAATAACAACTTTTTTAATAATAAATTCCGGAAGAGTGACAGCGTCCGTCCGATTTACATTACTTAATGATAACACATCATCCACTTTTTTAACAAACTCTAGTTATCACTAAGGTTCGACAAGTGCGCGTCTTGTTCGCTAAAAGAACAGTCTACAGTATGTCCCCGGATTGAGTTTATAATAGGTATGATTGACTAAAAATTTTCGAATTAGAATTTCATATTTTGGGATTCCGGCCTGCTTGGTGTGAAACTTATTTTTAGTTTACGTTCGATTTTTAAAGTCAAGTAGGCCTTTACAGCTGAGCAAATACTGTTTTAGTTTTAGGTAAACTACCCTTTCCGTTCACAGTGCGCCAAAGTGTAACTAAGAAAAGTTGTTCAGGATGAAGCTATGGCGTTATGCAAATTTTCAGAATGATCGGCCTACTTTGATAAAATCCAGTATTGGTCAGTTTCCTTTTGTGTCAACTTCATTTTCAACTTCCTTCTTGTGTCAGCTTGATTTTAAAAAAACAAATCTGCAATTGAAACTACAATCATACCTTGAGATTATTAAAACAAAAAACAAGTATTAAGTTATTCTATTAACCCTCCACCTTCGTCGCTGCATAATGCAATCCTCCGTCGCAGTTTCTTAAAGCTATTCCCGATTTCCTGAATTGGTAAGGCGGATATAGCATCTTTTATGGAAGTTTGTAATACTTCGGCATCATTGGGTAAATTTTCTGCATACACTACTTGTTTTAAACGTCCCCACAAATGAAAATCGGCAATAGTCAAATCAGGGCTCCTTGGGGGCCATAAAACTTGACCATTCCTACCCATCCAACGATGACCAAATTTACGGTTGAACCAATTCACAGTAATTTGTGAATAATGTTTTTTGTTTTAATAATATAATTCAAAATTTCTTATACATATTTTTTGTTTTTGTGATCATTAACCCATCTCAAGATATGATTGCAGTTTCAATTGCAGATTTGTTTCTTTAAAGTCAAGCTGACACAAAGTTGACATAAAACTAAGTTGAAAATAAAGTTGACACAAAAGGAAACTGACGAATACTGGATTTTATCAAAGTAGGCCGATCATTCTGAAAATTATATAACGCCATAGCTTTTCATTCTGAACACCTTTTCTTAGTAATACTTTGGCACACTGTAAACGGAAAAGATACTTTACCTAGAACTAAAATAGATTTTGCTCAACTGTAAAGACCTACTTGAATTTAAAAATCGAAAGTAAACTAAAAGTAAGTTTCACACCAAGCAGGGCGGAATTCCAAAATATGAAATTCCAATTCGAAAATTTTTGGTCAATCATACCTATTGTAAACTCAATCCGGGGACATACTGTATATACAGTGAACAAGACACGCGTTTGTCGAAAGAAGGCGATAGACCTATACGAGTTTGATATATGTCTGCTCCGTCACATATATCAAACTTGCCTTTTTCGATAAACGCGTGTCTTGTTCTCTATATATATACTGTTCTTTCAGCGAACAAGGCACACGTTTGTCAAACCTTAGTTACCACATCAAACTGCCAATTGGCGATCTTATCCAGCAATAGAAAAAATATTCTCGCTCGGGCCACAGCATCTGTAAATCGAAACACAGTTCTTTCCAATATTGTATACCATGCATTAGCGATTATAGCGCAACTAAAATATTGCAATAATTCATATAGACCAATACTTCTGCAAGATAACTTAAAAATTACGTAAATAATACAAGAGTTTGAAATTGATTGGTTATAGACTACCATTATACGTACTCATTTCATTTACATCTCTCTATATCTATTTCCTCTTCAGTTACCAAGTACACATGTATAATATACTTAAAACGATTAACGGACATTATACGTATATCGCAATTCGTAGTTCAGGAAAAATACACGATGCGTTAAAAATGTGGAGGTTAATTATTCCATAAAATTAGTGATACAATGTTGCTTTAGTACTAATACACAATTAATATAAGGATGCCTTTGCAGTATTTTAATTTGCTCTACTGGTATGACTTTCCTTATTGAAACTTCGAACTAGTGCTTTCCTTCGATATTAGTTAGCCCGCGGTTTCATAATACAAAGACGGTTTTTGCCACTAGTAGAACTTACACAAAAATCTCATGGTACATGCATCAGAATAATCCACTATCTGTTTTATATATTTCTAATAAATTATGTAAAACTAAGCATATGTATATACCAAATTAATACTGCTTAACATAGTTATTTATCTTATTTAGTTTTATTTATCGTAATAATTTTATTACTGAAAGTAAACGATTAATAGTCATGTATATATTTTTAAAAATGTATATTACATAAATTTATGTAAATTTATAAAACTGCAAAAAATAAATGCATTTATTTAATATTTTATTTTTATTTTCATCTTAATATACTGTTCTTATTGTAAGTAACTGGCAACATAAACATCATGCGTATATGAATGAAAATTATATATAGGAACATAACATACGTCATGCATTTTTACTATAAATTTGAAGTATTAACAGAAATGAGTCCTTTTAAATCGTGGGCTAAAGCTTATAAATCCATAGACGGGAGTGTCCGCTTATAGAGACATGTATATAATATTATTTATTAATATTGTCATGTTGCAGTAACAACCCAAATTGAATTATATTTTCATGTATTTCAATGCTTTCTGTCCTATATTTAATTTTCTCATTTACGCACAGTCCTTGCGTATAATTTTTGAATTTGCGCAAACTTGCTTATGCTGTCTTGCTGTAAATAATATGTCTGTACATGTAGGATTGCTAAAATATATATATATATAGTGGTGGACAAAAAATATGTGTGTTGAGAATAATCTAGATATTTGTTTATATATTGGATAATTTATTAAATACTTATGTTTTATGAGATTTAATACCAGGATAATATAAATCTAAAACAATTCAAAACAGAAAAATATATATATATAGTTTTTATGAAGGTGCCTCAAAAAGAAAACTTAATCTAATTTTAGTTTGGACATAATAATAGGTGTTAGTATTTTTTCATAAACAAAAGTGGATATTGTTGTTACACACAAATGCATACTTATATTTAATATTTCGTAGCACAGCCTTTATTTTTGAGGACTGCTATACATCTTGTAGGCATTGAGTCCACTAAATGCGCACTCTTTTTCTGACGGAATAGCATACCAGCTTTTCTTGACAGCTTCCCACAATTCAGTTTTAGTTTTAAAATTTTCATCTGATAGTGAATCCTTTACATATTTATTAGGTTTTCTATTGGGTTTAAGTCGGGTGACTGTGCTGGCCAACTTAAAACATTCACATTCTTTCCCTCAAACCATTCTCTAACACCTGCAAGTATGTTTAGGGTCATTGTCTTGTTGAAATTGCCAAATAATGGGCATATTGTCATCTACATACGGATACATAACATTGGCTAAAATGTCTATAAATCTCCTTGGTCATAATTCCATCAATTAAGTGTATCGGACCGACACTGCTCCAAGAAAAACATGCTCACACCATAATGCCACCTCCTCCATGTTTAATTGCTTTTTTTGTGTACCTAGATTGGAATTTTTATTTGGTGGTAGACGAACGTATCTTCTGCCATCAGAACCAAACATATTGAATTTGGATTCGTCGCTCCAAAGTATTTTCGCCATTTTTCTGCGCCACATTCAATATGTTGTTTCCCAAACTCAATGCATAGCTTAATATTTTTCTTGCTCAAGAAAGGTACTTTCCTTGCGGATCTCCCATGTAAGTTATCGCTTTGTAATCGTCGTCTAATTGTACGTGAACTGATATTCATATTAATTTGATTTAAAATATTTGCAGAGGTTATAAATGGGTTCCGTTTTGTTGATCTTACAATATACCGATCTGTTTCTGGAGTAGCCTTTCTAAGCCTACCTCTGTGTTCAGTATTTTTGTGTGGTTTTAATGCATTAGTAATCATATTTTCTGAACGTTGTATGAGTCTTGAAATTTATTTGTACGTCTTCCCTTCTTTCCGTAATTGTCTTATTAAGTTTCTCTCATTTCCGGTACAATGTCTTTTTCTACCCATTTTATATGTTAATATTAATAATATTAATTTTGTAATTTTTTTCTTTATACGTAAGATCAAAATTATTATTACCTCGTAGATTATTGGTTACAAAGTTTTAATATTGGTTAATAATAGCACTTTTTCTTCGTGAAACTGACACACCTATTTTTATGACCGACTGTAAAACAATTGAAGACCGCATAAAAGCCTTTTCCTCATATTACTCGGGGAATTTTCTTTTATTCGCTATGACGTGAAACGTGCAGCAGTCGTATTTATTGAAAATATGAATAGATGTCGCTTTCATTAAACGAGGTTACACAATTTATAATATAATGTACTGAAAATTAATTCACACCTATTTTTTTGTCCACCACTGTATAAACGCTGTTATATCTAACAAACTATTAGTTTTAGAGCTTTCAAATTCGGATGTAGTCAATTACGCATAAATCTGCATCTTTGTAAGTGTACATATCTTTTTTGTCGGTTTCGTTTTATCCCATTCTTGTTCAAAGTTTATGTTCCCTGTTGTAAAATATAGCAATAGTAAACAAAAAAATCGAAAGTAAAATAGGCACACAACTGTCAATTAATTCAATTATTAATTATTAATGAATTAAATTCAACGATAACTAGATTTGGTTAGAAAAATTGTGTGTTGCTGCAGTCACTATTGTGCCTATTATACTTTCGATTTTTTATTTTTTTTGTCTAATATGTTTGAAAACACGGAAAAATAAGCTTCCCTAAGATATAAAAATTATACTATGTTGTCATTAAAAAAACAAGATGTCCTATGAGAAAAATGAAACCGACCAAAAAAATTATGCACGCTTAAAAGGTGCAACTCTGCGTTATTGGCTATATCCGAATTTGAAAGCTCTACAACTAAGACTTTGTTAAGGTTTCCATACATTTCAACAACTGTTTATACACTACTTCAATATTTGTGTTCAAAGTGTGCGTAAATGTATTTTTATATTAGAATCTCTGAATTGCGACTTCTGATTAATTTTGTTTCATTTTTTATAAATAAAGTAAATTATTCCTACGCGGACCCTAAAAATAAAACGTGTTTGTCAAAGAGTCAAATGTTATTGTAATACCGAAGTATAAGTTTGATATTCTGTAGGAATATTAGACGTCTTCCAGCTTTAACTGTAAAAGGAAGAAAAACTTGTAATCATTTAGAATACAAGAATTTCAGTTTATTCCAAGCTGTTATCAAATGTTTGAACTAATCTACAAGGCAGGCCAGTTTTATTTTTAAACTTTAAATTTAAATCCATTATTTTAAAATATGATCGCAGTTACTTATACAAATTTATGACTTCCATGTAAATGTAAATACTTCTCTATAAAAAGCCTATTAAGGTAGGCAATTGTAAATATAATTATGTTCTTTGGGAATCCGTTTATTATATTTTAAGCGTAATAATTATTAATATCTGATGAGTATATTATACCTAAATTTCCAAAAAACCGAATAGTAATTCTATAGTGACTATAACTAGAAATTAATTAAAATTTCAAGCTTTTTTACAGCGCTTAAAGTATTCTGGAAGGCTTCCTATATACATTTTCGGAAGTACATTCCATCAATAATAACTATAATTTAATCAGCGGTGCCTGTTCATACTATTCGACGCTATTGCCTAGACTTCGTACACAGTTTAACTGTGGTTTAAATATTCTAGCTTGCTAAATTTAATTATAAAGTCGTCGACCATGATATTAAATAATAAATTGAAATGACGATAATAATTGGTATGTGAAAAAACGTAACTCAGCAACGATTAACTGAAAAATATGAAATAAAATATTGTATATTTACTTAAATGCGTATATAAAGAATATATAATCTTAAAATTCTCCAGTGTACAGTATTGTTACTTTTACAATTATACAATAAAATATATACATATAAATTTAATACTAAATTATGCTGTCTACACTTGTAAAAAATGCACATATAAACTCTGAACAATCGCAAGAATTGAAAGTGGATACTGCGTATATTTTTTCACGTTGTGTTTCAGATTATCAAAAGTAAAGAACATTTTACATGTTAGCACTTGCAACAAATGTTTGCAATACCTTAATAAATATGTCGAGTGTTCTTTATGGGTCACTGATTGTAAAATATAATACTTTGCCTGTGTTTCATCATATATGTGATACACATAAATAACTGTTAAGTGTTTAGCTAAACTAGTTGATGTATTTTTAAGATGTCATAAATCATCATACAGATCATACTGTAAGTACATGCACAATTTATCATCATAAATACACATGTAACTGTCATTTATTAAAGGTCATTATGTTGTGTATAAGTGTTTTAATGAAAACAGAGAGAGAGTGTAGAGAGGATTACAGCTGTAAGCGTTAGAGTTTGGACATAAATGTTATGAATTTTTGGCATCTGCAGTTAACACCGTGTTGAGGCGTTGAAAGCCACACTTTAACCCATTTAAAGAGGGGAAGATTTCGCGTGTTTTATTTCAATTCGTTACGTTAGGGAAGAACTGCTACACGGAGAAAAAAAACCGTAATGGTTACGGTGCCCACTGCGATAGTTATAATAAAAAACAAAAACTGCGCAGAACAGTAGTGAGTGCGGTGATGACCGCAATGGTTACGGTTATCACCGATTCTATATTCTATCCCTGTTTGGCACAGTAAATAGCCACTAGCGGAGAAAATCGTAACTATTACGGCTCCCCACAGCGATCGCCGCGGTTCAAGACCGCGATAAACGCAGCGCGCACAGCTCTACGTCGGCGCTACCGCAGCGCAGTTGCATTGAAAGGATTAAGTAAAGAACCATTCGTCATTTTGCCGGTACTTCCCCTTTTTGTGAAAAACCAAATATTTTGGAAAGTCACCATCTTAGTGATTCACAACACATGGTCGATCAACAGGTAAGTTATTTAATCTTTAACCTGTCAGTACACAGGTCACGGTCTAATCGACCGGGTTGATACTTTTTATATTTTTTTGAAAAATATAAATGTAAACCAGACTTGAAATTTTAGATATGCCATTCTACATTCTTTGTTGATCCTTTTCTGCAATTATAGTATCTATCTTTGTTTTCGTTTTGCAATACTACGCGTCACATTTGTGTTATTACGTAGCACGGTCATAAAGACCGGGTTCGTGCAATGCCGTGTGCGTCGTTTTCGGGAGTGTGAAGTTATGTTTTCAGTTAAGTTACAACATACAATTCATTCGCTTCTAAAGGTTCTTTCTAGTTCTCTGCGAGTTTTCCGAATCTTATTAGTAAGTATAGTATTTGATCCGTTAATTTGTTATATTTTGTCTATCCATGTGTCTAATAAGTAAAAAATAATGTAGATATATAAATATATTTTTCATTTTGCTACAACATAACCTATATCTTGGCAGGATGGCCGATTTCAAAAGGGAACAATCTCATCTTCGACGATTGTGGGATGAATTAGTTCACGAAAGTGAAATTTCAGAAGTGATCGACAAAAATAAAGAGGACTTTGTTAAGGAACTAGATCACTATAGTGATACAGTGCAGTCAGCAGACGAAGAAGCGTTAGTAGATGATATCGTTTCTCCACATCACAATACAAGTGACAGCCCTTCTTCTCTTGGGTCTCGTCAGCTAGACCCTAACGCTAGTGCTATATTTGTCTTTCATCCAAATTCGCATTACGTTGGTAAAGATGCCAGAATACAATGGAACAAATTTCCAACTAGTAGTCATAATGTTTTCAATGGAAAAATTGGTCCACAGGGCTTTGCAAGGATGCCAAGGATGTCTTGGATACATGGCAAATGTTTTTGCCAGATGTCTTTATCCAAAAAGTTGTTGATTATACAAACATTTACATTCAGAAAGAAAGGAATAACTATGCGGACCAAGCACAAGCAGCCGATACAACTGTAACTGAAATGAAAGCTGTCTTTGGGTTATTATACCTAGCAGGTGTCATGAAATCTTTTTCAAATCAATGAACCAAAAAATGGTTGGAACTACAGGAAGATGCTACATGTGTGATTGGAAGAAAAATAGGAAAACTGCAAACCAATGCATACAATGCAGTCTACACGTGTGCGGAGAACACACAAATATTTTATGTTCCAATTGTGCAGAGCGTGGGAATTATGAAGAAAATTAATTTAACTTCTTATTTTGAGTATTCAATCAATGTTTCGAATTGCAATTGTTACTTTTATTAGGTTTAGTTGTTTTTAAAACTCTTTTATATCTTTTATACTGTAGTATTATACGATTTAAACACAAATATACCAGTATTCATTAAAAACGCCAAACTATCACAAATGACTGTCTTCAGTTTCGAAAACACATTTTTAAAACTAACGGTCAATTTGACCGGGTGCGTGCACTAGCGTTAAAATATTCACCTGTAAACGCCGGATTAATATTTTACAACTATTGAATGCATGCAGATTTGGAAATTATTTGTCGTGAAATAAAATGGTGTTTCGAAATAACTTAAAAATATTTCGATAGACTTAAAATTATTGCAATAATTTAACACTTATATTTGTTTAATGCTATTATTAATACAAGTGATTGATTTATGACATTAAATAACTTATCATTTGAACTGTAAGTTTACTACCCATTAGTATGCAATAATATGACTACAATACATTAACAATATGAAATTTTAAGTATTATTAGTAATTTATGTAAATAAAGTTAATGCATACTCGTAGAACAAAGTCATAATTAAAATAAAATTTATTACAAGCTAAAAGTTAATTTTTTCCACATTTGTAGTGGTGTAATGATGAATTATTAATGAAATATTATGTGGAGAATCATTGTTAATTTATTGTACGAGGGTTGCCTTTTATGTTTCGGGATTTGGCAACCCTAGTGTTGCAATCTGGCAACTGACAGCTCTATCGTAAAGTTGGACATTTTTGAGGTTATACGTACTCAGAACGTTTTGACATACGAGCGCTATTTGTGTTGTTTACAGTAACTTAAAAGATTCATCTCGGCCCAAAAATGGAATTAAATCGTGAACATTTTCGTGCGATTATTTTTTACAACTTTAGACGTGGATTAACTCAGCAACAGTGCATTGATGAACTTAATTCAATTTTTGGCGATAAAGCTCCATCAAGGACCAGTGTTTACCGATGGTATGGTGAATTCAATCGTGGTCGTAGTTCACTCCAAGACGAATTTCATCAAGGTCGTCCAAAATCAGTTGTTGTTCCGAAAACCATTGATGCTGTGCGCGAACTGATATTGCAAGATCGTCATGTGACCTATCGTGAGATTGAGACAACTTTAGGCATTAGTGGGACCAGCATACATTCAAAATTGCATAAACATTTGACTGTCAAAAAATTGTTGGCATTGGATCCCATACAATTTGTCAATCGCTCAAAAAAGGCTCGTGTCGATTGGTCGAAGGAAATGCTCAAAAATACGATCGCGGTGCTTCGAAACACGTCTATGACATCGTGACAGGTGATGAATCGTGGATTTACGCGTATGAGCCCGAAAGTAAACAGCAGTCGACTGTATGGGTGTTTCAAGATGAGCCAAATCCAACAAAAGTTGTTCGCGCACGAAGCACTTCCAAGCAAATGGTCGCCTGTTTTTTCGGAAAAACTGGACATGTCGCAACCGTACCACTAGAACAACGCAGAACAGTCAATTCTGAGTGGTACACAACCATTTGTTTGCCAGTTGTCTTCCAAGAAATCAGGAAAACCAACCGCCGAAGACGGATCACTCTTCACCACGACAATGCGAGCTCTCACATATCGGCTCAAACAACTGCATTTTTGAGCACCCAAAACATGGATTTGATGAGTCATCCACCGTATAGTCCTGACTTGGCACCGAATGACTTCTTTTTATTCCCGTACGTAAAATACAAACTGAGAGGTCAACGTTTTTCGACACCTGAAGGAGCGGTTGCTGCATTCAGAATGCATATTTTGGAGATACCTCAATCAGAGTAACAAAAGTGCTTCGACAATTGGTTCAAACGCAAGCAAAAGTGTATAGATCTTCATGGGGAATATTTTGAAAAACAATAAATTTCGATTTTCGATGATTTAATATTTGTTTTTGTTCTCTAATCCCGAAATATAAAAGGCAACCCTCGTACTCATATTATTGCATATGACATTGTAACGTTGAAGTAATTATTAATTGTGTATTGGGTCGTTTTACCGACGTGATACAGCATCATTAATACTATACCACAATCCTGGCAAACAATACCAAGTTTTGTTAAAAATACAAAATTTAGACAATACAATTTTCTGAGATGTGTTGCGGTATCGAAAAGGGATATGTAACCAAGAGGAGAATCGTTACTTTAATATACAGCTTCAGTCTCAGAAGATAAACAAAAAGTTGAAAAAATACACCATTTTTTCAATTTGTGAAACATTTATTATGGTATTTATGAAGAGAACTTGACCCATCTATAGTGTTTTTTTTTATTATATTTTATATGTGAAAATGTCAATGACATTTTCACGTGGTCCGGTGTCACGGATGGGGTATATACGTCACCCAATACTAATGTGTTAATATTACCGTTCATTATAGAGCGTACGACACAAGATATAAAAATAAAATAAACTCTATACAGCAATGGCCATAAATAGAGAAACACAATGTTTCTGCAGAGGTAAATATTTGTGAATATTGAATGTAAAAACAAAAAACCATGAAAATATGCACAAAGAAAGTTTTCAGGAAGAAGGATATGTGCATATGCATATGTGTATTTTAAAAATGCGGCATTTTGTTTACATTACATTTTTAAAAAATCTGTAATCATGGGTTGCCTCATTACTTTTTGTCTTTCTGTGAGCAAACAGGTTTGAAAATGGTATTCCAGATTTTTTAGACGGTGAAATGCCACAAAATCTTCTTGTACAAATATTTTTAAGTCGGCAGTCAATTGCAGCACTTCACTAAAAGATTTTATTGTAGAGATTTCGGTGATTAAGCTATCTTTTTCCTCACTTTCTTGCATAACTTGATCGTGTTCCTTTTTTCTGTAATTTTTTATAATCAAAATCACATTGCTCTTCTGTGAAAATTCCTTAATCTAAATTTACGAATTCTGTATCCTCCATTATGTTACATCATTTCTTGACGTTTTTTTATATAAAATTAGCATACTGGTAAGGGCATGTAGTCTTCTTCATATTCCTCCTCAGAGAGATCCGAAGGAGCCTCATTTTTTTAAACCCAGCTTTAGCAAAGCAATTTTGGATAGTGCTTTGGGAAACATTATTCCAAGCTGTTTTAATAAAATACAACGCTTCCAAAACCTTTATGGATTTTGATAATTCTGAAGCAGACGAAGCAACATCCACTTTGGATAAAATATGTTTTAGAATTAAGGCACA
Organism: Chrysina gloriosa; assembly: GCA_038088585.1. Taxonomy (NCBI): domain Eukaryota; kingdom Metazoa; phylum Arthropoda; class Insecta; order Coleoptera; family Scarabaeidae; genus Chrysina; species Chrysina gloriosa. The sequence continues at coordinate 42,643,942 of CM076088.1, read as the reverse complement.
AAAAATACTAAAATTTTACATTTTTGATTATGCCTAGATCTAAAGGTTGGCACACCGAAGTACATTTGGGTAGTAAAAACATTTTTATATTTGTTAGGTTAGTATTCCGAGGATGTGAACAGCCATTGTCCAGAAATAGCAGTATTTTCCTCTTCTAATACTTCATTCTTCGGTCCATACCTAAAAGCCACTTCTTTATTTCACGGGTCATCCATGCTTTAGAATTAGATTTCCACATAACTGGCAAATCTTTTAGGAAAACATTTTTAAGTACGCGTGGACGGGCGGCCTTTCCAATAACTAATAATTTTTCTCTTTTGACATTTTACCACCAACGCATGTTTCTGATTTAAGTGCCAATGTTTTATCTGGCAGTGCTCGAAAATACAAACCGTTTTCATCTGTGTTGTATATCTTTTGGTCTATATCCCAGAAGAAATTTTTCATATTTCAACCTGCAGGTTATTTCTTTTGCTCTCGCTTTGATCAGTGATCCTGATACCGGGATGTTCTGGCTTCTTATTCCAGAAGACCAATCCAGACATTCTCGGTCAATTTCTTCCGGAACGTTTTTTAATCTAACGAGTTTTTGCTGCAAACTGTCATTGCCACATTTTACGAATCCTCTCTATCTCTCACAATTGCTACCGCCTGAGTTTTCCCTATGTTGAATCTAAAAAGGATTAAGAAAATAGTTAATCTTCATCTAGACTTTATTAATAATTTCTAGATTAAGCAAATTTGAAAGGAAATACATATGTAACTTACATATCTCCCAACTTGCGTACAGATAAATCATATTTTTCCGCAATATTTATCAGCTCCATCTTCTCTTTTAACGTCATAAATTTTTGCTAGGCGCCATGATTAAATAATCATGCTTTTCACTGCTCGCGACACTGCGTAATGAAAATAAAAACGTATTTACTATAATACAAATGAAATGAAGCGAGTTTCCCGACGAATGAAGGGAGTTCCCCGACGTCTATTTTTTCCGCGCGGGAGAAATAATGCTCAATGGATGGCGAAAGGCATATATTGCCCAAAAATGTTTTTGTTCCGAAAATATCTCGGTTTGAACAAAAGAGAATTGAATGGACTTCGCGATGTTAGCATTTTCATCGTAACACTGTACGTGAGAGCTTGGTTTAGCACCACCAGAGCACCCGACGCTCTAAATAACGATTTACATTTTTTGAAAATAATTGCTGCTTATGCTTCAATTGATAAAAGTGTGTCACAACGATTGGTGAAGAGATTTTGTGGACATCTGTGGTATCTCAATAGTGAAGCTGTTACTCTTGCATTATTTGATCCGAGTATCCCATGTGACATCAAGCGGAAAATGGCGAATGCAATTCGAGTTTTTGAAGAAGAGAAATCTGATGATGAGATGGACGAATCGTCCAACGAGGACAGTGAGAGAGAAGGCGACGTGGAAGTTAGCGGCGGCAGTGGCAACCAAGATCGTGCTTGTCCAGTACATGTCAGCTTTGAAGGTGTAAAAAGAATTATCTTGCCATCGAAACAAGTGAATCAAGAACTCATGAAGAAAGAATGAAGCCATTAGGTCACATCTGAGACAGCAAAATTTTTCGCACGCTTTGGATTGTCAACAGATTTCATTGTTACCGATCCAGAAACTTGGGAAGAGCGCGAAGACAAACGCTAGAAATATTGCATGAGTTACATGTTGTCAACGACGCTGCCGAAAGAAGCGTAAAATTAATAGGGCAACGTGTTGTGCCGTAACGAGGAGGAAAAAATATTTTTGCTTCAGGTCGTCACCGAAAATAAGAAGAAATATCCATCGCATGATAAAAATAAATTCATTTGATAAACAGTTTCTAATTATAAAAACATGTCTTTTTATGCTCAATAAAAGTTACAATTACTACAAATTAAAGAGGTCACAATCGAACTTCTTGATTTCATCAATTTACAAAAAAGTAAAAACTGTATGGGACCACATTAAGGGTTGAAGATAGAGGGTAGGTATGTTCTGAGAAAATGTTGGGATTGAAAAAATATTGGGGGTCGGTCATACATACATACATAAAACTGAATAATCAAAAAACGCAATCTTTGTTATTTTCTACCTGCCCAGGTGACAAAGGATCGGTAAAATTTCTAGGAGTCACTTTAGACTCAGGACTTGGTTTGCAGAAACAATTGGCTAGTTCGATATATGCAATTCGTAGAATTAGAAAGGTTGCTGGCGAAGAGGCTACCCGAGTTGCATATTACGCGGGGTTTCATAGTAGGGCTACTTATGGAATTCTCCTGTGGGGTGGATCGACATCGGGAAGAAGAATTTTCATCCAACAAAGAGAAGCAGTAAGAGCAATTGTTGGAACGAGCTCAAGATCAAGCTGCAGGGATATTTTTAAAAGCCAAGAAATACCTACATTGCCATCCTGCTATATTTGGCAAACCTGCTTCGCGTCCACTCATCGGATGAATACAGAAAAATAAAGACCCGATCCCAGACTGGATCGAACTATCTGGCCCTTAAACTTATCATCTATAATCACCTTCCATTATTCCTGAAATCCATCCCAACACCAAAATTTAAAAATGACAGTACCAACATCTTACAGTCAAGCAGTATCTACTCCATGGAGGAATATTTCGCCGAAGACCTCAGCCGTTTTGTGTAGCGTCCGAATTGTATGATTTTATACTTTTTTATTTATATTTTATTTATTTATCTTTTATTATTTTTTTATTATGACATATTATATATATTTTACATGTGAAATTGTGATCTTACGTTAGCGACTTTTTAAAATATTTTAAAATTTTAATTAAACTAACTAATAATCCTTATTAATTGCCCGCTTTTCTCACTTAATTTAACTGACTGTTGACTTGTAAATACTTCATCTATACACTTGTTTTGTCTCCATTGTTTTAACATTTTCTTTTACTGTACAATGTACACTATTTGTAAAAATAAAGTATCTATCTATCTATCTATACATTTCACTCCCTAGGAGCACCCTTGGGACAGTTATAACGGTGGCAGCACATTTTACAAAATAGCGGAACGGAGATAGGAGCTAGGTATGTTCAGAAAAAAATGTTAGGGGGAAAAATTACGGGGGTCGGTCTTACATTTCCTCCCTCTAAGGGCGGTTACGGGGCAGTTGTGAGACTTTTTGTGAAGTTTTTACTATTTCAACGCTACATTTGATCCTGATGAGGAGTCATTTGCCCCCAACCCATCTCCTCCATTTTATGCTATAACCTTTTTTGCGAACCTCACAAAATAAGGGGTTCTAGCGTATCGAAATAGAAAAGTGGTGCACTACCCCACCCCTACTGCACATACACATGTATATGAGACTGGTAGCATAGTGTGACGCGGGACTTAGAGGAGAGGCAGATGAACATGTGATACGCCATCAGTGCATGTTGGAACTCACTAGTGTTACGTTATTTCTCTGTAACGATTGTTTTAATGAAGCAGGCTTTGCCTGTGCGTTCCGAAAAACTTTATGCAGGACGAAAAGGGAGGGACAGCTGCGTTTGAGTTTTGAAGGTGAACCCCATTTGCTGGAATGTTATTACCGGTGACGAGACTTGGATGTTTGACTACGACCCGGAAGATAAGCGCCAGAGCCTGGAATGACACACTTCAAGACCTACTCAGCTTCCTTATTTGCCCGATTTGAGTCCTCTTCCCCTGAAATTGAAACAATATCTCAAAGAACGTCGTTTTGGGCTACCGGATAACGTTCAAATGATTGTAACCGATCAGCTATTCCAATATCTGAGGTACAGCACTGAGGACTTCCCGAAACAGGTACTTTGAAGGGAACAATATTGAACTGTAAGGTTATTGGAATAAAACAAGTGAAAAGAAGTTGGTTTTATTACTTTATTTACTACCTCTTACAATTGGTTTTCCATTGATGTTAAAACTAATGTCTCGAAAGTGAATTTATCTTTAAAAGCCTGGTTTACACGATTCGAGAAATCTCGTGCGGGATACTCGAATGTAACTTGCATGCGAATTTATTTGCAACAACATATGTGTTAAAGTGAAATCATAAATGTTAATTTTTATTCATTTGTACAAATCTCACCGCTACTGATAGAAATCTGATTTGCCGGATTACAAAATCGGGTAAAAGGAAGAGACATATTGTTGCAGAAATAGATATACCAAATTTCAGCCGAATCTGTCTTTCTAGTTTCTTTTTACTTTCCGCTCTCATTACTTCTTTGCTACAGTAGTGCTTAATATGGAAGTAACAGTAGCAAGACTCCCGCCAATCTGGACTAAATCGAAAGACAAAGCTTTTGTTAGAGAATTTAGTTCTTTGTACTCACACTTCAACTGGTCATGTGACGGTTACTATTTGAAAAACTATTTTGTTTGCCGTGTTTATTCATTGTAGATATGCCTGCTGCATACATACAGATTTATTTCAACTGCTAAATTCTAGCTTATTTTGTGGTTATTAGTTAGTTTTAAATATAGTAATTTGCATCATTACAAAGTGCAAATCTTTGTCTTTCTTGTGCTATATTTTTCATCCCACTTGGTTATTGTGTTGATTAGTAATTTGTTTGGTAAGTTATTTTCTATCACGTTAGTAAGTTTTTATTCGGCGCTTTTTCCCCCTTTTGCAAGTGAGTTCTTCTGTCGATATACGCTATTGGTTATAGGTATTGTAACGTTATTTTTCCTGTTTGACCGTTGTTTCTGTCGGAGTTCCTTACCGCTGCCTATCTTTTCCTGTGTGCTGTCTTTTAAAAAGAAAGTCGCCTCAACGGGCACCATTAGCGTGAAGTGTGTGTCCCTATCTTATCCTATTTAATCTAATAACGTATACTAATATATTTGGCTGTTCAAAATGCCTAAGTGTACTTGCTGCAGGGTTGCTGCTGAATCGCATAAATTTGTGAATTGCTATATTTGTAACAAGCCATTTAAAATTGATTGTGTTGACGTCTTCACTTCGGAAGCGCGCAAAATTCATTTGAATTCTGGTATTACATGGACATGTAAAAGCTGTTTGAAATACGGTAATAACTTGAATAGTCTGAAATCTATCTTAGCTGCGCTTCAGGACGATGTTAGGGTTCTCAGAGAGTCAATTCTTGAGTCGTCTTCGTCCGGATCTGTTATTGATACTGAACGTATCATTCACGAGGTTCAGGACCGCAATCAGCGTAAGAATAACATTGTTATCTTTGGGTGTACTGAGATTGCGTGCAAGAATAATAACGACCAGATTGCTGTTGACGTTGGCATGATAAGTGAAATTTGTTCCTCGTTCGAAATTAATGACACTAATCTAAAGGTTTCCAGACTCGGTAGATTCGATGCCTCCCTTACTAATCGCTCTCGTCCAATCAGAATTTCGTTTTCTTCTGGTTCTTTTGTCTCCATCGTGATACGAAATATTTCCAAATTAAGAACTATGCCGAAGTTTTCGAAATTATCTATATATCGTGATCTCACACCAATGCAGCTACAAATCCATAAAAATGCTAAAGCTGAATTGAACAATCGTTTGAAGAATGGCGAATCAAATTTAAAAATTAGGTATATTAAAGGTATACCCACAATTGTAAGTTCTTTAAACTAAGTAGCTCCAACGGTACTCCTATTACACTTGATGTTTACTACCAGAATGCCCGTGGTCTGAGAACAAAAACTCATTCATTTTTTAAGGCTGTTTGTGAGTCTCTTTATGATATAATTGTTATTACCGAAAGTTGGCTTGATCATTCCATTTCCAATTCTGAATTGTTACCTCCTTCTTATACTGTTGTCCTATGTGACAGACAATTTGATGTAATTAATCGATCTACGAGTGGTGGTGTTTTTGTTGCCTTCTCAGATGAAGTATCATTTGAAATTATTGATACTAGTTTAATTTCTTCTCTTGTTCCTTTAATTGATTTAGTTATTTGTAATTGTAAATTTAATTCAATTTCCTTTTATCTTATAGCTGTGTATATTCCACCTAATATTCCCCACCAGGATTTCGATCTATTTTTTGATATTTTGGAGACTATTTTGTTTGATGAACGAGTGCTTTTAATTGGCGATTTCAATTTGCCAAAGTTTGTAATCAATCCCAACCAATCCCTATTTCTGTGGTCTTCTTAATTTAATACAATTTAATAATATTATTAATTGTAACAATCGAGTTCTTGACCTTGTTACTGGAAATTTCAATTCCGATATTGTTGTTTCACTTGAAAATTTTCCACTTGTTCCTGCTGATATGTATCATCCTTCATTATCTATTTCCTTGCCGTTTTCTGTGTCTTTTAACAACCCAACTGTGTTTCCTTCTAACATAAACATTCGGTATAATTTTCGCAAAGCAAATTTTCATCAGCTCTGTAGTGATCTTTTAAATGCTGATTGGTCTTTCTTGGAAACTTTTACTGATGTCAATTGTGCTCTTGAGAAGATTTATAATTTTCTTTATAATATTTTGGATAAATCCGTTCCTAAATTTTCATCCACCTCCAGAAAGTCTAAATATAGTGTGGTTTTCTAATAATATAATTACCAACTTGAAATTGAAGGAATACTATCGCCGTAAATGGAAATCTACACATAATAATTACTTTTATAATGAATTTAGAAGAGTTAGAAGTTTTTACAAGACTGATATTGCTTTGACCTACTCCACTTATCTCGCACATGTTGAGGAATCTATAAAAATCGACCCAAAAAATGTATTTCAATATATTCATGCCAAGCAAGGGACTACACGCATTCCTAAAGTTTTATTTCGTAATGGTATCCGTCTGGAATCACCGCAAGGCATAGTTGATGCATTTGCCAATGTGTCCTCGTCTATACATATTATCAGCACTGATTCTTGTTTTAATAATGAACATTCCAATCATGTTCCTTTTACATTATTAGCTGTTACGGAGGAGGAGGTGGTCAGGTTAGTGGCCTGGTTCCCACAGAGACATATTTTCGGCGATGATTTAATTCCGAGCTTTCTTTTGCACGATGCAAGGATTGCATTTGGAAGACCATTGACTTTCATTATAAACTTGGCAATTAAAACTTCTACTTTTCCGACCGCTTGGAAGCGTGCAAGAATAAGCCCCGTATTTAAAAAGAGCGATAATACACGCGTGGATAATTATAGACCTATATCTATATTGTCTAACTTTGCTAAAATTTTTGAAAGTATCATATACTCACGTGTATGTTACAACACTAGATTATGCATCTCACATTATCAGCACGGCTTTGTTCCCTGGAGATCTACAGTTACGAACCTTGTGTCGATTTGTCAACATATTGGCGAGGTACTTGATGCTCGTGGCCAAGTCGACGTCATTTACACGGACTTTAGTAGTGCCTTTGATATTATCGACCACGGAATTCTACTTGGCAAATTATCGTCTTTAGGCTTGAGCACTTCCTTATTATTGCTTATAAAATCTTATTTAAGCAACAGATCTCAGTATGTTTTTTATAATGGATTTAAATCATTCGAATTTCTGCCCACATCAGGAGTTCCGCAGGGATCACATTTGGGACCTCTCTTATTCATATTATTTATTAACGATTTATTAACATCTATAACTTGTCCGGTACTGGCTTATGCGGATGACCTGAAAATATATCTGCCTATTGCAACTTGGGAAAATGTCAATCGCCTGCAACATGATTCGGATTTGATTGCTCAGTGGTGTTCTACACATAAATTAAAATTGAATGTCAATAAGTGCTGCTTTGTTTCGTTTACAAGAAAAAATAATTTCATTAATTCTACTTATAATATTAATAACTCTATTCTTAAAAAAGTTTATATTGTTAAAGATATTGGTGTCTTCTTTGATTCCTGCTTAACCTTTGGTACTCATATTAGTAGCATTTGCATTTCTGCGTCAAAGGCTTTGGGATTTGTTTTACGCACCTGCAAGTTTTTCGTAATACATCTTTACTTAAGACTATGTTCTTCGCTTTTGTGGTAACAAAGTTGGAATATGGTTCGCCTGTCTGGTCGCCACACTATATTTACCTGCAATTATCCTTAGAGAAGATACAAAGGCGATTCTTGAAACACTTATCCTTTAAAATTGATGGGATTTACCCGGAGCGTGGTATGGATTATGGACTGCTTTTGCAAAGACATGGTGTCCGGTCCTTGGGACAGCGCAGAGAAATTCATAGTGCCAGATTTATGTGGAGACTTGTTCACGGCTTAATTGAGTCCCCTGATTTACTTTCCCGTATTAATTTCCTTGTACCTCGTATTTCCTCTCGTTCCTCTCCTACATTTGCATTACCCTTCCCTAGAACGAATTTGTTACTCCATTCATCTCCTATCACATCAATGGGTCGTATTGCAGATTTGTTATATTCTGATATTTTCTACAACACAATTAATCAATTTTATTAATTTTACTTTTTCTTTTTGAATCATATTTTATTTATTTCATTTCCACGCACATAGTAATATTTCTAATTATGTATCTTTAATAATGTATGTATGTTATTCTATATATAATTAGTCCTGTAAATGGTTAGCCGTTGCCGCTATAAAGCTATTATTATTATTATTATTATTATTATTATTAATTTTAAGTTGTAATTCGAGTCTGTTGACTAAGTGTAAGTTCGGTGATTTTGGAGAAATTAGATGAATCGACACGAATATTTCTAGGAACACTTGCGTTGTACATCAGCTTTAGAAAAATTAAAGACAAAATTTGGGAACACAGGACTTAGCTTTTCGCCGCCATCGAGAATTGTGGGAATTTCAATAACGTATCCGTAAGTCCCGCAGGTTTTTAAGAACATTATGAAAAAATCGTCCCTGTATATGCCAATAAATACGAGTTGATTAATTGTTAATAATCTCCCGAGTATCGTGATGAATGTGACGAAAACGAACTAAACGCGCGATTTTTTCTGTCCAACTGGATAATTCGACATAAATTTGTAAAAAGTCTCAGTAGAGCGTTATTAATCGATATATAAGTAGAGAAATCTTGAAACAGAATTTTTAAGTTTTTATGACCTAAGCTCCAAGACAAGTTATTTCACCTTGTCATAAATATTCTTCAAAAATTCGATTATAAAAAGAAACTGGATCGGTCAGTGTTATAATGGTGCAAGAGTGATGGCTGGACGTTTGAACAGACTTTATGCAAGAATAAAACAGGTAATTGGACAAGCATTTTTTCTTTATTTCCTAGCACACCGGATTAATTTCGTGTTAGAGTGAAGTTATAACAGCATCTCAAAATGTCGGGATATTTTTTGCATCTGACCAGTGACGGCTCCTGATATTTCAAGGTGGATGGTCTGCACGAACCACAATCAATTTAGAGTAATAATAATAATAATAATAATAATAACTCGATAATAAATATACAAAGATATATATATATAATATTTATAACCAAAAACAAAAAACATCAGTAACTAAAATTACAATAATATGGACAATTTCAAAGTCAATTGAATGTACCCTATTTCATTTTCTTAAACTGGAGTCCAATTCGGCGGTCTTTTTTGGAGGCACATCTTTTAATTACTTTGTGGTTTCAATTCGGTAAAGGAACGAGGATCTTTTTTCCAGTGAAAGCATCGATAAAGCAGATATACGATCTTCATATATTGAATTTCTAACAAAAGTTTATATCTGCTTCAAAGTGGAGAAATTACATTCGGCTTCAGCAGTGGTCATGGGAGTAGTCGTCAGATTTTCCAATAAATTTTTAGTTTCTGCCATTGTTTCTTGCAAATTGTTAGAAGTTATTAATTTTAACAAAGGCACTGCACCTATCGATGTCCTGCACTGAAAATTTGAATACAAAACTGACAGCTCTGTTCGCAGACGTTTTTCCAAAAAATTATAAGCCGCACATGTTAAGTCCAGGTTATATTTAGGAAATGAATGGTTACAATTTTCAAAATTGTCTGAATTCAAGAACGATGCGGCAACCAAGTGGTTTGTAAAAGCACTTGTGTGTCACTATTTTAATCTACGACACAAGTTCTAAATGTGATGATGTCCAATAATGGCTTGTTACTGCTTATACATATAAAACCAAACTGAAACTTCAAGAAATCTCTAGTGCCATTTAGCACTCTCTCGAATATGGTGCATACAGCTCTCGCAATATAAGTTGGCGAAGGGTGGGAGTGAGTTCGCGCAGATATAGGAGGGATACTTTGCCTATCATTCGTCCTGCAACGTTCCCGTATCAGCGGCGTACCTCAAGGTTCCTAATTGTTAATTACATTTATATTAGAAATACAAACAATTTTTTTTAAATAATTGCTTTTTAATTTACTAGTGATCGTAACGTGTTTATTTTTTAAAACAATTTGTGTCCTAATCCGTAATTATAATATACAGGTAATTTGATTTATGAACTTATATGTCGTTAAAAGAGTTATCTGAAAGTACAATAATTATTAGTTAATATTAATGAAAATTTAAAGGAGTTACGAAATGAATGAATTAAAAGAAAGTTAAACTAATCACTGTCATCGAAGTATAGTTCATCATCACTAACTTCATCTAAATGAATTTTAAGCTGTTCACAGCGCTCGTCAACCAGGATATCATTCTGTAAATGTTCTTCTTCTACTTTCATGACATGCTCACAGCGTTTCTGCCAGTCCTCGATTGATGTTTTTGAAAACTCTTGGTCTGTTAATTTCTTTACATCTTCTAATTTGAATGTGACGTTTCTTGCTCCCACATTATTCTTAATCTGCGCCCATACCATCTCAATAGGATTGAGATCCGGGTGATACGGAGGCAACCTTAAAACAATATGCCCCTTCTGTTCAAAATATTCATCAAATTTATAAGTAACATAGCGCTCTTTATGTGACTTGATTATATGATATAATTGTAGTTTCAACATATTGGTGGCAAAAGGAATCCTCTTAGCTGTCAACCATTGAACCATTTCTATTTTTCTACTGACAGATGTAGGTGCTTTGTTTGCTTGAACATTATGGTAGGGAGCATTATCTACGACAACCACAGATTTGTCGGACAGATTTGGAATTAGTTCCTCATTTACCCACTTTCCGTAATTTTCGGCGTTCATATCGTCGTGGTAATCACCACTTTTTGAGCCAGATTTAAATATTAGTAAGCACTCTGAAAGAAAACCTATACTACCGCCCGCGTGTATTATAATTAGTCTTTGCCCTTTAGATATATTTTTACAAGACCTTTTGCACTTCTATCGCTCCAATTTTTCGATGAAGTATGACCACTATAAATATATGTTTCGTCAATATATGTACACTATGGGATTTTTTATTTGTCTAATTTTGTATTCCAGCAACTGTGTAACAGAGCAACGCCACTGTCGCTTTTTTCGTCGATTGCGAAACTTATTTTCTCCGGGGAGTACTTTCGGCTTTGCCTTCCTGAACAATTCTCTCGATACTTCTTATAGATACACCGGTTGCATTCGAAACACATTCTTTTATATCTGATAAGGACTGTTGTGCCGTTTTTAAACCAAAAATAATTATACACATTAAAAACTATTTCCCGCGCTTGACTATTTATCACTTTTCTTTCACCTACGGAAGTCATATTGATACGACAATGGTAATTCCTATGCACTGTGTGAATCAGACAGGCCAGGAACTTCATGTCAGTACTAGGGCCGGTGGGGACTTCCTTGCGCCCTTTGATCTTCAGGTGTAAGCTGCTTCGATCACGCAGCCTGGGGATGGATGAGGTTGGTTAGCGAAGAGCTAACTGGGAAGATGACTTTTCACCTGTAACACATACAAGAATTTTAGACTAAAAATAGCCGTTTGTCAGTCGTTTAGAGAACGATGATGGTCGTCGAGGGACCTGCGGGATTGCCTTAGTCCAGATCGATGACATCTGCAAGGCGACCGACCTGCTTTTTGGGAGGGGGTCGATCTTGTGGATCGACGACCATCTGGACGCAGAGGTTTTGGCTGGCGCGGGCTCTTTCCCACGCGGACTTCAGGAGTTTCGTCAGAAATTCACGTAGAGTCGGAACGTTCAGTTCTCGATGAATCTGAACGTTCCTTACGAAGTAGGGGGCGTCAACGATGAAGCGAGAGTTCGGTTTTGGAGTGCTTCCAAACCTTTGATGTTAGTCTCACTTGCTGTTAACCAGGCCATAGCGCCGTAGGTTAAAAGCGGTCGAAGCGTCCTCTTGTATAAAAGCAACTTGCTCCCTAGGTGAAGGGGACTCCTTCGCCCTATGAGGGACAGAAGCAAGTTGCGACCCATGATGAAGCGATTTCGGTTTTCGTCGATCTGTTTTTGGAATGTGAGCATTCGGTCGAAGATGACATCGAGGTATTTCACTTCGGAGCTCCAGGGGAGCTCGGAGTTTTCTATCTTAATCGGCTGACCGGGGTTTGCGCGATCGTGCGAGAATCTAATTGCCACGCACTTAGATTCATTTAGACCCCTTCAGACCCCAGCGAGAGATCCTACCCAGAAAACCGTCAGTAGCGCTTTGGAGGCGTTTCCTGAACAGCGCCTGCTTCCTGCAGCCTGTGTAAATGACAGTGTCGTCTGGATAGACTGCAATCTCGGTGCTGGGCTCTCGGGGAGATCCGACATGTAAATGGAAAACAGTTGCGGGCCTAGAAGTGATCCCTGGGGAACGCCAGCATGGATTTGTCTGACGCTGGACTTCACGGAATGGGATTTGGCGCAGAAGGATCTGCCAGCCAAATAGGACCTGATGAGTTTGACCATAGAGGGGTTGATTTCTGAAACGATCATCTTGTAGATCAGCCCGTTATGCCAGACTGTGTCAAAGGCATCTTTTAAGTCGAAGAAAACTGCACCTACGGGTACTCGCCTTTCGAGCCCGTTTCGGATGTATTCCGAGAACCGGACTAGTTGTAATTCGGTGGACAGTCCGGCTCGGAAGCCGAACTGTTCATCCTGGATGACATGGTCGCTGAGTTCTTTCAGCCGAGACAGGATGATCGCCTCGGCTGTCTTCGAAACGTTGGAGAGAAGGCTGATTGGGCGGAAGTTTTGTGGGAATTTGTGATCTTTCCCGGGCTTGGAGATGTTGCAAACTTCGGCGTGCTTCCAGCAGGAGGGGAAGTACTGGATTCGGAGCATTGCGTTGATGATTTCGCAAAAATGCTCCGTAGCTTCGGGGGTAACCACTTTAGGGCCAGATTGGTGTTACAATCCCCCTAGGGCCTTTTTGTTGTTGCGCCTTTTGATGAGGGCTCGGACTTCGTCGGGGGTGGCGGGGTCGAGTGGGGTTCCGATGAGCTCGGGGATCCCGTGCACCACCGTTTCCACTTCTCTTCGGGAGATTATTTCATGGTCGCTGTTTGGGGAATTAGACAGGTGGGAGGTACGTGTCCTAAATACGGTTACGGCGCATCCCCACCGCTCGCCAACTTATATTGCGAGAGCTGTACTTTCGTGAAACGTGAAGACAATAGATGACGCAGATAGCCGACAAGCACCCGTATGACCAAAGGCTAGAGGATAAGGTCGCAAACAACATTTTCGCCAAAAGGGGCCCTTTTAAAAAACGGTTTCAGAACCACTGTATTACTCATAAAACAGTATTTTAGGTAAATAGGTACTTTTTTAATAAGAAAATAATCAAATATATATTAACTTTTTATTCTAAAATATTATTAACTTAATCCGTTATACTAGAGAAAGAAACATCTAGAACCTTTTGTAACGCAACAAACGCCAACGAATTATCTGACCAACCCAATTTGCTATGCATCGTATCCCACTCCAATCGCATCTCGTCAACTTTGAAATCTGCGACTTTTCTTTAAAACAGATACGATTCGAAAAGGGAAAGTACCCCACTTCTGACTAATTATTAATAAAAGGAATGCATCCCTGGTTTTGCGCTTAGTTCGAAGTAAGTTGGTGCTAGTGTGTGTACTGCAGTTAAGAAAACACGTTAAAAGGTTTGTTTCGTATTTACATATTTTAATTAATTTGAGATGTTCATGTAGAGATATTAATTTTCGAGAACTAATTATCTGTTCTGAAAGTAAGAATGCTTTACCGGACAGTAGTACCAGTAGTAATAGGCATATATATAACACCAATGCATAAGTTATTTTCTTGACGATTCTTCATAAATTGAAAGCGTGCTTGAATGGGAAGGCAGTATGTATTTAGATATTTATCTGAATTGATATACATACGACTCTGAATCTAATTATTATAGTAACTTCAGAGTTTTATTAATTCGAATGATTTATTTCGTATCATTTATCATTAATATTAAATAACGAACACTGATTTGGTTTAACTTGCATATTATGGGTTTAAAGGATCTAGTGAATACGATTATCGGCGAATAGTATTTATTTATACTTTACTAATTTTTAATTTTTTAAAACAAACTGGATTTATTAGAATATAATCGCCTGAGATACTTTTATAATAAGCGTCCATTTCGGAATCTTCATGGTAAATATTATTTGATGTCCTTGAAATGATGTCAGTCGGTCAGACTTCAATATTGTCTTAAAAATTCACGCTTCGTTCTAAGCAGACAATGTTTCTTACTTTCTAATTATTATTTAACATTTATTCAAGCCAAATCTAATTTATCAACAAATATTGAATGAAGTTGCCTATGTAATAGTTTTATTCACTATTAAAAATTCCGTATAATTTTATTCTGCATATCATACCTAATTCGTAATAAAATTATTTGACTGGAGGTTTTCGAGAAAAATTCTTATTTTGAGGTAATTCCTATACGTCCTCTCATGCCCCATATGAAGTGAACTTATTCCAATCTCATCGTTAAGGAAATCTCTCCAATTTGCTGTACTATCACATGAATTCGAATCAGTGCTTTCTCCTTCGCCCCTCCATATACTATTTCCATTCCATTTGGTTTTTGTACACTTATGTATTGCACTTCCCGCTAATGGACTTGTTCGTTTGTCTGCGTAATGTAACACTTACATATATCTGACCGCAGAACCTTCATTTTGGTTGTTTTTATTTTCCATTCTATTTCTTTGACTTCCGTTTAACTTTCAGCGCTGCATATCATCATGTTGTTATTTTTTATAAAATTCTGGAATATTTCTTTCGCCATGAAGGAATGGTGCACAGCTTGCACAGAAAGTTAAACTTGTGGTGACAATAAAATTTATTTATTCTTCTTTAAATATATAGTTTTATTGTTTCTTTTTGGATTTCGTTTCCTAATGCTTCTGTGTTTTAAGACAAAAATTGTCACTTCCAAAATGTATTGGTAAAGATGTAATTGAATTTGTTATAAACGTAAGAAGTACGGTATTTGAATATTGAGACAATTGAAAAAGTAATTAAAAACTAGTTTCAATGAGTTACTTTGAGAGAATCAATGAAGTCAAAGAATAAATGTAAAAAATAGGTTGGTTACTTAGGCAGCTCTCAAAGAAAACTGTGTAATGGCTTGCACTGCAAAACATATGTCACGTAGGGAATTGTGATTTATTAAGCGCAGACTACAACCGTAGATTAGTTTCGTTCTTATTAGGACTCGGTTCATCATATCAATGGATTTCACAAAACTATTGGCTCCATCTGATCAACAACGACACTATTGACATTCCCGGTATTAAAATATTTTATTCTCCTCTGACATTTTTTACACTAATTCAACGAAACTATTTTATTTACAAACGTGTATTAAGTTATAGGACTTCACAATAGGTCCTTCCTAACGCGATACGGTGTTTTCAACGACGTCCTCAACTCGAAAAGCACCTTTAGAACTCTTCTGAAGTTATCTCCTTAATGACACCCGTCGTGGTCGCTTGAATCCTCTCAAATCCTTCGGAACGGGTGCCCATTGATCTGAAAAACTCCAGAATAATTAAAGCTGAATGCAACTACTCGTTGTCGTAATGCAGCAACCGTCCTTCGAGACAGAACATAGAATTGACTGACTGACCAGCAGGTGCACATCAGATAACGAAGAAAGCGATAAGTATCGTTTTGATTTTTGACTATCACATCTTGGCCCTCGTTTGATCTCCCCTATGCCTCAATGCGTTGCAGCATTTCTTTGCATAACCCTAAACGCAATGCTTTTTGGTCGTCGGTAAGCAATTTAGGGACGAATTTCGCACACAGTGTTCTCATGTCTTAATCATCATGCAACACGATTCGAATTATTACCTTATACTAAGTGATGCTGATAACAAGCAAACTGGTAACCTACGATCGCTGCTCACACTCGCGCTCAAACACTCCACATTGCGATGTGTGTATTCTTTAGTGCGCCTTTTGTCACATCTTCATCAACGGATAGTCGGCTATTTTTGAAACGATTTATCAATTCGTACACAAGTGGTTTTGATAAATATTCTTCATCGTAGACGACTTGCAATTTTCACAAAATTCTAATGGTTTTTGTGCAATTTCACGAAGAATTTGATGTTGATCCGTACTCAATACCACCATCTTAAAAGTTAATATATTGGAAACTACAAAAGCAATAAGATTGAAATTTTTAAGGAACTAAAGTATTTTCGTAGCGCACCTACATAAGTTACCGTTATATGTATGTATTGAATTGGTAGTTGGTTATAGTGAATATCATTATCCCCAGGTGCTGTTTGTCGCAATTCATAAAATCCTTTATCAAGCTTAGCGCCCGAGAATACGTCCAAAGAATGGACCAGGATTTTTACTTGTACAGATAACACCGATTATTTTTTTACTTGTGAATTGAAAACTGTTTGGGACTTCAACCAGATTTAATTGATTTAAATTTTTAGCAAATACTAATTTAACATATCCAAAACCCTAATATTTTTGAACAAATGTGCACTTTTCGTATTCTCAAAATAGCGTTAGCTAACTTCTGAGCTATTTCGAGGTCATTTAAATCGACCACATGATCATCAAAGCTGCCGACGTACCTTGTCGCTTCTATCTATTATGTGGTTCTGTCGACTGGACCGTTGGCCGAGCTATATTAAGAGTCATGTCAAAACTGTCTGACGTGGCAAAAAGTCACAGCCGAACATAGCGCGCGCGGCTGCCTCACAAAATTGATGCATAGCTTTACAACAGCAATACTTCCAATGCCGTGGTTTAAAGAGCACCAAATGTTGTAAAATCACATCGGCTACAACATCTACAATATAATAAGATATAATTACTAAGGTATAATATTAACTTTAAAGTGTATTCGTTTGAGAAACCGCCCATGTATACGGTTTAGTGGCTCCGAACAAACCTTGGGCCTCCCAGGGTTGTTCTGCTGTGATATATACATATACATATATATATATACATATATATATACATATACATATATATATATATATGTATATATATACAGGATGTAACTGTGAAAATAGTAAATTTATTAATATGGTAAAGCAGCTATGGTATAGTTAACGTAATCAGCAAAAACAATGGCAAATCACGTGAATGGTTTTTGCTTAATTTTAATATAATTTTAGCCCCCTACATTTTTACATTACGGTACTGTGTTTCTTGTAGACCTGTTATTTGAGAAGTAAGGGATTTTTAAAAAGCGAAATGAATAATCAGGTATTCAGTCAGTATTCGGGTATTCTGCAATGTAAGCAGATGATTTCATTGAAATAGCGCCGCCAGTAAACAGCATATTGTCGACAGGTGAATAATCTTCTACTCTGTCACTATTATAGAGAAATAAACACATGTTTTATTTCGCTCTCGTTGCATGAACTTGGCCTATATTTGAAAAGCTCGACGATTTTTTATTGGTAATGATACAAATGTTTTCTTTCAAAAGATTTATTTATTGGTAAACAATATAAAGTCAAGAAAACAAAGAAAGTTTCACAAGAAATGCCATTACACATTAGAAGTGATTAATAAACCATAGATAACATGTGTATACTATGCAAACAGTGTCAAAAATTCGCAAATTTTAATATATTTTAATTATTTACCTTTGGACATTTTTTTACCATTTTCACAGTTACACTCTGTAAATATATATATATATATATATATATATATATATATATATATATATATATAGGAATCCGTATGTTTTATATCAGGGATTTCGGTCACAAAGCAATGGAGTATTAAAGGATACTCATTTATTATTGCTCAATATTTCGGTAATGTTTATTGCCTTCATCAGGAGCATACTACAATAAAACAACAAAAGCAAAGTCACAAAGAGAGGTAATAAAATCAGAACTTGAAACTTATAAACTGAGTTGCTAAAAAAACGCCAAGCGACAAAGAACTCAAAAGTGTGTTGAAAAAAACCGCATGTCAACACTTTTGAGTTCTTTGTCGCTTGGCGTTTTTAGCAACTCAGTTTGTAAGTTTCAAGTTCTGATTTTATTACCTCTCTTTGTGACTTTGCTTTTGTTGTTTTATTGTAGTGTGCTCCTGATGAAGGCAATAAACATTACCGAAATATTGAACAATAATAAATGAGTATTCTTTAATACTCCATTGCTTTGTGACCGAAATCCCTGATATAAAACATACGGATTCCTAACTATTTATCGGTCGATAAATATCGTCCATTCCTATATATATATATATATACAGTAGAAGCCGCTTATTGTGATCAATTTGGAACAAACCCTTTTTGATAACATTAACCGAATGATAACAGTAAGCGGAAGGTAAATATAAATGTATTTTTCTATGCCGATGTAGTCAATAATAAATATGTATGTATGTAATCAAATTATTTAACGACTTACAAATAAAATTCAAGGGAAAAATTAACGATTAATCAACAATTTTTAATATTTTACCAAATTTGTTTATTTTTTATCATCGATACAATACGTAGGTACATTTATTTACACTTTACGATTTCATTCGAAAAACTGGTCGATCGTCGTTTGACGTTTATTTTTATTAATAAGATTTTGTATGTATATTTCAAAATCATAATATCTATCAAAATTACTTTCTCGGAATTGTACACCACGTCGGAGAATATTTAACGCTTCTTGCATCTGGCCATTAGTTGGCGGCTCTTCAGACATTTCCTCTTCTTCTTCTTCTCCTACTTCGGGTAATTCAGGATTACTTCCTTCGGACGATTGATCCACAACTTCCCGACAAATGTCTGATATAGTCATTGTGGCAGCTGTTTGAACATCATTGTCGATATCCACCCAATCGGAAAATTCGCTTTTGGACAGACCTTGAACTACAAAAAATTAAAAAATATTAGTTAGATGTACAAAACAAGTTCTTTTTCATACCTTCTAAAATGTCAGCGCACGTTTCATGGAGATCAGGTTCTTCATCACCAGTTTTGGAAAAACCTCCTTTTCGAAAACAGTTTCGGATCGTTTCTGGTTGAACTTGCCTCCATGACTTCACCAGCAAATGCAGCGCATCTAGAAGACTGATTTTTTGCTATCGCATCTGCAGTAGGTGCATCTCGATTCTCATCAAGTTCTTTGAATGTTCGAATGATTCCTTGATCACATGGTTGTATCAATGCCGTAGTGTTCGCAGATAAGAAAATAAGTTGGATGTTCGTCAAAACTGCATTCACTTTGTGCGCAGTACAATTGTCTACTAATAAGACGATTTGACGTTTCAATTTTTTGTCTCACCTGAGTAACCACTCGCTGAACAAGACACTTGTCATCCAAGCATTCGCATTAGCAAAATACTCCACGGGCAAAGTTTTAACACCTTTAAAACACCGAGGATTCTTACTTTTTCCTATCACTAGAAGTTCTTCCTTTTCACCTTCCATATTAACAGAACATAACACTGTTACTCGTTCTTTCGAAGATAAGCAACCTCTTACTTTATCGTTTTTGAACAAATAAGTATGATTAGGCATCGCGCGAAAGTAGAGTCCTGTTTCATCTGCATTGTAGATGTCCCGAGGCGGATATTTTGCAATAATTTCTGGCCATTCCGAACGCATCCAGTCAGCGGCTGCTAACGAATCAGCACTTTTTCTTCACCGTGCAGAGGTCTATATCGATGTTTTCTCGCTTTTTCCACCGATTGAACCATCCGTCTGTTGCAATGAAATTTTCTTTCCTCATAGTTTTGGCTATATCTTCTGCTTTTTGACGCATGATAGGACCATTCACAGAGGCATTTTTTCGCGAACATTTATAAACCAAATTTTTAAAGCTGATTCAACTTGATTATCCTTTCCAGATCTTTCCCTTTTTCGTTTTATGTTTTCATTCGAACGCGCACACGTTTCTATTTCTGTACGATTTTTTAAAATTTTACACAACAGCGGTTGCGAAATTTTTAATTGTACCGCAGCATTCCTTTGACTCATTTTCGGAAGTTTATCGAAGTTATCGAGAATTTGTCGTTTTTCTTCGTTCGATAGATCGCGACGTTTTTTATTCACTTCTGCCATGACCACGGTGGTTTATGCGAAATTTCAATAATTTACCCGTACACAAGACTGTAGAACGTGAGATTCGTAGAAGAGTATAGGAGAAACTGAATATCATTTAAACGAACGGAACTTTTATACATAAAGTACATCAAAAAAGATGACCTCTTCATAATATAGAAATAACAATTCGTTAGATTGTAATATGCGATATGAGAGTTTTAATTGAAATCGGCGAGAGAAAGCGGCTCGTTCAAAGGAGTTGCGCTGCAGACACCGTCGCCTGAAGAAACTTTCCGACAAAGGATACTATTCATAACTAATAACATTAAGCGGCTTTTGATTACAATATGCGGCTTTCTTTCAATGAGTTTTAAATAGAGTGATTTGGGACCAACGGTTTTCGATAACAATAACCGTTTGATAACATTAACCGTGATTATAATAAGCGGCTTCTACTGTATATATATATATATATATATATTAGTTAATATTCTCTCAAATTGTCTGTATTAATTATTATTAATTATTAATAGTGGCAATTTGGCGCTATGTTATATACTATATTTATTTAATTTTTTACTTAGTATTCCACATGCGTTGAAATCTACATGTGAATACGTAGAACAAACGCGTTTTAGATAGCACCGATCTGTTTGAAACACTTATCTGAAGTAATGCATTACGAAAACGAGCGAATTCTAGGTGTATTACATGTTTACACAAGTTCCCACTATTAATTTTTTGTAATTCATAAGAATTCTATCTACAAGCACGTTTATTCCCTGTTTGGCCTACTTTCACGTGTACGTCTATGACCATTCGGCCACTTACAATATCTACCTTTGCGTAAAAGGAAAAGAATGGCGTACAGTTTAATTTACTTTGTACTTGAAATGATATTGAAAATTAGTATATATTGTTTCTACTCGTTTTACTACATATGCATGATCGATTGTAATCATTCAATCTGTACGGGTAAATTTAATTTGTCTAGTAATACGTGTCAAGCTTTTTCCTTTCCGATAATGAGAAATTATTACATCACGCATGTCAATTTAAATTTCCTTTCTTTTCTTGCCCATTTTGTTCACACTGCTTTAACAAACTTCAAGAGAGTAAGTTAAACTAGACAATAGATATTAAAATGGATAATACATACGCCGTACTTTGTGAAATAATAGTAGATAAATAAATTAATTCATTCGTACGTATACGATTGTGAGGCATATTGTAGATCCTTTTTTATATATGTATTTATTGTTTATTTAGACAAATAAGAATAGAATGAGCTTATATCTTAAATTTATTATGAATATACTTATATATATATGGTATATATACAGTTGTCCGCGGATGGGGGTAGCCATTAGGGAAAAAATCTTTATTATTTATTTTACGACCAAAAGTCATTCTTTATAAAAAGTTCTGCTTATTGAGAAAATGAATTGACGATAAGAAAATTTTAGATCACATGTACAGGATGTTAATAAATTAGGAAAGTATGAAAATGCTTCAAGGGATAAGTACCGTTATTTATTTTTTTTTTACAAAAATGTTATAAAACAAAGTTGTTTATAAACTAACGTAAAGCCACATTATTTGTCAACATTTTTGCATTTAAAAATTGAGGTTGACGTGTTCGATCGTTTTGTTTTCACTATTTAGAAGTTTTATTGATTTTATTCATACATATACGTTCACATTGTATACCAATACTAGTTTATTTCTGTAACATCTAAGAGAACAACATATGCTCATAATAGGTTTAAAATAAAAGGTCATTATATTCTTATTTGTCTGAATAAGCGATATAAAAAAGGATTTAAAATATGCTTCACAATCATACTCGTGCGAGAGGATCAATTTATTTATCTACTATTATTTCACAAAGAACGCCGAATTATCCGTTTTAATCTGTATTATACATCTATATATATATATACACACATATATATATATACACGTTTGATACATATTGGGGAATTCCTTAATTGAATTTCTCATATGTACAAACATCAAGCAAACTACTATTTATAGACGTAAGTCGATAATGGAAACTACTTCTCACAAAAGTTGCACTGATGAGCAGTAAACCGCGAAACGCGTCTGCAAATGGTGGGAGGTAGTTTTCAATCATATTACATATCACATTTTCAAGGGTGGATTATCCGACCAAGCGTAAGAGCAGCTCTGCGTGAGGATGTACGAAAAATAGTTGTACACTCGTGTAGAGTAGAAACTGCAAAAATACGCACGTTTGATACATATTGGGGAATTCCTTAATTGAATTTCTTATATGTACAAACATCAAGCATATATACATATATATATATATACAATTTTCAAATTTCCATCTATTTTAGGATTTATGGTGAAAAAACGAAAAATGTCAAATTTCTTTTTCTTATAATAACTTTTTTGTTCTAGTAGATACATAATTTCTTTTCACATTTTCTTAAGATACTTTTTATGTAGAATTTAAATATCGACTTGAATCTTTTTTTTGCACTTTTGGTTTTTTAGTTTTGATCCCTAATTTAAATTTTTCTTATGGAACGTCAAGTCGACTTTGAAATAATTGAATGTGTTTTTCATCCTCTTTACAATGATATATCACATGTACTATCTATTTTTAGAAATATTAAAGAAAATTGAAAAAAATATATTTTATTAAACAGTCTAACGAAAAGTAGGCATGGTACACAAGAGAACAACAAATAATAGAAAATAAAGATAGTCAAACAGGTAATAGTAATGGAGATAATTATCTAATTATAAAAGATGTTCAAACAATGGCCCATTCCGTTCTAAACATAATTGTGCCCTGCGTATTGTCGTCGTAATCGCATTACGTAGCTTTTAGCGTATAATGCTACCGAATGCTGCAAGAACAGCTTCACGTAGATCTTCGGCATTATTAAATGTTTTCACGTACACGAGATCTTTTACGTAGCCCTAAACAAAAATATCCAAGGACGTCAAGTCTAGAGATCTAGGTGGCCATAAAATCGGTCCTCGATTACCAATCCACAAAGTTGGAAAACGATTATTAAGGTATTCGGTGATTATGTTTGAATTGTGGGGTGGGGCGCCATCTTGTTGGAAGCTGATGTTAATATTTTCAATCAATGGTAAATCATCAACTCTATTTTCCAAATCAGTTTGTAGTAAATTCAAATACCTTGCACTATTTAGTGTTTCGTTAAAAAATATGGGCCCAATAAGTTTAGTGCCTAAAATACCACACCAGTCATTAAAACCAAATCGCACTTGATGTCGACTTTCTTTTAGAACGTGAGGATTTTCTCTGTCCCAAAAGTGAACATTATGTCTATTAAAAAGACCGTTATTTGTAAATCTGCTTTCGTCAAACCATAAAATCGTAGCAGGAAAATTATCATTATTTTCACATTGATTAACATACCATCGGCAAAATTGTACTCTTCTCTCCTGATCTCAATCTCTAAGTACCTGTAGAATGGTGTACTTATACAAGTGATATTTGTGACGCTTTAAAATTCTTTGTGTTGTACTTTTCGAAATACCAGTATTGTGCTCAATTTCTCTAACAGATGTTGAAGGATTTTCAATAACAAATTGCAATATATTTAATGCTACATTGTCATTCATTAATTGCTGATTTCTGTTAGATTTAGAAAACGAACCATATTTCTTTAAATTAACTACCAAATTTCTATATGTACGAAGACTGGGCTGCCTTCTTTCAGGATACAGCCTCGAGTACATCCGTTCAGTTTCTACACTGTTTTTATGAAGTTTTTATAAATGACAACTCAACATATCAAATTTTTCAGTATTAGTAAATGAAGCCATTGCTGATACACAAATACTCTGGAAACAATTATTTCTAAGTGACATTAGACTACTGTTTTCATGTTCCACGGCCTACTTTTCGTTAGACTAATAAAAAATAAAACTAATAAAATACATTTTCTTCAATTTTCTTCAATATTTTTAAAAATAGGTAGTACATGTGATATACCACTGTAAAGAGGATGAAAAAACACGTTCAATTATTTCAAAACCGACTTGATGTTCCATAAGAAGAATTTAAATTAGGGATCAAAACTAAAAAACCAAAAGTGCAAAAAAAAAAAGTTGATATTTAAATTCTACATAAAAAGTATCTTAAGAAAATGTGAAAAGAAATTATGTATCTACTAGAACAAAAAAGTTATTACAAGAAAAAGAAATTTAACATTTGTCATTTTTTCACCATAAATCTTAAAATAGATGGAAATTTGAAAATTGAAGAATATTGTATAATTTCATTAGTCCTTAGGAACAATTTGTCTAATTTAACCAAACTTGTATCTTTTACAATAACCGAGATCCCCATGCTGGAAATATTATCTGGGACACGTTGTATATATATATATACATATATATATATATATATATATATATATACCCATACTGTATAATAAAGTTTATAGTAAGTTTTGTTTTCATCTGTTAGTAGTATATATATATATATATATATATATTTCGTGACCTTTTATACTTATCTTATATGATAGATCTCTACCACTAATAGGTCAATAAAACAAGGCTGGTTTGATAAATATACAGAAAGACACTAAAACTATTAATTTCAAGACCGATATTCAAAATTTAAGTAATGTATATAGCAATTTGTTAAAATGACATTTGCATTTCTTAAGAAGGAAACCTTTGGCTAGGTTTTTAAATTTGGTTTTCCCTAGTCCTTGAACAGAATTGTTAAGGTTTCGACAAAGATTTTTTGATATAAGGTTTTACTTAATTTGCATGTATGTTTATACATTAATTTAGTTTTTATAATTTATATATATATAAAAGTTGGTTACACATTCTCTATATCAACAAATCCTAGTCATTAGTTATTTTGTTGATAGTCCCAAATAAAAAACAAAAGTTTGTTTATATATTTATCTAGTTATATTTTCACTGACGAAGGTGTTCCGAAAACGTTTGTAAACGTTCTGAAAATATAACTATCGTTCAAACCAGCCTTGTTTTATTGACCTATTAGTGGTAGAGATCTATCATATAAGATCTGTTAGTAGTGTACAAATACGACTGCAGAGCATGTGTAGATCACTGAACGTAATACTCAAAATTAAATTAATCTCTATGGACCACGGATTCTCCCTGGTACCCCAGTATATTAGGAAAATCTTATGAGTTCTATTCTGGTAATGACTACAAAAAATTTACCCATCTAATACCTTTCTTTCCCACGCAAATTAACTTCTTTATTTTGTGCAATAAAACAATAGTGATATTTATTAGTATAATTTAACTTTCAACATATCGTGATCCAATTGTGTTGATATATAATTTATGTAGTTATGAACATTTTGATTTTACACACCTGGGTACAAATATGTAAATGAACAAGAAAATAATCTTTGTTATAATCTGCTGTTTACATCTTTTTTCTTCAATCGTTATATACGAGTATACACAACTATCATAAATCAAACAGTCTTGTGAAATCAAGCTTTTTACGTTTAGTTTAGAACTTTGATTATCCTTGAAGTAATAAAGAAAACGAACTCTAATGAATTAGGTTGCGTCACTGAGCAGTAAATCTAGCAGATACTCTTTGATAAATATACTAAATATCGTGGTAGAACTACCATGAATAATATAAAGTGTTAAATTTTTACATCCGCATAGTACAAGAGTGGGGTAAAAATTGAGAAAATAAAACTGACTACTATACCGGACGTAACCTAAAGTATTTGATTATAAGAAAATTAGTAACCGGTTAGGTAAGCTTTCAAATTATTGGCATACACATATTTGTCTCCGAGGAGTTGTTTACAATAAAAAATAATATGATTATAAGTATTACAATTTACAGATTACGTACCATCATAATAGTTTCTCTATATCTATTATCATAGGTAACCTGCTATCAACCTTTGCAACACGTCAGTGCTCCGCATATGATAGACAACCGAGTATCTATCTAAGAATTTGGATGGAACTTACATATGTTAGATACATATATGAATTGGTAAAATCATTATCATTATCTTTTAACTAGTTCTATCACTATAAGTCAATTAGAACACAAGCTTCTTTAATAAAAATGTATTTTTCTTTTTTTAAATTAAACTAGTTTTGGTAATGTTACCAACGATGAAATGGAATTGCTAGTTTACGGTTAATAATTTATGAAACAAATGAAAAGCAAACAAAGGAGCTTTAGATTAGAATTTAGATATGCAATAGTAAAAATATCCTTGTGCATAAGAGAAAGAGGTTAAGGCAATAAATATACGAATTGAACACTTAACAAATGGAGAATAATAGGTACATTGGACAGATGGGTCATTGCCTGGCTCACAGAGGAGAGTAAATACCGATTTCTCTGACCACAGGAACAAGTAAGAAAAGAATATTTAGTAGCTGCAGTCAAATATAGAGGTAAAAGGATAATGATTTTGACTTGCTTTGCTGTTGTAACCGTTAATGCTCTATCTAAAAGTAAAGATATAATAAAGAACTCTTAACCCTTTCACGCACATAGTGTTATCAGAAATGTTACAAAGTTTTTACTAGTTTTATCTAGTTAATGTAATGTAATTAAATAGAAAATAATAACAAAATAAACAAATTTCAAATTTGTCTGTGTTTTCTTACACGGGACATATGTGTCTCAGTATACGCTAAAGGTTGTGAAAAGATCCAAAATTAAGCAATTTGGTGTATTATAATTTACTCACAGTAATTTAATAATATAGAGAAAAATACATGTTTGAAACATAAAATTAAATTTATTAAGAATATTTAATGATAATCAGCGAAACAATTTCTTTCTGATGTAAAACATAGATGAACTTTGCACGTTGAGCAAGTGTTGTTTGTTCGATTTTCAGTACTCGGACTTTGCGTCGAAATTTTCTTTCTCTACACAAACTTTTTCAGTGGTGCCAACCTTAATATCGTAGAACCAGCTATTAAGTTTTAAATTATAAACTTTCTGAGTAATTAACTATAACAAATTTAGCATAAAGCTGTAAAAGGTGACGAGGACACATGTGTCCCATATGCGCGAAAGGGTTAAGAATGCGCTATGCCTTCGGGAAAACGAGTTAATATTGATCCGAAGTGCTTAGCAAATATTCGTCGAAGGTTTATAGATAAAGAAGCTATTGGAAACTTGAAAGTAATTATTTGGTCACCGAAATCGCCCCTGGAGTTATCCTCAAACAAGTGCGAAACAATTTTCATCACACAACATTTCAGAACTACGCAAACGTGGAGGAATTTCAAAGCACATTAAGTTGATTAATCAAACGCCAAGTTTATCAAGCTCCAATTACGATGAGAGATAGGTATATCAATAAGCTTAAAATGCAATTATTAGCACCAAAAGAACATCGGTCGGTGCAACCGGGTATAAGAGCCAGAAGAGTTTGCTCAATGTAATCCTTTTTACTATTCCTATCTACTGTATGGTTTATTTTGTTTTATTTTTCAAATATCACACATTTTAGCCGGTCTAGATATAATTCTCAAATATTTATCACCTGGGAGAAAATACATAACAGCTGTAATATATGAATAACATTCTATTGGAAGTACATCTATCATTTGCATAATTGAAGATTTGAATTGAATTACCATGTTCGTCAAGCAATTCTAAGTTGTAAGTTATATGGATGGGTTATGCTGTTTGTCTAGCCACTAGTTTTATGCAATAAACAGACATGGCAGTCATGTCCAGCGTTTGCATTGCAAGGTTGTTAGCATTATTGTAAGGCTACGGTTACTATGGATGCGAGTTCTGACGAATTCGTCCGAACAAACACACGCCTGTTTTCCAATGAGAGCGTTTACACTGGAGGCGACGAACACGTTAGAACATGCACGACGTCGTCAGAACCAGTTGAGCGTTCAAACATGTTTGATTTTTTCGTGCGACCTGCGTATATTTTGGGTGCTTTTGGGGTCGAATTTCGAGTGATTTGGTTGTTTCACCATGGATTACGATAAATTGATTAGTCTTGTGTACGAGAACAGGTGTTTTTGGGATATGACACGCCTTTTCTAGAAAATAACTGGTTGACATGCTTTGTTTTTTCACCATTCAACAACAATGACTTCATTAACGGACTTTCAAGAAAATAAAATTCATCAAGTTCGTTCATCTTTGCTGGACGGGAGAATCGTACAGACTATCAGAATATCAGAAAACGCGCCCAGTTGTGCGCACAGTGTAACCGTCTTGTTCTGACGACGATTTCGGACGTATTCGTCAGAACACATTTTCGCCAGAACTCGCATCCATAGTAACCGTAGCCTAACATGTACAATTGTTGTGACAAACGTGTTCTGACATAGCGTTATTAAGACATTACCATTATAAGTTCTTAATCAGTATCTGAAGAATATATTCATGGTGGAAGTAACTACAATAGTGATTGCAATTATCAACATTCGGAAACTTGGCCAGAAAGTAGAAACCATGAACTTAACCAAGAAAATGTTTTTGCCTGGTAAGCACTTAAAATTGTGCGCAAACCGTGAATGAATTGGAAGTTGGGAATATACTACATTTAGTATATTTAAATTTAGTACCTTTCAGTAACAATGTTAGCGCGGTGTATTTTATGCAATGTAACGATGTCGCTTGCGCTGTTTATTTCAGGTAAAAATAAGAATACATCAATATCTCAGATAATACAAATGTGCTATAGCTCGCAAGATGAAAACTTAGACGGAAATAGTGTGAACATGTCAGTGTTAGCTTCAAATTCCTATGTATACCTATTGCTGACCAAAGGTTTCATGAAGATATAACAACTTATCGCAAGAATTTTGAAAATCCGGCAATAGAAATATCATGGTCCGAGTTCGAAGCAGAAGATTATTATTTATGTAGTACATAGGAGTTTCATGTGATATATTTTTGTACTGCCTACGTACGAGGACCTTTTTATAAATGACACTATTTTTGTAAAATTAATGTTGTGAAAGCAGTGAACGTTTAGAAAACCAATTTTGTGCAAGGATAGAAATTTCACACGAGGGTTTTTGTTGGATGGTTTTTTACGATTTTAACAAACGTCTGTCTACCTCGATAACAATGCATAGTATCACTTCGGTCAAGTTTTGGTAATGAAGCATCGTCAGAAAAAACCGTTTACAATTGGTGTGCAGAACTTCCAAAAAACATCAACGCTGTATGCAACATAATTGAAGAAGATCGGTATGTGACTTACAGTGAGATAGAGGTTATCTTAGGCATATCGAAGACTGCAATATATTCGTTTTTACATGACCATTTGACTGTGAAAAGGATCTGTTCCCGATGGATTCCGCATAATTTGACCGAAGCTAAAAGAGACGCTCGCGTTAATTGGTGTAAGAAAAATGCAACCTAGGAACTGGATAATCCGTATACAAATACATCATAACTGTTGACGAAACTTGGATATATTCGTATGAGCCGCAAACTAAGCAATAATCGACTGTTTTACTGGTCCAAGGTGAACTGAATCCCACAAAAGTCATTCGCTTCCAAGAAAATTACCGCAACCATTGCTTTAGAAGGTCGACGAAAAGTTAATGCTAAATAGTATGCAACAATTTCTTGCCAGAAATTATCGACGAATTCAGGAAAAACAACCGAAAACTTTGCATCATTCTGCATGACGACAATGCCAGCTCGCACACAGCACGTCAAACAATTAATTATTTAGAGGAGAACATAGATTACATTTCATTGTCTGTATTCACCTGATTTATCGCTTTATAATTTTTTCTATCCCAAATGCGTGCACAGCGAAGCTGTCAAAACCTTCAAAACCATGTTTTTGGGATGGAAAAAAATGTTCCGAGAATTGGTTTGAATGCATGCAAATGTATAAATCTTAAAGGTGAATATTTTGAGACGCCATAAAACAGTTTGTGTCAAAAAATAAATTAATAGGCGCCCCTCGTATTAATAATAAATAGTGCTTCCTAAAACCAAATGTACCTCTGTACTTTACAAAAAGAGAACCTATTCTGCTACAACCATTACTAAAAGAAATAAAATAAAATATCCCTTGAAAAGGCATAAATGTTGTCATAATAAACAAACCGAAAACACATGTTTGTTAAATGAAGATGTAAAAATTTGTTTTCCATTCTGTAAAATTGTTGATTATGGACTTGTCCACTATTTGCATTTATACACATAAGTACAATGGAAGGGTTGTGCAATTAAAGGGTTTTAATTGAACACATATTGTAATATGATCCCGGTAGTATCTCTAAATAGCTACTACGAGCATTACTTACAATTGCCTTAAATGCAGTGTACTACTTACCTGTTTCCAATTACTTTTTTTTAATTAGCCTTCGGGATCAAAACATATACACCAAAAGTAGTTTTATAACGGTCAACTGAAGGAACGAAACAATAGGAAAAGATATTCCAATTAGTTTTCGTTTCTTCATTTGCTTTATGCTGTTGTGTGTATAGTACTACACGAATATACAAATTTAATACTTTCTATATTATTTTGGCTACTAACCTATTATTATCTCAGTAAGTAAATATACCTTTTTAATAACCTGAGACCCGGAACCATATTCTATCTGCTTAGTGTGTGGTGAAGAATACGATAACTTCTGTTGTTACGCACCAAAAGGCATTGCAAAATAAATATAATTCATCAATCGTTGTAGTGAGTAGAGACCCCGAACCAGAACCGACCATGGTCTATTTAATACGCTTTCAAACATAAAAAAGAAATGAACTTGACTTTGTATTTATTAATATGTACTGGATATTAACATTTTGCAATGAAGCAAAGCACAAATGCGTATCCACGGAACAATTGTTTAAAAATGAAAGCTTGCACTTATGAGTATTGTGTGCTTATGATTATTTCTTTTTACCAATTTCGCTTTAGGTGTAATCCTCATTTCAGCTCTATAATTGGATTAATAGAATGCACTATGAAAATATTTTTATTTTGTTTGCATATATATAGGTAATCAAAAATGTTGCGAATTAAGCATTTTCACATATGAGATTGTTGCAGAAGGAATGTCGGATTCCCAACAAACTGTAAATGCATTAGTGCTACCTTCATAGTAGTACATAGCTATTGTGTACATGTGTTATTGGTATACACGTTTAAAGTCTCATAATGCAAAATGTCCAAAATAGTTTGGGACAGGTAATACTTAAAGGTAACCCTAAGAAAGGAAGAACATTTTAAATGTAGAAGAATTATTTCCTTTTGGATTCAGTTCATTATTATCCTAAAACACTTTTTTCGAATGACACAGTTAAATACTACATATATAGACAGAGAACGCAAGTACAAAAATATTGAGAAATATACAAAACATGCTGTGTGCATTTCATTGCATATTCTGGAAAGTTTAATACAGAGACTATTTACCGCCGAAGTATCTTAATTCGCGATACCTTCGCTTTCACAATGAATTTGTTCAAATTACTAAGCAGGACACATTGCAGACAAACATTGTAAGCTGTACATTACCGGAATAAACTCCGCCATACATCATGTCTTACATATGCAATGAATTCATTACATGAACGAAAGTATCCCGCTGATATGTGAACTCCTTTAAAGAGCATCTCTTCACGCCCTAAGAGAAAGTTTGGTGTATAGCGATTGCTATTATAGCAGATCTTTCGCGATAATAATTATCGAGTTGTATATTAAATGTTAAATGACAATAAATGAAATATCAGAAAAATACTTCAAAGTTGGAACATAAATTTAAACATCATTGAGAATAGTTCTAACTACTAACATAATATATTGGAAGGAGTACTATAGCATTCTGCAAAATCAACCACGCATTGACATGCTGCGAATAGAAATTTAAAGAATCAAAATATTTCGATCACGCAAGGATAGAAAAGCAATAAAATAATCGAGGATTGAAACAGATTGAAACACCGCAATGTACAAAATGCAATATGTCTCTACAAGTGTTAATTGATTGATTAATTTAGTCACACTCCTGAGCAGCTTCTAGATATTATGCTCAATATTGCGTAAGTACTGCGTAAGCTGCCGCCCAAATTTATTTCGTATATTTATGTATGTCCTTATGTCTAAATTTTGCATTGCCTATAACTAGCACATTTTCCATGTAGAATTGAATATTATTTACCATTGTTATGTGTAACATGCTCTCCTTCTTTTTATAAAGTACTAGGTGACCCGGCAAACTTCGTTTTGCCCAATATTTTTTCGACTTTTCTTTTTCCTAATCCTTCGCGTAGCAATTTCGAACAAACGCGCAGAAGGAAGTATCCAATTTAGTCCAATCGTTTTTAAGTTTTAAGCTTCCGAACAAACCACGATCCCTTTTTATATATACAGCTTTTCAACACCTGTATTACCTTTAGCCACCCTGCTATTTACGTCACCCACTATCAATGTATTTCCTTTTCCATCATCTATTTTCTCTTTAGCTGTTTTGAACAATTCATCCTCCGCTTCTTTATTTTTATATTGTCATTTACTACGTATATTATCATTACTACCCATAGTTCTCCATTAACTTAATTATGATTTATTTTATTTCTATTATGAATATTCATCCTTTATCGTATTTGGAGCAGTTATTTATTAGTGCCGTTCTATTTGCTCTTTCTTTCTCATCTACTCCAGATTATATCAACCAGTATCCTTAGTGTATTATTTTTATCCCTTTCCCCCTTTCTTTTTGTTTCTGTTGTCTAGTACTTTCTCTGTTTGCTATCTTGCCATTTCTTTTACGATTTCTTCCTCCTCCATTCATGCTTCTAATGTACCATGCGCTTATTCTTATGTCTTGTTCTTCTGTCTCTTATTTTATCTTTTTTTCTCTTTTTACTTTTTATATTTTTTCGTTCTGTCCTTAGTTGATATTTTATCAGCATGTTTTCTCAATCATAATCTTGTCCATTGTCACTTTAGTTTCCTGTTCCCCTGTCTGGTGTGTGTTTTTAGTTGTTTTGCTTACTTTTTCTGCAATTCATGGTTCGTAATATCTTCTTCGACTTCGAGTTCCATTTCTACTTAATATCATCAATAAAAAAATAATATCCCAACTTTGCTTCGCATTATGCCTCTCTTTAGCATGAGATTTTATGTAAACTTGTTCATTCATTTTCTTTAGTTTACTTTTATTCTTAACCTTCCTATACTCACGCATGCGGTCTGTGAGACCGACTTATATAGTATAGTATACGTGTTTCATATGTTGACGTGAGTATAGGAAGGTTAAGAGTTTCTATTTCCTGTTCAAAAGTATTGATCTGTAAGACACATTCTATTATTAAATTTTATGTGCCTGCTTTATATTGATATTAATACCAACTTTGCTGCTTATACAGTTAGTCATAATATCTTATCTTAGCTCTCTGTCTCTGCCATCTCTGTGTTGCTCAAACGAAACAATAAATAAGCAGGTTATTGTGGAATCAATATCACAAATTTGCGGTCATATAATTGAGTTACTCCATTCCTTTTTTACCTCTGTGTTACCTTGTTGTTTTGTGTCACTAGGAAGTCGTATCGATAGGAATAAGGATGTGAAGACTGTGTCCCTATTTTTACTCCTAGACTCACATATGATGTCACCGAATTCCTTCAGTTGGCAGAAAGGAGTAAGATCCCAAAAGCCATAAAAAAGGATGGCGGAGAGCAATAAAATACGTGAAAGTAAGCAATCGCCTCGTTTAGTCACCTTAGGGAATCGTCCAACGGCCAATACCCATTAATACACAACCAGTTGTCTGCCGAAAATCATCAACGAAATCAAGGTACCAAATGCAGAATGCCGACTTATCGTCATTTACCATGGCAATGCATCATTTCATGTGGCATCACAAATTGTCGATTACAATCGATTATTTGAAACGAGAACGTCAAATTAACATATCTTCTTCTATGTAGATCATCCGAATTTAAGCTCCAATGGTTTCATTGTTTTCGTTTGTCAAAAATAGAAGGCATGGAATCTGTTTTTCAACACATGACATACAGTTTTTGAATAGAAAAGTAGTTTAAAAACAGCTTCCATTGCATACAAAAATGCATTCATACATATAAATTTCTTGGATGCCAACGGATACATTTTATTGTATTCTGATTTTGTTATATCTTTCAGAAATTCGTATAGCGGTCCTTATATTATTGTGCTTTACACTGACTGTATCTACTCTTGTAATACCAAAATTTGAATTGGATGGCGCATCGAAAAGAAATCAACCATTTGCTTTTTATCAATTGCCATTAATTATTTTGGAGCAATTTTCTGCAATACCTCATTCTAGCACCTTCAGCACGCTTCATGCATAAACCTGTAATATCTGCTGAATCAAATGAGAGAGAGATTTCTCTATATTTCTGACATATACTGTATCTATACTTTTGAGCGCAGATGACAGAGCCTTCTACTAAATAGAACATTTATCCACTTACCTTCCCAAAATGTTTCCACGTCAAGTTTTATGCCGAACCTAACTTTATACCTTCATATTCATCGACAATGTCGCATTTAAATTTGCAGAAGATTACAACTCAAAAATCTCGTTCTGATAATTTTTTACGACAAAGATTAGCGGAAAATCTATCCAAAGTTAACCATCTGAACCCGGGCATATCCTTACGAAATGGTATCAAAACTTGTATTGGACAGTGTTCGATGACGCTGCACTATGGTGCACACCTATTATGACCTTGACCTAACGTTAGAATTGCATTTTGCTTCGTATGGAGTCATATGGGATTGATAT